>JAOYMU010000001.1:94300950-94311202 GCA_025802295.1 Psammodynastes pulverulentus | reverse complement strand
TAAGACAGTATAAATGTAACCAAATTCCTAAATGTTTTGCTTTATTTATTTAAAGACAATCAGAACTTTGCAGCTCTAGCGGGCCACATAAAATGACGTGGCGGGCCACATTTGACCCCCGGGCCTTGAGTTTGACACCTGTGCAATAGACTATGAATTCCAGTTCTGTCTTAGACACAATACTAGTTGAACGATCTTGGACTAGTTACTTCTTCTCACTACTGAGAAGAAAGTAATGACAAAACATTTCTGAAAAACCTTGTTGAGAAGAATGCAAACCAACCAGTCTCTGAGAATTGGATATGACTGAATGGAAGAAAATAAAATATACAGAAGTGCTGAAAATCATAGAACGTAATTTCTAAAACATATAGAAAACATTGAGGAAAGATTATTAAGATATTGTTTTTATAAAGCTTATATGCTTATATGCTGGTCAACCAGTGCCAGTGCCTTAAATTGTTTAAAATAACAGAATAACAACATTGGAAGGGAACTTCTAGTCCAACTCCCTGCACAATCAGGAGACCCTGTTCCATTCCAGACAAGGGCTGTCCAGTCTCTTCTTAAAAGCCTCCAGTGATGGAACATTCACAACTTTTAAAAAATTAAAAACTATACAAAGAAATAATAATAATACAACAAATAAAAAGGAACAAGATGGCAAAGAAAACAAACCTGAATGGAAACAAGGGAATGAAAGGAAAGGGGCAGGGCTTTTCTTCTCCAAAGAAAGGTGCCGGAACGCACCCCCATCGTCGCGCTTAAAAAACCTGGAAATGATAGCGCACGATTGGTCGAGACGGACCATGTGACACGGACTCTGAAAAGGTCCCGGAACGCAGTTCCGCCGAGTTCCGGCGGAAAAAAAGCCCTGGAAAGGGGTATCAATTGTTGTCACCAAAGTCACCACAGGCCAGGATACGGGCTGTTGAAATCTCAGGGGAACCTTTATGCTTATTATTTTTCTAGGAAAATAGTACCAATGATGAGATTCAAAATTGTTTACTTCCGGTTCTGTGGGCGTGGCTAGGTGGGCGTGGCAGGGGAAGGATACTGTAAAATCTCCATTCCTACCGGTTCTCCCAACTACTCAAAATTTCCACTACCGGTTCTCCAGAACTGGTCAGAACCTGCTGAATACCACCTCTGAATAGTACCTTTGTGTTAGGGGACTATTATGTTAGAAAGGAACCAATGATGTAATTGTAATGTTCATTTAGGTAGCAAGTTATCTTTATTTTGCCCAAAGAGAACAGGCATTTTAAATTAACCTATAAGTCATGATTTATAGCAATGAAACTACAAGTTCAAGCACTTCAAATCATGTGAATCCTATTTTAGTATCTTTCTGTCAATTTTATATTCATATGCTATTATCATAGTAAACTGAGATTGATTAAATATGGAAGTATAACCTGTCTCTCCTTTCAATGTGTGCATTTTATAACTTGCACCTGCATTCTATTTCCATAGTTAAAATATATGCAGCATTCTGAAATGCCAAAGGAATAAAAAGTGTCTAAAAAATATATTTAACATTTTAAATACAGATCTGGGTACTAGAATAAGTTTCTACAATTAATATTTCAGAAAAAATGCTAGAAGAAACAAGTAAAATAATCAAAAAACAATGTAAAAAATTATTACTGTTTTTCTTCTGAGTACAAATAGACCAACACCAGTCTGGCAATAACAAAATCAATAAGAATTGTATCTCTTCAGTAATAATGACCAGCATATATATAGCACTTCAGAGTTTGCAAAAGAATATTCATCACAGAAAGTTGGCATATCCTGCAACAGATTTTTTCCTGAAGTTTAGGTGTACGTTTTCATTATATTAAATTAACTACATAAGCCAATAATATTATTTCTATTACTCAATTTATTCCTGTTATGATAATATTTTCAGATGATCAGAACATCAATTTTAAACACTTTTAATGCAAGAGTATTTTTTTATGATGTTATCAAATTTCTCTTTTTGATCATGTTTAGCTGAATGCACCTAACATATCATTTTATTTATTTATTTATTTAAATTCGATTTCTATCCTGCCCCATCTCCACAAGGGACTCGGGGCGGGTAACAACAGAAATAAAACATATAAATACAACACAACAACTAAAATACTATAAGTCAATATTAAAATTTAAAAACCCTAATCCTAAAAACCCCATTTAAAATTTAAAACCTTTAAAACCCAATATCATAATATTGCTTCTACTTTATTATTCATTCTAAATCATAATTTTACTTGCTATATTTTAAAGATGAATGTTTTGTATGAACCCCACACTCTTTATGAACCATGGATATATTGGTTTATAAAGCCAATTTCAGTTAGCTCAAAACAACATTAAACAAACACTGCTTAGCAGAATAGATATACTGACATGGCATGCTAAATACAGTACTGTAGGTAGTTAATGCAAATACATTTTGTCTTAATTTTTATTTTCCATTCAATTAACAAAATGATTTTAAAACTTTAAGAAAAAAAGAAACTAAAACAAAGGGGAAAACAACTTCAAAAATCTAAGGAGGAACGAATCTACTTTATCACTAGTCATTGATGCACTAATAAATACACTACTATAATATATTCAATATTACTGTAAAATATCACATAATTTCTGCCATGGTTACACGTATTCTGCATTTGATTAGTAGAAAATATTGCATTTTCCAAAACAAATAGATTGCACATTTACAACAATAATTCCTTAATATCTGGAATAATGACACTTTTCTAATTTCTCAATATGATTCTTTTAACTATCCCCATGCTTGATACAATCATATTCCTAATGAGCAGGAATTGAACAAACTATACTGACATGTCCTAAACTTGATCTAAATAATATTTGATGGTTTCAATCATTATAACAAACCAACACAAGCTACATTATGTTATCAAGGTGCTTCAACTAGGCTAATAAGTTTATCTTGCAAGTTTGTTTACTTGTTTATGCAAAATAAGAGCAATTATATTGTTATGTTGTTAAGTTGTTGTATCTATTATAAGTTCTGAAATCATGATGGCTGGCTTACCACTAGATGTGACTCCTTATTAAATGTAAGTGGAAAATACTTTTTTGTGAGTTTAGTTTTATCACTACAGAGATGAAATATTTCCTGCCCAAATGGAACTAAAGAGAAAGGGAAAAAAAATAGCAAAAGGAGGAAATGTGAGAAGAGATTATAAATTTACATTATCAAGACAACATTCCTTTATTCATTTGTATTGAAATGAAAGGTATTCCAGAAAAGATTGCAGCTCCAGCTAGCTCATTGATCAAATGCCACTAGTCTTTGTAGCACAAAACATTGAATTGCTTTTCCCTGAGGGCGACTGTGTCTCCAGGTGTGCTAATAATAAAATTAATAGCTTAAAGAAAATGCTTGCTACTGCTGCTGCAGCAGGGTAAGCCAATTGATTCCAATGTTTCACTGTCCTAATTCTATAGTGTACATACCCTCCCCAGTCACCAGTGACTTGTATGCAGTCTCACAGGTAATCAATATAATCTTCATTTCAAACAAATAAACAGGATTAGGTTTAGAAGACTTTCAAATAGAAGATTGTGATAAAACCATCAAACTTTTTTGCTGTTTTTTTTACCCTGAAAATAAGATACTTAAACCTTAGTGGCAAATGTAGAAAATGAGTGTTCTCTTTATAAAAATGTATTTATGAAGCAGTTTTTATTACTATATTAATAGTGCAACTGTATCTATGTCTAGTTGAAAGTAAATACACTGAATCTGCATGCATCTGTGGGACACGGAGGCCTTTTTGCCAAACCATTACAGCTGCAAAGAAAAAGTTTTCTTACTTCTGGTCTTGTCTAAATTGAAAATGACTTAGAAATTTTACATAAGTATGTAAAATAAAATATTGGCCTAGGACAATAATAGCAAACTTTTTTTTTTCATATAAAAAGTTTTATTGGTCAAAAATAAAGAATATTATCGCTTATAATATGTAGAATTTTCATTTTTCCTTTAAATAAAGGTATTATCAAATTTTTTCACACAGCAGTGCTTCCTTTTTAATATTCCATTATTAACAACCAGATTTAAACAACAATACCCATTCACTATCCCGAGTAATATTATATCTTACAATATTAAGAGATATCATAAAAAGTATTAAGAGATATCATAAAAAACGAATACCAAACATTGGATTCTTCCCACCTCGTCATTTTTTAGTTTTGGACCTCAGGACTCTGGCCTCAGCTCCCCCCTGGACCGCCATAGTCCCTCCGCCGACTCCCGCTCCTTGATCATCTGCTACCTCCCCTTCCTCGGTTCCTGCATCTTCACCCTCTAGCAGGGTCCACTTCATAGTGTTTTACAGCCTTTTAATCAGGAGTCAGCATATTTCCCCCAACAATCTGGGTCTTCATTTTACCAACCATGGAAGGATGGAAGGTTGAGTCAGCCTTGAACTGCTCAGGATCGAACTGGCAATGTTAGTCTGTAATACTGTGCCACCACTGCTCATATAATAGAACTGGAATTATTTATTCGAAGCTCTCTGTTGAATCAGAACTTGCACAGATTTGTACAGTACAAACAGGAATTCGATAATAAAGACAGAATGCAATCTTCAAGCAGGTTAGGCTTAATGTTAATTAATAATTTAACAATAATTTAACTGAGCCTTGGGTCTGCTTCAGACTGCTTCAATCTGCAATAGACCTTAGCAACAGCACTTAGACTTATATACCGCTTCACAGCCCTCTGTGCTTTACAGCCCTCTCTAAGAGGTTTACAGAGTCAGCACATTGCCCCTAACAATCTGGGTCTTCATTAGATTAGGATTAAGCTATATCTGGTGCTTTTCAGATATTTTGGATTTCAACTGACGTAAATCCCAGAAAGCACAGACAAGGAGCTGTAGAACAAGCATCCAGAAGGTACCAGTGTATGACTCTGGGTGGTTTAGGCTGGTAGATACCAGTACCTTTTATAATGTAAGTGTGCTCTGTGTAGAATCTTACATGGTCCTTCCCACATTGCCCATCATGTCGCTTCACTGGTTGACACCAGGTTCTACAAAAAAAGATGGCAAAGTTTTGAAACCACTAGTGACTATTGGATCACAATGATATAAAATTGCACAAGTATTCTTGTTGCTTTGTATCCAACTTCCAACATAAGTAGAGAATGGATCCATCTATAAGGCATGCTTGAGCCTCAGCCCCCTTTTCCTGCTAATCTTGATGGCCACTCTGGGCATTTTCTGTCTACTATTACTCCAAGGCAGTTACATGCCAGCTATTTTGTTAAGTGGCTTTTGCTGGTTTCTCACTTTAGAGCCATAATGAATCTACTTGTCTCAATGCCACTCCCCTGGAAAGCTATGTTTCTAAATGCCGTGGGCTAAATTCCTTGTTAGAAGAGCGGCTGTAATGGATTTTAGAAGCAACATCTCAGTTTTTCAGCACACAATCAAGTCAGCCAAAATCCGTCTTTGAACTGTTGAGTTTTACTTCATTTCAAAGACCAGGCCCTGCTACATTACAAATGTCAGGGAAATGGCTACTCTTAGCTTGACATGTCTAATTTGATGGTCAGGGAAGCTGAAAAGTAAAGTATGAAGGTAACATACTTTTCTTCACAGCAGTGAACTGAGCACAATAGCACGCAGCCCTTTTATTCTAAAAATGTTTTATTTTCTTTGCATGCCATGTATTTCTAATGCTTTATATTAAAGTATTTTGCGGTCTTGTGGACAGATCTGTTTGAAAGGAAGACCAGATGGAACACCCTCTAGGCTAGATTAGAAACTTGAAAAACATCCTGGAAGTAGAAAATCACTTCCAACTCCCAATTGTTGCTAAGAAGGATGCAAGATTATCTTTGTAGCCATTAGATGTCAAGCTCAACTTAAGATCTCCTTTAGCTATTTATCATGATCTTTGGATCCTCCTAATGTCAGCTACCTCACCTTTCATCTCACCTACTGTACCACAATATGCACTCATGGTGCTGATCTGCCATAAAACAGAATAGCTTATGGGTCAGATCTCACCTCCAATATTATGTCCATTCCTAGATAGCACACTTTCGTGATAAGAGAAATTGGGGTTGATTTATAAGTATCAGTACGCAGGTTGCTGCATTTTGCATCTAATGCTGTTTCCAAGCCCTCTTTAAGAGTATATCCAGGTAGAATGCATTACAGTGATCCAATCTGGAGATAATGGGGACATAAATGACTGTTGAAGAATTGAAGCAATGACTTTTGAAGGACTGTTTGGCTTTCAGAAGGACAGCTAGAGGAGTTATGCTTGATTATCTGTTGACTCTTAAATACCAAGGTAGTCCTCAACTTATGACCACAATTGGACCAGAATTTCTGTCACTAAGCAATGCAGGTGTAAAGTGCAACATCAAGTTATCGCATCACTTAGTGATAGAAATCCTGGCAGTCCTTGTTACTATTGTAACTCCAGATACGTGGTTCGTTAAGCGAGAAACAGAAGGAGTCCCATGTAAAGAGAGCAGGGGTCTCCAGGGGGATGAGGGAGACCCTGGGAGACCCAGTGCAGGCTGTACATGAGTTGGGGGTGGGGATGATGCAGTGTGGAACAAGCTCAGAGAGACCAAGGAAATTGGGTATGAGGTATGTGCATGAATACTATATGTATATGAGTGCAGGAAAGCTGGGGAAAGAACAAATTGCAGCTGTGGGCTGTAAAAGTCCCTTAAGCCGCAGCAGAGTGAAGTGCAACCCAAGATCAGATCAGCAGTGTGATGCAAAATGACTTCTTGCTGCCCTGGGTAGTCATAGCTGCCACAGCTTAGTCCCATCTGCAATTGTCCTCATCCTAAATTCTGTCACCCCAGATTATTTTCGCTCCTGCTGTTAACAAGGTGTGTCTGGCCTGGTCCTTTGCAAGGCAGCTACTGGCCAAATGACACCACCTTCCCCAGTTCTTGTGAGGAAACCACTGGGCAGAAAACTGGGGAAGAATGCCTTGTGCAGCTAGCAATTGCCTTGTGAAGGGCTAATATGGGCATGCTTGGTCAGCAGTGGAAGCAAGACGATGGCAAAGATCAGCTAGGATGGCAGGGGCCATGGAGTGCAGGGCCAAAAGAGCATAGATGGGTGGGGAAGTTGAAACATCCTTGTAGTCATAAATGCCCAAATTTTGATCACGTAATCACATGGGTGCTGCAACAGCCATAACTTTGGAGACTAGTCATAAATCCCTTTATTCAGTGCATCTGTACTTCTGAACCGGTCACTGAATGAATAATTGTAAGTCAAGGACTATCTATAGATAGGTTTTTGATACGATGATGTGTCCCTAAATTGGTCCTCCAAATGGGATTATGATAGGACTTTTCAAATATTTGAAAGGATGCAACATTGAAAGCCAACAGCTGGTTTCCAGCGTACCCCAGACTGCAGGACATACTGGCTTTAAGTCACAGGAAAACAAAGTCAGATAGAACATTACAAAAAATATTCCTAACAATAAGGGTATTACTATTACGCAGAGAGGTGGTGGACAGAAGAAGACACTGGGCAGCCAGTTCTTTGAGAAAGTTTGATTTGGGATCCTGCCCTGGGCAGGTGCTCTACTCAACTGTCTACCTCAATCATCATTTCCCAGCCTTGGTACCTAAGAGATGTGGACCTCAACTCCCAGAATTCCCCAGCCAGCCATGACTAACCTCTTTTGAATATGGAATTACTGAATTCTTTTCAAGCATATAACCATGAAGTAGTCTGCAAGAATCTCACTGTTGTACAAAATATTTCCAGATCAAAATATTGGCACTAAGGTAAAATTGATTTCCCAGTCTCTGGGTTGTGTTATGCCAGAGTCAAATGTGTAGTTGGATCTAATCTGAAATGCCTGTTACTCCATCCAAGCTCAACGTGACCTGATTTAACAGTCCCAACAGCTATAGATTGCCTTTGTTATTTAGCAAAATATTTAATGTGTAAAGTTGTCTGTTCTTATTATTGGTTGGGATTTTAAAAAATCTATATTTGGAATTATCGGAATCTTTCACAAATTTCTTAGAACAGTCAGGTCAATGGGCACATCCTGCCATTCATATTATTGGTAGACACAGAAAGACTATTGTGGAGTTTCAACATTCAGAAACAGTCAAGTTTAGTGACTCTCTGACGTCAGTGGCCAAGAGCCAAAAGGAAAAAGTTGAACAAACAAAAACGGTTAAGGTGACGGTAACATCTGAGAGGAATCATCTATGTTATAACATTAAGAAAACAATGTATGAATAGAGCCCTTTTGGCGAAATTATGCAATGGTGCCAAAAATATAATGCTGACTGTAGAAAAAGTGCAAAAATATTTTTAAACAGTTCAGTGTAATCTATAAGTAAATATCAAGGAAGGCTAATTATACCCATGGACTCCTTTCAAGTATGAAATCTGACTACAGGTTCCCCAAAGTTCAGGATCATGTGATTGGTCAAAAACAAACATGATTCTGTTACAATATTTTTTAAGACCTGCACTGTGTAATAGTAAAAGAAATATGCCCTGCCACAAAATACTCAGGATTCAAGCCACATATGCCCTTTGTGAGAACATCTCATTCAATACACCTGTCCCTTTTGTAATCACTCTCTGCCTCTAAGCAAGTTCAGGCTACGGTTAAGGTCAGGGTAAATGGGGGTAACCTTGACAAATTTTCTTCAGTATATATTGCATTTCTATAAAAACTGGGTTTGCTGGCTGAATACTTTAATCTAAGGCTCCTTTTAAATACTTTTGTGGCCATGGACCACTAAGACTTAAGATTTAAACCATAAAATTTCTTCAAGTCTTTATGACCCTCCTGTGATGACATCATGACACACACACACACACCCGGGGTCCGCGGGCCACAGGTTGAGAACCACTGGTCTAATTCTGGGACATTCCAGATGTTAACAAGCTTTTAAACACTGTCTACAGGATATGTTTCCTAAGGATGATGGAAATCATAGTTCAGTAATATCTCAAGTGCCAATAACAATTTTGTCTAATCTAGGTTACAGATGATGCTGTTTTGCACACGCATCATATATATCCAAGCAATTTAAGTGGTAGTGGGAAGAGTTAAACCTCTTTTAAATTATTCCAAATCTATTCTTAATCCTGGTCTTATCAAATCAAAATATTCTCCAACTGTTTTGTTATTCTTATCAGCACTTTCCCAGTTTTCCTCAAGGAAAATTACATCTGATCAGCATTTAATTAGAGGTAACCATTTCTCCCCGCTTTTCCAAGGTTTTGAAAACAAAGCACTAGTCTAGGAACCACAGTCCAAAATCTCTAGTCTAAAATAAAGCTTTTAAATAAAATAGGTTAACTTAGTTTAATTTCACTTCTTCACTGATGAAGTGGAACTAGTAACACTTAATTTTCAGGACAACTATATACAAGAAACACGGTTTTGACAGTTGTAAGCTTGGTGAATCTAATTCTATCACTCCCTAGCAAGCTGCTACTATAGCACGTATAGAGGTTTATGCCCAATAGGCTTCTAAATATATGATTAAACTTCCGATTCCTATCTTTTCTACTACTGCATAGATGTATCGCTTGTAAAGGCTTGGGATCAACTCTGTTAGCTTTTGAACGAAGGAAAGCAGAAATGTTGCTGCCTCTGGATGGAAGGAAGGCACCTAAAATACAAGGGAAATGTCTATGTTTTTGATGATAGCGATTAGCTTTTTTGGCAATTGCTGCATTAATAATCATTCCAAATAATCGAAATTCTTCAAGAACTATCATTGCAAAATAAGAGACCTCTTCCATGGCTCACACTCCACTCTTGGCAAATTATGTTATTTCTTTGCTTCCCATTCAGACTGCAGACAATAGGTAAAAGTAACACCAAGTTATTATCTATCTATCTATCTATCTATCTATCTATCTATCTATCTATCTATCTATCTATCGCCTATAATTGAGTGCCCCCATCTTATCCTTCCAGCAATTCCTAAAAGAAAAGGAGGGAATAGCAAACACACACACCCCTCCACAAACACACATTCACTGTGATTACATGAACAGGCTGTTTGATTAGAATGGCATGCCTATGGAAGTTCCTTACAAACAATATGAGTTCACCAAGAAGGGTTTAAAAACTGCATTTATAAATAACATATGTTGTGAACATATTGGCTGACTAGAAAACCGGCATTTCCCTCAGTTCTCTAAAGCAGGGGTCTTGAACCTTGGCAACTTTAAGCCTGGCGGAC
>JAOYMU010000001.1:94268456-94278857 GCA_025802295.1 Psammodynastes pulverulentus | reverse complement strand
GTGTTGTTTCTAGCCTAATCTTTATTGCCCTGCTTACAGAAACTGCCTCTCGGTTAACCCATATAACAGCTAAAGGTCCTTGGCAGTATGCCCAGCCTTACTGTCGCCTGAGCTCCACCCAGTCACATGATCACCCAGTCACGCCCACCCAGCTGGTCATTAGGGCAGAGAACCAGTTGTTAAATTATTTGAATCCCACCACTGATAGCATTTCAGGATTCAGATACATGTGTCGTTGTTTTTTTGCAAGCACAGCTAAATCCAAACAGCTGTTCGAGCATTGCAAATTTGATGAGGGTCTAAACCCTAAAGTCTGCTGTGAGAGATTGGCTAGTCTATGGAATTTAGAAAGGCAACATTCAAAAAAGACTCTTAACAGAGGCAGATATAATAGTGAAGGGAACATTTGAAATTGCTATCTCCATGGAAACTACTGCTAGAGATACTATAAAAAGCAATCCACTGCTAAAGATAAACAAGACATTCCTTGAAAAGAAGGGCACTAATGCAATGCTATAGATAGTGAGTCTGATAGTGAAAGTGAAACAGGAATAGCTACTGTGGAACTCCATAACATAAAGGGGGACATCAGACCAACAATGGTATGGCTCTGATGATAAGTGAATAGCAAAGCCTAATCAAACAGAATTGGAAACTCATTCTGCCACCTCCATTGTATTGCAGTGTAGATTTAAGCAGTATTTCAGAGATGTTGAATTAAAGATACAGAACTATTTCTTTAAACACATATACTAGTGAAAAAATTGTTCCTGTGAAGTGATAACTACAAGCAAACATGACATGAATTATGAATGTTGAAGGTATACAGTATACCGTGAACACAGATGGCCCAGCCTTTTGAGGTGGTACTCATCAAACTAGGCCTAGACTCGAGTTTGCTCATCAGGCTGTATGCTATACACTTCCTCTTGTGGAGAGCCACTGAAAATGAGTTGAAAAAGCTACTGAACAATGCTGTATCTGCACTCGGAGGTGCATTGGACCATTCTGGTGCATCAAAGGTAAAATACAGATACAGGAAAATGTCACACCAAGGTTTCACAAAGCATGGCCAGTTGTGTATACTGATTGTGTGTCGTGAAGTCAAGGCTGACTCTTAGGCACCACATAGATCTTCAGGAGGATCTGTCCCCAACTTAGTCCTTCAGGTCTTCTAGCAATACATCCATGGCTGCTGTAATTGAGTTCATCCACTTTGCTGCTTGATTCTCTTTCCTTCCACTTTTCCCAATATTATAAGCTTCTCCAAAGAGTTAGATCTAATATGCCCCAGGTATGATAATTTGAGCATATTCATTTATACCTTGGATGAAAACTTGGGGTTGATTTGTTCAATGTTCCAGCTGTTTGCTTTTGGGGGGGAGGGGGGCTATTCATGGTATTCTCGGGACTTTTCTCCAACACCCATCCTATATGCCAAATATGAAAAGGTAAAAACTGAACTGAATTGATGGAAGCTGAAGGAATCTTTTTGAAAGTTGTTTGAAACCCATGGGATAAACCTGTGGTTCCAATAGCTAAAAACTATCTGGATCTGTGGCAATTTTCAAGTAACCATTAATTCATTATTAATGATGGATAATGCTTACCTAGAGTTGAGGACATTTTTGCTAATCTTACAAAGTTGTTCTTTCGGGGGGGAAATAGGAAGAAGAACATTGCCTTGAACTCCTGGATGAAATAGATATAAATCTGGCAAATGACCAAATAAATTGCTAGAGGGCACCTATCAGTAAAATAAATGTAGGAGATGCTTATTTACAGATGGATATACTGTAGAAGAAATCCCAAGATATTTCTAATTGTAAACAGACAGCATTATATCATTATCTTTTGCAAGCCCTAAAAATTTGGGTTTGCTGTCAAACTTGGGCTCCTGGTAATGTAGGTGATCCCATTTCATGTTCAGTTTGAGTGTTTATGAGTGTTCTTGGCTGCCATTTTTATGTTATTTCTGTTGTTTTTAATTCTGGTTGTTATTGTTTTTATGCTGTTTTCTTAGCCGCTCAAACTCATATATATATGAAATGGGCAGCCTATCAATTCATTAAAACAATAAATAATAAATTACAACTGGCTTATTTTTGAAGTAGCATCATTTCGGTGGAGATCAGTGGACCACAGCTGTTCAGGCACCCACTGCTGATTTAGGTGACATCATTTCAGAGCTGAAAAAGCTTCTTGGATGAGAAGCAAAACATCTTCAAAGAAAAATCATAAAATCCAGTTTCCTCGTAAAGAAGCACCTTTGGGACAACCATGACCTGGATGACTGAGAATCTCCATAGATGCTCTACCTGAAGAAAATAGTAAAGTGCTTCTGCAAAACCTCAGTAATACAGAATTCAGCAGACTATGGCCTTTAAACAGGGGTGGAATCATACCAGTGCAGCTATCAGTTCGGGATTGCGCATATGCACTGGAAAAATGCACGCGCGCCGCTTTCCAGCCCCCAGCTGGGGCTTGCAGTGACGATCAGCTTGAGCTGATAAAGACCAGATAAGAGTCAGGGTGGGTAGGAGGGCCCAACATAGACTTTTCGCTTCCTGTTTCTCTCCATGGAACTCAGGCTTCTGTTACCTACTGGTTTTCCTGATCTGGGCAGACCCGGGAGGATTCCACCCCTGCCTTTAAGCAGATACAGGAAATATGGGTTTGTTTTGTTATTGTTCGTAAGACATTTTGCAACCATATCACGAATGCACAAGACTTACACAAGTGCAAAGGGGGGAAAAAAAATCAGGCAATCATGAATAAATCCAAGCTGTAAGATGTATCACAGGTGGAATCCTTTTCAGGTTTTGTTGATTATTCCAACAGTATCTGTCCAATATAGTTATCATGCTATCCCCCTTAAGCACTTTACTTCAAGAGGGATGGGCTTAACATTACAAACAAGCTTTTACAGAAGCACAGAAGGTGGCAGAATAAAACTCAATGCTCGCGCATGTGTTTATTGATGAAATTCTGGCATAGTTGTGTAACTGAACAAGAAATACACCAATACCTTTTGCATCTTGCTTCAGAAAGGAATTACGCCAAATGGACAAGGAACAGCTGTTTGATTTAACATTTCAACCAGTACTTGTATGGAAAAGAATTTATCTTCATCACTAATAATAGCCACTACTGTTAATTTTCAGCTCATGTAAAGGGATTCTGTTTATAGCAACTACTTGAGTACAGAGCTTTGTTATTTGGTGGATACAGGTATAGACAGGGGTGGGATCTAGCCGGGTCTGCCTGGATCGGGCAAACTGGTAGCTACACACAGCCTCTGTTCCGCCGAGAGGAACAGGAAGTAAGAAATCGGTGTTGGGGCCTCCCACCCACCCTGGTTCTTACCTGCTCTTTGTCAGCTCAAGCTGATAGGTGCTGCAAGCCCCAGCTGAGGCCTGGGAAGTAGCGCACGTGCATTTTTCCAGTACTCACCCGCTCTCCCAAACTGGTAACTGCGCCAGTTACATCCCATCCCCTGGGTATAGAATAGAAATCAAAAGACATACAAATCCCCAGATATAGACAGATTGTCTCATTACCTCAACAGGAAAAATAAACAATATGAAAAATCCACATCAGATGAAGATTTCTTTGACATGTTCTTTCTGATAAGAAAGAATATCTAGGAAGGATCCAACATTGGCTTAAGTCTATACAACAACTTAGACTCTTTTGGAATCACAGCAAAAAAAAAAAAAAAATCAGTTTAGAGAGTTTCAACAAGGCTGGGATAGTACCTGAGATGAGAAGTCATGTCCCACATACCCAAACATTTATAAATATCATTTGTTAATTTTCATTTTCCTGTGATCATGGCTTGTTTACCTTGGTCTGCTCATAAATATTTATATTCTTGCATCTTTCTAGAAGTTTCAGGAAAGTAAGAGCAGAAAGTCCTAACTTTAGTATCTTTTGTTGAGTCAGTAGAAAAGATACCATACACATAAGCCAGAAAGGGTGTGTCCACAATGATTTTAAGTCTAAATTGCTCAACCTCCCAATGTGGTTTTAGGCTCTGACTGACACCGGCATCGTGACTTTTAAAATTGTGTTTCAGAAGGGCAGGGGGAAAGGAAGGCCAAACAATACTTCTGAACTAGTGGCATTTGTGTGGGTAAGGGATAGTCTGTTTGGGATGCCACAAACAGAGGACACTAAAACCCACTGTCTCTGCTAGAATCAAAATTGAAGGGTCCCAGAGTAAAGGCCTTTGTGACAAATGCTGGCATAAGTCTGAAAATAATTTACTTTTATGCGCAAAATATTGTTTTGATGAAGAAAAGTTCCAAAATGAAAGCAATTATTCAGAGCAAAAACTTGATGCCCTCAGGATATATTGGACTTTACCTTCCTTTCTTTTTAGGATTATGAGAGCTGAAATCTAGCATAAGTGGAAAATATGGGCATTGAGAAGACTCACCCTAATGCTCAAGACCCGGGAACTGAATGGACTAAAGAAAATAGATGAATTTTACAATCCCAAATTCTCACCATGACTGCTCTTTATAAATTATAAACAACCCTATAAGATCATAACATGCTGATCCTGATCTAGATAGGAACAAAGTAAAAAGTATAGTATTGTTCCTCAAATGCTATTATCCCTTCTTCTAGCTTCTGTAAAAACTGATTTGCCTCTGTCTATATCTATCCATCTGTCTGCCTATCTATCTTATCTCTCATTGAGGAAAATTTGAGTATGCACCATTTTCACCTTCCCATCCCCATATTTTATCTTCATAATCATACTATGAGGGAGGTTAGGCTGAAATATAGCCTCTGAGCTTTACAGCTAATGGGGGAGGAGCACTGGATCTCCTCAGGCCTGTTCTGATGCCTTCTTCACACTTCCATCAGACAAACTCCATTGCATTCTATTATGCAGAGTTTTCCAACAGCTGCTTCTTAAGCGGCGACCAACAAAGGCTATATGACATTAGTGAAACCTCATTCTGTCAGTTATGCATAAGATAATGTCAGTGTAAAGGCATTTGTGAAATTTAAACTGGCAGGATGTATTGTCCTCATAAAGGTAAGGTAAAGGTTCCCCTTGCACATATGTGCTAGTCGTTCCCGACTCTAGGGGGCAATGCTCATCTTCATTACAAAGCCGAAGAGCCAGCGCTGTCCGAAGACATCTGCATGGTCATGTGTCCGGCATGACTAAACACCAAAGGTGCAAGGAACACTTTTACCTTCCCACCAAAGGTGTTCCCTATATTTCTACTTGCATTTTTATGTGCTTTTGAACTGCTAGGTTGGCAGAAGCTGGGGCAAGTACCGGGAGCTCACCCTGTTACACGGTACTAGGGATTCAAACCGCTGAACTGCCGACCTTTCAATCGACAATATAAAGGTAGGTGTGCCCAATGGTTTGGTCTGGTTCTACTGCTTTCCTGGGTAAGAAATGGTTAGTAAAGTTCATGAATTTCCCAGTCAAATGAGAAGGAACCATTTTGGCTGGTGCTCATTTTCTGAGAAGTATAAAATTTCCCTCAAGTTGAGCTTGACTTTCAATGACTTCATGGACATGTTCATGTAGTTGTCTTGGCAACAGCACCAAAATGGATTGCCATGGTCTTCTGGGATGCTGTCATTCTTCCCAGTTTCAGCTTTTCCTGGCAGTACAGTTTTCTACTAATTGTTTGTTTTTTGTGCGGACAACATGGCTGACTTGGAGAGTTAGTTTTATCTTACAAGGGAGCTAGTGATTGAATGATTCTTTTGCACCATTACATTGTAATAATATTACATGTAATGACATTACATTGCCATTACATTGCACTGGTTTCAGCCAAGCATTTATATACTCTGTGTGTGTGTGTGTGTGTGTGTGTGTGTGTGTGTATCCTGTGCTTCTTGCATAAATGATCTTTATCCCATGTTAATGTTTATCCCATTTCTATTTCCCATTTTTGTTGAGGAATATCAGAACAGTATTGCTGGATTTTGTAATCTTAATAAGAGTTCTATGAAATAAGTCATAAAACCATAGGGTTAGAGGCAGAGGTAGTGTTCAGCAGGTTCTGCAGGTCTCCCCAGATCTCCAATTCTACATTATAAGTGAAACATTAACTAGAAACTAAGTTCTTCTCAGGTTCTTTTCATCTTTCCCCACCTGGCATCTTCTGGGTGGATTATTTCCAATGACCAGCATCATTTGTGAGTGACATGGTCCAGTAGTTTTGAGCAGGAACTTTATAAGTGAGGAACATGGCCTGCTAATTTTTTTTACAGTGCTACTTGCCTAAACTCTACCACATTTCTAGGTATCAGTTTATTCAATATTTTTCTTATCAATATGATTGACTCTGCTACTCTTTCTTTTCTTGCTTTTTAGGAAATTTTGTTCCTTCTGTCCATGAATAAAGCTTCAACAAGGCATGGCAATGCCAAAGAGCAAGGCAACTTACGTAAGTATCACCCTGCTGGATAAGCAATAAATATTCTGATTCTTACTACAGATAATCCTCGACTTAGTGGCTGTTCGAAATTACAAAGGTACTGGAAAAAGTGACTTACCCTTTTTCATACTTACAACTGTTGCTGTATCCGCATGGCCACATGATCAAAATTCAGATGCTTGGCAATTGGTTCATATTTATGATGGTTGCAGTATCCCGGGGTCATGTGATTACCTTTTATGAACATCTGAGAAGCAAAGTCAATGGGTTAAGTTAATAACCATGTTACTAACTTAATGGCAGTGATTCACTTAACCACTGTGGCAAGGAAGGTTGTAAAATGGGGCAAAATTCACTTAACAACTGTCTCGTTTTAACAATGTAAATTTTGGGCTCAGTTGTGGTCACAAGTCGAGGATTATCTGTATTGTATATCTTCTTTTCCTATCCCGCCTGAACAATCTCATATTTGTTGGGTCTAGGATTTTTGTGCCCTTTCATGCGTATATTGCCCATCAGTGCATTTCCACTCACACTACCCACCCTTGCCTTTAATGGTTACTTGGAGATAATTTCTGTCTTGGATCATACAGTTCCAATGCTGCAATTTACTCGCTGACCTCAAAGGCTCTGCACTTCCAAATTACAATTCTTTAGAAAAGCCCCTGTCTAGTGGCTTGTGTGTCTGTGTGCCAGTAGGTGTGTACTTTTTTAAAAAAAAATTATACATAAATGGTTAAACAGTGGGTGTGGTTGAGAGGAACCAAAACAGAGGAAAACAAGGGAAGAAGGCTGATAGTATCAGGGTATGAGAGATACAGAAGGAAAAAGGATCACTATATTTTGAGCTGCAGGAGTTGGTCTGCTTCTTCTGTATTTATCACTGCCATAATTATTTTAATTGCACTGGATGGTTTATATTTAACCCTGTTTATGCGTGCATGATCTTGTGAGGTTATGGTGACTCTGAATTCAAAGATAGCCAAGACCTGTAATTTAAATGTAGCTAACAAAATGAGGATGGAGGCCACTGAATTCTGAGCTTTTCCTAAATATAATAAAGGTAATGTACGTCTTGGGATTCTGTCAAATTGCAGGCAGTTCTGCCTTCCCTGCCCATCCTTTAAATATGAGAGTTTTATTTTTCTGTTGTGACCGCTTAGAAATCAAGTACTGTAGTGTCAGCCTATTGCTTTCTGTCTGCATCAGGGTTACTGTACCTTGGTTTAGAGGGAATATTTTCTATCAATAGATTATACAGTTTGTATACTGGGAAAAGAGTTCTATACAAATACTGTAGGTGTTTGTGCACGTGTGTGTCTATGTGCACTATATATACTGCACACAGAGGATAAAGCTGATTGCTTTATGAGTTTCAATCTGTATAACAATAATTCTTTTTCAACCCCCCCCCCCCGAAGGTTATTTGGAACAAAACATAGCATTGATTTTATATTTGTTTTTTTAACACTCATATTTTTGCAATAATCATAAAAGAAAATAGGAAGATCTAACATGATCTCCTGGCATCAAGAATGCATGCCTTTATTAAATTTATTCGAAGTGCCATTTTCTACCTACTAGTGTTTTCTGAATATTGGCATCCAAGATAGAAGCCAGAGGTGCAATGCTTGTAAATGCCAATTCATGTTTTAAAATTAATTTTGATGGCTTTGTTCCTTTTCTGATTCTGGGGTCAATGAGCCATCTGTAGCCTAGGGAGAAGCTTAATTAAACTCAGATAGTACAGAAAAAGCTTCCAAGAATCTGCCTGCCTTCTATTCTTCCCCACCCAGAGTATCTGTCCTTCATGCACATCTGGATAAAAGCTTGCATTCAAAGAGCAAAGAAAGCAATAGCTTTAGGCACCATTTCCTTGAGTAAGCCTGTGTTCCTGACAAGTATTGCAAATTCTTGCATCATACGAGAGCTACAGAACACCAAAAATGATAACCTGGCAACAATTCATGTTGTGCAGGGTGATCAACTCAGAGTCAAAGGACATTTTATCATTTTTCTAATGCAATGTTTTTTAAAGCGTGATCCTAGGACCCCTGGGGGTCCCTTAAGACCCTCTCAGAAATCTGCAGAATCAAAATTATTCATCAGCCTATGGTGAAAAATAATACAATATTAAAATCCCATCAATCATGAGAAATGGCAGCGGGAGCAAATGTGTCAATCTTAATTTTTAATATAGTAAATTTCAATGAATGTAACCCATTCAAAGAAAAACTCTTGATTTACTCCATATATTTTTTTTATAACGGGAAGGGTCCTGAGAGAGAGAGAAATTAAACCACTAATCTATTTTTATTACATCGAATATTCTTTTCTCTGCTGATTCTGCGGAGTAGGATTAGTGAATCAAGCATCCAGTAATTTGATTTTATTGATGGTATAGCTCTAAATGGCGTAATGTCCAGAAGCACTGAAAGTGATTATCTCGATCTTTCAGTGACAAGAGGTGGAACATTTCTTAGGATTTCCCCCCAAATTGATAACTGTGTCACCAAATCTGCCACAACATTCTATGACTTTCACTCTAAGAAAATTGTATAAAAAGTGAATGTGTCTGATTGCTTTCAGCTTCCACTGGCTAGGACAGTGTAGACCACAGAGAGCCCTGAAGAGAGTATCAATTGACAATGACTTCCTTGATGGAGCAAGTAATCAAGCCCTTTTACACTGCTTGAGTGTCATTTATGGGATAGGCAATCTGAAAGAGCACAGCTGCAATTATGTGACATTCATTCACCAGCTAACAACAAGAGGCAGAAAGAGGTTAAGAGAACAAATGTAAATACAACATTTTCATGGCATCAAATTCAAGTGGAAAGAACAGAAGAATCAATTCCTCATTCGCCTTTCGGAATCCACATCTTCTCAACAGCCTGTCCAGAGGACAATCCAGCTTTAGCAACTTCAGATCGGACCAGAAAGGATTTAACAACTGGAGCAATTGCTTGGAAAGATATCAGGAGAACCTCCTGCTCGGCTGTTCTAACCTACTCTTAGAAAGTGCAGCAAGCCTCAGCTGTAGAAGGTATATTCAACCTCTTGTAAGGTATCAATGGTTTCTGGAACTATGAATGGGTTGAATGAATTCACTATGAATGAATTCACTATACCAGTGTTGCATCACCTAGCACTAATTACTATTTGGTCTTTCTGTAGCCATCGGAACCTGCTTTGGGAGTTTTAATGCTGGTTTCTTTGAAAAAGTTCCCCAATTCTAGCCCTCTAGGCAAAATTTTGAGAAAGAATGTGCTTGCTGTGAGCAGGATTTTGTAAAGAAACTAGCAGAGCAATTAGCAGGATACACCAGGCTTTTAAAAGTTTAGCTAATTTGAGGTGCCATATGCAGTGAACTAGTGATTAGTTTATGGTTTTGTGCTGCCCCAGATAATTGGGTTAATTGAGAAAGCCATGCGTTCATGCGATGTGCATATACGGTACAGCTGATGGTGAAATAAACTTTGCAGTGGCAATAGACTAGTGAGAAATCATGCTATCCATTTTGTTACAAACATTGCTGAAAAGTATCTCTGAATATGCAGAAGCTTAGGAACATTATGGTATTGTAACTTATTTACCCTATAATTGCTTTTTCTTGATAATAATAACTTAGTAATAAGCATACAGTAAACTATCATAGTGGGTGGCTCAGTGGCTAAGACACTGAATTGTCGATCGAAAGGACGGCAATTCAGCGGTTCGAATCCCTGGTGCCACATAACACGGTGAGCTCCCATTACTTGTCCCAGCTTCTGCAACCTAGCAGTTCGAAAGCATTTAAAAAATGTAAGTAGAAAAATAGAAAGGCAAAATTGTTACTCTTAGACCAGTGGTTCCCAACCTTGTTGGAGCTACCGAATCTCACCAGTTTCCTATGCGCATTAATTGGAAAAATAAAATATGATTTTTTCAAATTCAAAACATAGGTATATGTTTATTTTATATACATAGGTGCACA
>JAOYMU010000001.1:94251266-94262343 GCA_025802295.1 Psammodynastes pulverulentus | reverse complement strand
AGCATAGCTGGCTGGGGAACTCTGGGAGTTGAAGTCCACAAGTCTTCAAGCTGACAAGTTTGGACATCCCTGGTGTAGGGTCTCCTGCTTGAGCAGAGGAGTGGACTAGAGGACCTCCAACAAGGTCCCTCCCAACTCTTCTTTTGTATAATAGCTATGGTTCCCCCAGCGGTGGCCATCAAATGTGGCCCTTGCCAAACCAGAAGCACTCTACACTTTCTGATTGCCTTGTGCATTAGCTCACAATCCAGAGTAGGTTTAAGTTTTGAGAGTGAAATCCTTATACTTGGATCAAAGTGCTCATACTTTGTTCATACTGGGAGCTGAAATTCAGTGGATATAGAAGGTACCAGGTGAGAAAAGCACCCTATTGTGTAAAATATCTTAGGTGAGGTTAGATATCTAGATAAATGGAAGCACCTACAGCACTTTTGGAGTTAGGAAAAATATGAACAAGGGTGTCCCAAACTCACCCTGCCTTAGGAAAGAAGTTATATGTAATAAACAGCAAGAATATGAACTTCAGAAATTTATTATTGTTATAAGTCAGTGTATAAATATTGCCACCACAATCCATTTTTATGTCCAACTTCTAGTTGCACACTGTCAACATATATGTGGGAACACTCTGTACTACCTCCCAATTCACAACTAACTTATACAGATACATTTATGACAATAATGGTTTCTGGATAGACAATGGTATAATTAGACGATGTCTAGTTAATGCAGAAGTATAGGAAAATTGCCCTCTGCTGGCTGGACAAAGCATGAATCAATGTGCTTATGTCCCTGATGAAAAGTACACAATGGGTTCCCCTGTGGCAGACTTTGGCCAAAGAAAACTCATCTTAGAATTTCAGCAGAAATAGCAATTTTGCAGAAGAACAAGCAGCAAATGGCTGACATGCATAATAGCATTAGCAATGACTTTTCCTGTATTGGGATAGTCAGGTAGGGAAACAGTGAAGTATCCTTGATAGACTCTGGCCTAGTAATACATTTAAAGCAAAGAGAAGGGTTACCAATTTTGTAAACATATTTTTTGCAAGCATATCATGATGAAGAAATGTGCTCAGCCATTTACAGTTACTACTCCAGAAAGCTGTAAATATTCAGGGAGGTAAAGCTCCTATATTATCATGGCAGTAAAAAACAAACAAACCCAACCTCAGGAGGATTTCCAAGGCTCAAAAGTGGAAGTATACAGATGAAGTAACGTATGGGCGTTTTGACAATGCAGCAACCTCCCCATTACATCACTGACTTAGGACTACTTAAAGGAGTTGAAAAATCCATCAGAGTGCCTCCCAAGGGCCTTTGTCATATGCTTGAAATATGAGAGAAATTGTTATCCTCGTCATCTTTTTACAGTTTTGTAGCTCTATGTTGGAGACAGGTGACAAAGAAGCATCTAGGAAGAACATTAGGGGTGAGAACGACCTACTTACCTATAGATAGTCTTGTTGTGCAGTCCTGGGAATAAAGCACAGTGCAAGCAAGCACACTTCGTAGATGTTTGCTTTTAAGCCTTTATAACATCCACTGAACAAACCTCAGGGGAACTTTTTCTTGGCTCTGCTTGAAGACCTTCAACTCTGCTCTCCATGGCTTGTATCCTCATGTTCTTCAAGTGCCAGAAATGGAGAAGCTAAAAACAAAAAAGGTTTTAAAACAAAAAACTGTTTTAGGCATGTATACACTGCTTGTTCTAGTGCCTAGAGGTGATGCATGTTCAGGGCACATTGCAAATTATGAACCTTTTAAAAAATAACAATTAAAATTTTTAGGAGATTTTAAAGAATAGATATCATAAGAATTCTCAGCTACCAAGAATTAAAATAGCTAAAAGTTTTAACAACATCAGATACATTGGAAGTATTTTGCATCAGCTTAAGTTGGAAGCATCTGGTATCGTTCTGTCTATTTTAATTGATAGAGGCTGCTAATTAGAGGTCTTTCACATCCATTGTTGATTTTTTCCCCTTCATTAACCAGAAATGCCAAGAACTAAAATTGGAAACTTTGCATATGTTTATATTCCATTATTAGGCTATTTTCTTTCCTCTAAAGAAAGACAATGGACATAATCTTTATGACATCAGGATCTAAGTTTTCTTCTGGCACCAAGTGGCAGCAGTTCCAAAACAGTGACAAAAAGAGAGGGAGAGGGAGAAGGAGGGAGGGATGGTGGGAGGGGGATTTAAAAGGCACCTTTCCAATCAAATTAGTTTGCTTGCATTTGGGCCTTCTTGGTGATTAAAGTATTCATTCATAATATTGATTAATGCATTCATGGGATGTATATCCCACATTTTCCAAGAATTCAGCGCAGGATTTGTGAGTTCAGCCTTCATTACCATAGCTCCGACTGGAACATTCCCGCTATTCATAATCTAATGAAGCCAAGTTATCCATTTTTGTACATGCTAATTAGAAGGGGAAAATTATGTCCTGGTCAGCTGCTTTTTGCAGGGAAAACTCTCATTCCTATTCTCACAGTGATCCATACTATGACACAGCATCTATCTTTCTGCTTGTTTTCAAATTTAAATGCGAAACCAAAATCTGCAGTGAGGTCAGTGCCAGAACTAGGCGAGCCTTACTCAACCTGGCCTTTTCTGTCCCTGTAGGGCAGATATGGGTCAGTTTCAATGCGTGAAAATAAAGCGTGCCCAGTAAGGGAACAGCTCTTATGGGACTGCTATAGGATTATATCTGCATCACAGCAGCAGGAAAAGAAGGTTAATGATTTATTTAATAATTTCATCCCTATGCATATGTTAAGGCTGTTTTGGACTAAATCCAAACTATATCACCAATCAAGCTTTCCTGTTGACATGACGTGTTCACTTCCTAGATCCAGTTTAGGGTATCAGGTGAACAGGGACTAAAAGTTTGCTGTTTCTGTGGATTGTCCTAAGGCACCCCCTAGCCTCCATCTTCATTAAAATTTTTTTAAAGAAACAATACAGCTAGAACATCAACTTATGTGTGTCTCCACCATGAAACTAAGGCAGCACAATAAGCCTTAGTGATAGTTAGGAGAGATAACCAGAGGGAGAGATCCAGAATTCTCCTTCACTCCCTGTCCCAAATGAAAGGAAGGATGATAGACTGCAGGTTTTGGAGACATTGGAAGAGACCTGAATTTGCTCCTATGTGTATCTTTGTTTGGAGGTCCTTTCAGAAATCGTTAGAAGCATTTGTTTGTGGAAGTGCTTAAGTGCTGTTTTCAGCTACTCCCAACCTGTATAATCTTTATAAATTAAAAAGTAACATCCCAATAGCGGCCTCCTTCCAAAGAAAACAAAATATAGAGAAGCAATGTATGCATGCAAGTTTTCTCTGCTCAGGTACACTCATCAAACAAAAACAAGTTGCCCACTTTTTAGCCTAGTATACAGTGAAAGACCAACTTATGTAACTTGTTAATAGCTCAGTATATCCTGCAAAGCCAGGATACTGGATTGTGTAAACAAACTGTGGTTAATTAACTACAAGTAAGCTGTCAGAGGAACATGGGTGCTGCATAATGAAGGGGTGCTTTGCATTTCCCAGTGCAAATGAGCTGTTCTTCTCTGGCATACTGAAATGTCCTGCTTCAGAGTTTTGAAACCAGAGGTGGCAAGGTTTGAGGAATGCTAAATTCATGGGAAGCAGTCAATGGGGTATGATTTAATTCACAACAGGAATGTTCAGGACCTTCCTGGTACCCTTTCTTTCACTAGGGCAGGGATCAGCAACCTGCGGCTCTGGAGTCGCATGCGGCTCTTTCATTCCCTCTGCTGCGGCTCCCTGTCCTGGTCGGCTCCACAATTGATAGGGCTTTTGGTTAGGACAAGTAGAGGAAAAAGGATATCATGCTAGGAGGAGACTCTAGGGGGGGGGGGAACCGGACTTCTGATCGGCTCCAGAATTGAACGGGGGGCTTCTCGTTAGGACCTTTGTGGCTCTTTGAGTGTTTAAGGTTACCGACCCCTGCATTAGGGAAAAAATTGTTTACTTCCATGCACAGAAGAACAAATGTATGAGGGGAAGGAAAAGTGGAATTCTAAATGCTGCTCACCCTCCCTTTATCTTACGTGAATTTGGAAGTGGATTCACTTTGGCATCTTGGCCTCAGAACAAGCGGAACAAGCCTGTAGCACCCCAGATTCAAGCCTTCTTCATCCTATGTTTATAGTGTATTTGTTCCTCTCAGCATTTGTTCCCAGCAGGAGCCAATAGAGGGTGCCAAAAGAGCGGATATGGCGACACGAGCAGCAGAACATCCTTGATAGCTTTTCCTCCCTCAAACTTGTTATTTGTCCGATTCAGCAGAAGCCTGGAATGTTGCTGCTTTTTAAAATTGGATTTTGCAGTGCAAGAAAGTTACATTTCTCTTTCTCTCTCCCGCCTTCTCATTTTTCTCCACCAATGCACTGCTTCTTCTACAAAAGCTCATTATCTGTGTCTGATCCTCCCCAGAGCTGTGTAGCTGAAGAATACTGTGACCTTCTCATTCAAAAAAGAGAGAGAGAGAGACAACAAATGCACTTGCACATACAGTGCTATTCCCTGTAGCAGATAAAAGTTACAGAAACAAGTGGGAAGCCTCATTGCCTTGCTTTGCAACAGTCTGATGTGGCAGTTAGCACGGTCATCCTAAGCCTGAAAAGTCAAGAGGCAACATAAAAACAGTCCAGGCGGTTAAAGCAAGAATGCTCTAAACCTGGCTGTATCAACTAATTTACCTGCAATTATAGGAATCCTGCTCTTGCCCGGTTGTTCATTCCTACTTATTAGGTATAATCTAAGCCTCTTTTAAAACTTTTAAAGCTTTTCAGAGCTTATCAGGAATTAGATCCCCAAACCTAGAAACAACAAAAACATCAGGGCAACTTTTAGATATCAGTAAAGGGAGGCAATTTGGTGTAGTGGTTAAGATATCAAGGAGAGAAGCAACCTGGAAGCAAGGAGAAACTTCCTAACACTGAGAACAATTAACCAGTGGAACAGCTTGCCTTTTGAAGTTGTGGGTGCTCCGTCACTGGAGACTTTTAAGAAGAGATTGGATAGCAACTTATCTGAAATGGTATAGAGTCTCCTGCTTGAGCAGGGGGTTGGAGTAGAACAGCGTTCCCCAAGCTGCCCAGATTGGCGGCCCAGGGGGAGGGGCTATACTCATGTAGTGGACCTCACAGACCAGTTGCAAATAGGCCATGACCTGGTAGTGGGCTGCAGCACGTAGGCTGGGGTCCCTTGGACTATAGAAGATCTCCATGTTCCCTTCCAGCTCTATTCTGATTATTATTAAGATATTAGGCTAGAATCCAGGAGATTGTAAGTTCTAGTTCCATCTTAGTCACAAAGCACAAAGGCACAAAGCCTTTTGGGTGACCTTGGGCCAGTCATTTTCTTTCAGCCCTAGGAAAAAGGCAATGGAAAAACATTTCTAAAATATCTGTTAACAAAACTGCAGGAACTTGTCCAGGCAGTCTTCAAGAGCAGAACGAAATAAAAGTGAGAAGGAGTCGGTAAGGTATCATGCTCTAATGCTCTAACCAATGTATCATCCTCTAATACTCTAAATACGCCTTCTAAATTCTTTTTAAAAAGCATATCCTCATGACATTGTCTTTGCCTAATCCCCAACCTACTATACCTCAGGCAGCTTAGTGTTGAACATTTGTCTGTGTAATGCCTGGCCAGTTCTGTGTAATTTGTCTATATAACGCTTGACCATTCAACCCAATATAGCACAACCAGCACAAGCTGTGAAAAGGATAACACTGCCATACATCAAAATCACCTCAGAAACTACCAACACACTATTACAATTACCTGGTATCACTGTAGCACACAAACCAACAAAAGCTCTCCAAAACATCCTAAGTAAACAAAATGACCCAGCAGCCTCAGAAGAAAAACAGGTGTTATTTAAAATATAAAGTGTAAGGCAGGTGTGTCAAACTCAAGGTGCTTAGATCTGGCCCACAGGGCCACCTTGGAAACAGTGAAGGACCGGCTCACGATGCCTGTGCCAGTGAAAATGGAGCTCAGTTTTCACTGGCAGAGTGCTCGGGCCACCATAGGCGCCCCTGACATGAGTGACATTGAGCTGGTAACACCCACCCTGGCTAGTCCAGCCCCCTGACATCCTGATGTCCCCCTTTTATTCATATCCATTTCATGTATTAATAATCATGTTTATATTTATAACTGTTATCTAATACATGCTTGACAAAGCAAATAAATAAATAAAAAACTTTGATGCGGCCCTCAATGAAATTGAGTTTGACACCCCTGGTGTAAGGACTGCCACTATGTAGGACAAATAAGCAGAAGACTAACAGAGCCCATCTGTGAATACCAACTAGCAGTTAGAAGACATGATAAAAACTCTTTAATATCTCAACACATGGGCAGTTTCAACTGGGAAACTGTGAGCATCCTAGACTAAGCCAAGTGCAAAAATGCTAGAATTCCTGGAAGCCTGACACGCAGACAAATCAGCCATCAACAGGCACATATGCATAAATAGCACCTACATACCATTCAACAGAGACAATCCAAAAGTGAAACAAAAAGACAAAACGTTTCTTCACCAGCAATCAACACCCAGATTTGCAGAGACTAATTCCAAGATTAACATTAGACCAACAATCAAGAAGCAAACAATACCACAGCCAGGGAATTGCTAAACAAGCTAACAGTAGACAACAGTCCAATCAAGGAACCACCAGGACCAATTTCACCATCACTGACAGGACAAGCCACTAGTATATAAAATGAGAGCAAATCTGTCCTGCTGCTAGTACTTGATGATGTTTCCTAGTTTAGTAATGAAAAATCTGCAAGAAAACAACCAAGCTCAGAGAGCATCAAGGACCTGCAGTTCAACCCTGAGCTACAAATATTCTCTTTATCAGTACAATACTATATCTTGTAAGTCCTTGAACTTTTGAATAATTGCTATTATAATTGCTAATATAATTTGTGTACTAAGATGGAATATTTTTAAATTTTATCATGGCTTCATTTCTTTCAGTCTAGGCAACTACATTTATTGTAAGCATATTTATCCTTATAGTAAGTACCGGTAGTTTACAAGCTACTGGGTTTTTGAGAAATATCCTGTCTTTTGCTCATCACTTAATCTGACCATTATATTTGTGCACATCTCCCTATAAATTCTTTAGGGGAAATTCCAATGATCACATACAATTCCACTGAAATTAATTTGCGCCTTTTAAGCAGGAACTAGGTGCCCCACCAAATCTGACAGATCATTCTGTAAATGGAATCATAACTCCATCTGATGTGTTACTTGAGTCTTTCTTCTCTTTCTCTGGGCAATTTGAAAGATGCCATAACTTGCTATTCTAGGTACCCATCTACACTCACCCAACCTTGCCACTATGCATACAGGAGAGCAACTGATAGTTGTTTACATGAAGCAATAGGAAGGAAAAGAAGCCAGGAATCCACTAACCTAATCTTGTCCTACATTAAAACTGCAAGAACAGCACCACTCACCAACTACGTTCCTGAAAGAAATTCCACTGCTAATCACCATATTAAGACTATTATGGATCAATCACATAACATAATCAAATCAGGTGCCTTAACATGACTTTCTATATATTGAAAAAAATAAACAAATAGACACACTTTAAAAAAAATGTACCAAGGAGTCCAATACCAAGAATTATGAGTTTAAGATTATAACAAACAGATGTAACATGTCCTAAAATCAGAGATCATGTTGGAATTAGAATTTCCAGTTCTTTATTCCATAATTCTTATGTTATTAAGATGATTCAGTTGTTGATAAAACTGAACAAGGGGTGAGTCTGTATTAAAAATGCCACTTTTGTCTAATATACTTAAAATTCTAGGGGTTTGCAAGGCTGCTGAAACATCAGGCCCAAACTGAGAACAGAACAGTTAAGATGACTATCTACTTTTAATACTGGAAATGCAAGTAAATTCTTAATCTAATTTGCCAGGATTTCAGAGGTTCTAAAGCATAAGTCTGTAGTCAGTTCACAGTGGAATAAATCCAATTTCATTTTCATTCCATTGCCCCCCCCCCACTCCCAAATTAATACATAGACCCAGTGATACAATTAAAAGTCTGGACAATCAAAGCTCCCATGTTCATATGGGTGACAAAGAATATTGGAGTCTGATCATTCTATAAACATATAATTAAGTTATCGGTTTGAAAAAAAATCTAAGTAGAATTAACATAGATATGTCTCTAAAAATATGAACTAATCACGAAGTTACATTGATTTTCACAACATTTATTCTTCCCCATAGATGGATATTTTCAAATCTCTATTAGTTTCATAATTAGTTGATTTTACACTATTTAAATATTCACTTATAGTAACAAAGATACTTTTCCTGAAATAATTATGCACCAATATTTAAGAGAATCCCAAACCTCACTTTGTATATTTTATCATTATTGTTATTGATAGCTTGAATCAATCCCTTAAAGTTGAAGGCCCTTTCACTGAAGATTATAGGTTTTAATCAGTCACTGTTTAAAGCAATAGCGTCTTTCAACTTTCTAGTCTAGGGCTGAGAGAGTAATTGGCCCCAAATTATCCAACCAATTTTCATGATATCAGGCCCAAGCCCAGAGATGAATAGTGGCTGGGGAATTCTGGGAGTTGAAGTCCACAAGTCTTAAAATTGCCAAGTTTGGACATTCCTGCTGTAGGGGGTTTATTTGTTTCATAGAACTATATATCTAATACTTTCTACAACTTTAAGGATATGTTTAAGTCTTTCAAATGAACTGGAGAAATCCTTGGAAGAGCCACTTAATTTTAAAACTTTCATTCTGTTCATCATCTCATCTTGAAATGATATAACTTAGTTTAAAAATCCAAAAATTGAAAATTGATGCTCCCGAGTCATTTGACTTTTATCTAAGGAATCTTTATTATGCAGTATTGTTTTCCTCCTTGTTCCCTGTAAATGTTTTTAATATGAACATCAATGAATAAATATTTCATTTTAGAAGCATTTAATTGTTCACGTTCCAACTTAACAGACCTGAACCTGTAATAAAATCCCAAAGTGCATGAAGTGTATAAAAAAAATTTCTCCTCTTAGACTTCTCCAGTTTTGGATATTCTATGAAACAATGATGAAATGATTCAAAATACAAGAAGTTTTTTTTTTCTCTCTATCCAGAATGAAGGTTTACTGGCAGATACAGAGAAAGATACAAAGTCTGGATCTAAAGTATTTTTGCCCCGTTTGGATCTGAATACTGCATACCTCTAATGATCAATTAGAATGGATTGGAAAAGACTGTTGTATAAGTTTGGGTCTGCAATTATAGAACACCATTAATCAGGTCAGGTAAAGATCAAGGAACTTGAATTAATTAAATGTGCAAAGTTCATTTTACTACAGTTGGGTGGGTGGGGGCTTAAAGTGTTATGTACATTCCTCCTGTGTGGTTAGTTTATGGTCTAATGTATTCCATAATTTCAGAAAATGGGTTGAGTAACCTGCTTAGTGCATGAATATAACTAAAAGTTTGATAAGACTTTTAAGGAGCACAGAAACAAACCTCAAAATAAATTATTTGTACTAATACATCACAACCGGTTACATTCCCTTTAATGCTAATCTTTGGCCTAAATTGCTAAAAAAACCAATCTCTAGAACTGGCAAGCAAAAGACTATGTCTTAGTAAGTTCAAGAATAAATGCATCTGGTTTGTCCAGTGTCTCCAGTAGCAAATTAACCAGTGAAACAGAACACATGTCAAATTTACCAACATATCTTGACAGTCAAAATAAAACCTTGCATCCTAATTCAGGTTTGGTATTAATAAAGCTTGACATTGCAAAGGACTGTTGGACTCCATAATTATCTCTAACTGGAACATTGCTTTAACTTTTTGATCCACCACTTCCCACAATGATAGACCATCGCTTTTTTGCAAGCCCTTGGTCAAATTTTTCCTCCTGCTCTCCTCTTGACACTTCCTGATGTTCCCACTATGTTGAAGAAGCATATTCCTTCCACTTGTTAAGTAAATGAACATAATACATGCATGTATTATAAAGTCAACTAATTCTAACATCAGCAGCTTCATGAGATTGTCATGGGGGAACATCAGCAATACACAAGATTGTCACTTTCCCAGAGCAGGACTCAGGAGTATATCTGTGCCTCACCTTTGCAGGGTTTAACTAAGCTGCTAGATTTGGGCACAGCTATAGTCTCTCTGTCACATGATATGGCTTAGCTAGATAAGAACATTAATTGCAAATTATACTGAAGCCTTATTAAACATCTAATTGCCCTCTATCAGTGTGAAAGTGTAAATCCCTTTTATGCCCATTGCAGTTTAAAGCTACTGTGTCTTCTTAGTGTCCTTTCTGTGATAGTAATGGCCTCCCCCTGCCTTTTAGATACCCTCCAACTGAGAATGTCAAGATCTTAAACAGCTGTTACAGGAATGTTATGGTTTTGCAGCTGTTTCCTTTGGGTTTGTTTGCTGCATGTTATGGATTTGCCTTAAAATATTGTATAGTGATATAAATCCATTATTGCAGTCATATGTTTATCTTTACTGATGATTGGGGATAGCATCCTAACAGATAATGCCTATGCCCACCATTAATGTGATCAAGATGGCTTTGAACAAAATTATCAGCCAAGAAAGGTGCAGGAAAAAGTCTATATTAACCTACTTACAAGGAGATTCAACTTTAGTAATTGAGCTTCCTACTTTATCTTACCTTTGAGATTATTAACATCTTACCCTTGTGTAATTGACCAAACTGTCACTTCTCTTTGGCTCACAACAGATAAAAAAAAAATCACAGGTCCTTTTCAATCAGCCTGCTTGCTAGAGTCAAAGGGACAGCATAATATGAACAGCTAACCCCAATTAGGGAGGGATTAAGGAGAGATAGTTTGAAACTGAAACAACCCTGGGGTTGAAATGAACTCCTCCTAAGGAGACCTGCTTTACAAATAGGCAGAAGAAGAAGATAGATCTAGCTCAGGGGTGGGCAAACTTGACAGTTTTAAGACTTGTGGACTTCAACTC
>JAOYMU010000001.1:94083385-94104771 GCA_025802295.1 Psammodynastes pulverulentus | reverse complement strand
CGCGTCACGTGACGCGGACTCTAAAAAGGTGCCGGAACGCAGTACCGCCGAGTTCCGGCCGAAAAAAAGCCCTGCCACTTCATAGTGCTTTACAGTCCTGTCTAAGCAGTTTACACAGTCAGCATATTGCTCCCAAAAATCTGGGTCCTAATGTTGTGATGTAGCTAATTAAGAACACGTAATTTAAATTATACAAATCAGATTAAGCATATTAAGTGGAATCTGATACATCTGACGTGAATGCTATATGAAAAAGCGTGCACTCATTTTAGAGAAAAGCAAAATTTCAGTGTAGTGCAAAGTCATAGATTTCTATGCATGCATAAGTGTGAGAAATCTTGAAGGTCCCAGTTCTAGTTAATTGTAGCATAACATATGAAGGGGTTAAAATAGAAGGGTTCCTCCTAAAATCTGCTATCATCTTTACAGTTTTAAGCATATTTAGTTCCAGATTGTTACGGCTGTACCGCAGGGCCAGTTGTTTAACCTCCCATCTACATGCAGACTCATTACCATCTCGAATGAGGCCAATGACTGTTGTACTGTCTGCAAACTTCAGAACTTTAACAGAGGGTATGCTTCCCTCTGATAAAATAATCCTATCCCAACTGAAAATATAATACTGAAGCAATAAATCTAATACTAGATACTTACTTAAAAACTTCTATTGAAATAAAAATACTTTGCCAGAGAAAATTCCCATATGATATTTGCTGTTGCTTTTCAATTGTCAATGACTGGGAGTTTCCAAAAATCATATATGATAATGATCTTTTAATTTGGGGGAATTTCTTGTCTGGACTGAATTTCACCTATTAACTCTACTTGAACCAACTTTGAACTGAAAAATTGGTTCAAAAGAAATACAGGTTTATGACATTCTACAGATCCAGTGACGTTTCCATATACATATTTACACCTATATTTGTTGCATTAAGCACATAAGGTAGAGATTTGCACAAAATTAGAAATTATGTGTCATGAATGCTTGGCTGGATTGTCCTAGGTACCTCACACTCTAGAATAACTGGAAATGTGCAACATTTTGGTTATTTTTGGATTTTTTTCTTCAAGAATAGTCCAGAAAGTTCTAGGAATAAACCAAGACTGACACAGCTCACCTCTCTCTTCCCTTCTCCTCATGGCCTAGGTACTAGGCCCAGGGATCTTCACAGCTCATTTCCATGCTACCATTTTATATTTGAACACAGCATAAGTGACTGGTCCATTCCACTTTTTGCTCCTTTCCCATCCCTGCAGCTGCTGTCATCCTATATGACCAGGCCACTTGTCCCTCCCTGGCTTTCCCATTTCCTCCTTCCCTGTAGCTGTCATTGCCAAACTTGAATTCAAGAATGGGATATTCAACTAGCTCAGCTACCCCCTCTGGATATCCCCATCACCTTCCTTACCTTTATCTTTGCTTAGCTGCCACACACTGATGGCTTCATTTTTCCCTTCTGTATCTTATTCTAGAGGCTCTGTGTCTGGAACACATATGTTCTGGGTCCACATCTGGATAAAATACCTATGTTATGTTCCAAACATGGACCACCCAGTTCTATCTGTTCCATGTGCAGGACAACTTATGCACTGAACACTTTGGATATTACTAATATAAATGATTAGGAAGAGACACGCCTTTCCAAAAATCTAGAGATATAAAAAAGGACACATTCCAAGGAGCTGAAAGGCAAACATTGAAGGATGCGTACAAAAACTTGATTACTGTTCTGCACATTTCATCAAATCATCCGATCAAATCATGACCCAGTATTTCTGTATGATTAGCTGTCAAAGTGTATATGAGATTTGCTGTAAAGTATTAATAAATGTATTGATTCCAGGAGAAGGATATCAGTGTTTAAATTTTCCGTAATTTCCCCATTGTGCTGTATTGCTTCTATTTTCTCACGGTTCTCAGTAATACATTTTTCTCAGTGGGTGGTGCAGCCTTCCAGAAAAAATGTGTTTTCTATTTCCCTTAGAAAACTGTAACTACAGCTTCTATGATCACCACTAAGACACTACCTCTTGTTCTGAAAGCAACAGCAACCATGCCTGCCTCTGTTGTGGGTCAAAGACCTACAATTGCCATGGTGACTGCCATCAACAGCAGCCAGAAAACTGTCCTTAGCACTGATGCACAGAACACGCCTGTCAACCTCCAGACAACAAATAAAGTCACTGGTCCAGGAACAGAGGCAGTACAAATAGTGGCAAAAAATACAGTCACATTGGTAAGCAAGCTGGGTAGCTCAGCACTTGAACCATTTTTCATCAAAAACGTACTATGAAGTTATGTATACTAGAGAATAGAGTGTGTTATTTATATACTTTGAGACTATATTTTATACTTTGATGGTTTGCTTAAATTACAATTAGATAACACACTTATTTTAGAAATTCTCAATTTTAATTACTATTCCAATGCTGATTAATATTGTTACAGTACTACACAATTATGTATCCTTAACATATGTTCCAATAATAAGATGTTAAATTGTTTCTATATGATTCTTAATCTCCTTGCTGAAAGGACACAGATTCCTTAATCTTGATTGTAGAAGTTTATGGTTGGGGACTCTTTATTTGAATGGTATAACTTCTGACATAGTTTACTTTTTTCAATTTCGTTGCTTGTTTAACTTCATTAAATATTACTGCCTCTGGGTCCATAAAATGGTACCCTGCACAATGAGTTCTTGCCAGCATTTTTTCACTCTATAACAATTACAAGCATTATTATGATCAAGGATCAGTTGACAAAATGTCAAACAGTTGAAACCTATTAAAATGTAAAATTTAATTTTGAATGTGAAGTCAGCTACTCAAACAAATACAATTTGGATTAGAAATGTAACAGTGATTATCAGTATACTATTAAATATATGAGCCATCTGAATGTTAACATTTGAGAATTAATCCAGAAATGCAGCTGTAAGTAAATCTACTTACGGCCTTCGTATTCTAGTAATAAATTATTTCCTATGTGTTCCTGGACAATAAGAAAAATAACTCACTGTGCAAAGCAGTGGTTTGGGATACTTTGAATAAGAATGCTTATGTTCTTAATATAGTTAAACATCTTGTGAAATACTATTTGAATGGGTAACAAGACTGATACTATATTCTAATTGTAGAACAACCTGTAATGTGTAAAAATTCAAAAGGTTCAGATGACTGGTACAGTCTTACAGCAATAACATAGGTTTACATATTTATGAGACAAGCAAAAAGGCCAGCTTTATATTTCCTAAGTAAGTAAGAAAGACAGTTTCACTCTTCAGAATCAGTTTATATTGGAAAAACTGGCAACCATTATAAAACTTTAAAATAATTCATCGTACCTATACTTTGCTTAAAGCTGCTTTAGTTTCATCACCACCTGAGCTCACTCCTGTTGTTTAGCAGGTTCAAGCTACAGCTCCTCAGCCTATCAAAGTGCCACAGTTCATCCCTCCTCCCAGACTTACTCCTCGTCCAAATTTTCTTCCACAGGTGAGTCTGTTCAGAATAGATGTCAACTAACCAAACCGTGTAAAACTCAGTGAGATATAATTTTGATTTGAGGTTTAAAAAGACAACATTAGATATTTCACACATTTAATAAGAATTAGGGCTGTCAAATCAAGAATCAAGAATCTGAATGACCAGGAGTGCCATTCAGATTGTGAGATGACAGCAGTTAGTTAGCATTGTAGCTACAATCTATTGTTGAGTTGGATTCTTGCAATCCAGACATGTAGCCAGCAATAAATTATGCCCAATGAGTTCCTTTTCATATTAAAGCTCCATTTTTGCCATCTTATAGGAGTGTTTTGTTCTAATTGTTTCTACACACTTCATCAGATCTGGCAAGAGAGGTATGCTTCAGGCCTTGTCAATTAAAATGTCATCTGGTGGGACCAGAATTTTGCCTTTTCTGGCTCAGAACCTATCCTTCCCACCCAAGATCATTTTGTCCCTAATGTTGCTTGCATTCAAAATCCCCCTTAAGATCTGGCGGTTTTCCCAGGCTTGGAGGTCAGAAAGTTAGCTGAGACTGTGAATGGAATTAACTTTTTGTTGCTGGGCTGTACCCAATTGCACCCAGTTGCTTCTCTGTATTTATTATGTACTTTTAATTTTGTTTCTTTTTGTTATACTAATGTATAACCAATAAAGTGTTTGCCACCCAGTTGTTGCCACTGTGATGAGTTTGTTTGTAGTTTAATTAGTGCAATTTGCTCTTGCTGTTTTCTAGAAAGGATTAAATTTGTCATGAAAAGATTGGTTGAGCAAAAAATTTCTGAAATAAATTCTCTCCCAACTATTAAAGGCAAATGTGCAAGGATAATATAGAAATCTAGATGATCATTAGATTGCAGCAGAAAGCTAGAGTTTTCTTACTGTTTTGATGCAATGTAATGGTTGTCCTGAATTTTGCATCCCACAATTGGTAGCCGTATGTATAACAATTTATATGCAGTGCTTTGAATTTCTTAATACTGTTTCTTTCAATAAATGATTCTTATATCTCAGTGCTGTTGTATTTGTCACCTGCAGCTCCATTCCCTGCTTTTTAGAGAACCAGTTTTCCATCTCTGAAGCATAAAGTTAAGATTATATATATATATAAACCCATCATAATGTTAGATTCAACATTTAAAATAATAACTTATAAATGTATAAATTCTCTCAATTAATACAGAGATGTAGGGTTAATATAAATGCAGCTGCATTGAATTTATATTTATTTTGCATAGATAATTCCTCTTACTATTAAAATTCTTAAAGAATACAGCATTGGAAATTCAATGTATTCTATGCTACCATATCAGGACTTGAAAAATCACATGACCACTCTAATTTTTATTGTAAGTTAATTTATAAAGTAATATTATCCCTTTAGTCTGAATCATAAGTATGTGAAGCTTCTTGATGCATAGACAAGGAACAGTTTTTGGTACCATTTACAAGCTGTTATATTTGGAATCAACCAAGTTTGAGACAGATTTCAAATTAAGTAGCTTTGCGCTGATGTGAATCTCAATGTAATACGAATACTGTTGTCTGCTAAGTCATGTTTGTAGGAAACAGTCTGATACCTCTGTCTGTCTCTCTTTCTAGGTTCGACCAAAACCAGTTGCCCAGAATAACATACCTATAGCTCCAGCCCCACCTCCTCCTATGCTTGCTGCTCCTCAACTTATTCAGAGGCCAGTGATGTTGACCACAAAGTTCACCCCCACCTCCTTACCCTCTACACAGAATTCCATACACCCAGTTCGTGTTGTCAATGGGCAAACAGCAACCATAGCCAAAACTTTTCCAATGGCACAACTCACCAGCATTGTTATAGCAGCCCCAGGTGCCAGGCTTGCTGGACCTCAGACTCTACAGATCAGCAAACCAAATGTTGAGAAGCAGGTACAGCTAGAGGAATGCTGTTCGGTCGGTCTGTATTTTTATTTACAGTCCATCAGAGCTATTATCATTTGCTTGCTTTGTTTTGCCTAAGTATACAGTTTTCATTTTCAGCAAAAATACGTTTCCATAATGTTGCTAACATTTCTAATTAATCTGACTTAAAAATAAGATAGCAATTTTGCAACAACCTCTAATTCATCATTGGTTATTCAAAAGTGTTTAAATACTTTGCAACCTGGATAGTTGAAAGAATATTTCCCTAACATAACAGAAGTAGTCATCATTTTCCTGGCAACACATCTTTTTAAAGCTGATTTTGAAGCCTGCTAATTTGAATTCTCAAAAGTTGCTTTTAAGCTTGACAAATTTTCCATTGATGTATGGGAAAAACGATCCACTTTTTATCTCTTATAGGAAGGTGCAACATATATGGGCATTAATTCACAGTAAAATACGAAAACAAAATCAGCACATGCCAAATTAGTATTCTGGTTTGCGCAGAAGGGAAGGGGTAGTGTTTCCTTCCATTTTGAACTAATCAAGAACCACTATTAGTGTTGACTTATTCAGTAAATAGCACCAAATGTTTCCAATGTTGTTTCACAATCATGCCAGACTAGACCATTAGAATAAACTACAGTTCAAACAAATGTTTCAGACATAGCCAATATTCACTCATAATCATAAGCTAGATTTTAACTATCTTTTATTGAAAACTCTATGGCATAGTAAACCAAACAGGAACAAACCACAATGTGGCTTACTATTAAGAACAAACCAATCCATATCTATATTCCATGTATTGCTCATATAGCGTACTGAAATTATCTTTGTCACCTTGGAAATGATAGTTAATATTTTATGACTTCACATCCATGTCATAAAGTGATTATTGTGTCATTGTGGAGGAACTTAGGATGCAAAGGATTCTGCCATATACTATGTATACTTCAGGAAAACCCACTCTTTCAGGAATCATGGAGATCTAATTTTCAGGCACATTTCACGTTAATACTAAAGCACAAAGAGGAGTGCATAGTGCCTGTTCCTAACAAAATGGTGTCTAAGCAAGCTTTTCAGGGAGATCATTCTTTAAAATACCAACTCATCTATAGTTCTGCTTCCCAGGTCTTTTACTTAAGTGTTGGAGTTTGGGGAGCGGTGAGGGGGAATGGTCTTCTGAAAAACTAAGTATTGTTTGGGATATTTTCACATAATTAAGGGTTTTCATCATTGTTGTCATTCTGATTAATAAAAGGCATTGCTTTTTTATTTTGTTTTATGCTAAATCAAGGAGTATATATTCAGTTATTTCTATTTCAGACAGTTAAGCCCCAAGTAGAAACGGAGGAGAAGCCAACAGAGATTCATACTGTTACCTCTCCTGCACCTCCCAAGCCAAAACGAGAAGAAAACCCACAGGTATTATTACTAGTTAAAATATTATTTTCTGGAAGATAATCTAATATATTGCCAGTTGCTAATATGCAAAAACTTGGGTTTTGTTTATTGTCTGAAATTTCTTAAATATTGGGAAATAATTCTTCCATTAATACAATTGATGGTATAATTCAGATTAACAGTAATACTAACAGACAGTTGAAAATACTTATGAATTTGTGGGGAAGAATAAATGTGGTGAAAATGAATTTAATTTCAAGCTTAGTTTACAAATTTAAGACAGATGTCTCTCTATTAATTCCAACTAGATTTTTAAACAGATCAATATGCTTCTGATGACATTTTAATAAAATGGTCAGACCCCAACATTCTTTCTTTGAATTTCTAATTACACATGAAAATGCAGCTTCTTATTTTGCAGAATGTTAGTTGTAGCATTGAACAAATGTATTACCTTCTTTTTTTTTAATTAAAATGTATGGTTATATAAACCATACTTAAGATACTATGGCTACCACCACAAAGTTATTATTGGCTTTTTTTAAATCCTGGCAGGTTCTACTTTTAATTGAGGTGTATTTCCGAGTATTAAAGGCAGCCAGATTTATTTGCATGTTATTGAGAAGGAGATTCAAATTTGATCTTTTTATTAAAAGGATACTTATTTTTGTTTTTAATATTATACTAATACTTTCTCTGGAGTGACATATACATTATGCTTGGTTGATTGGTTGGGTGGTTGGTTAAGGAAGGAAGGAAAGATTTTATGGAATGATACCTATTTAGAAATGGTGGATAAAAGTGCTTGTATTTTTAATTTTAGTTTTTGAAAATTTCAGCTGAAAAGGGGTTAAGATCATATTATTAAGGATTTCATTATTAATTATATTTCTATAACTGAGAAGTACAAAAAGAATGTAACCTGCCAAAAGAGACTAAATGACAAGTATAAATAACATATTTATACTTATAATAAAAATATATTTTGTTAAACTTATAACAAAAATTATTTGTTATTTTTAGAAGTTAACCAACAATTGAATGATATAAAAATTGAATTCTAAAAAAATCTGGAATAAAAAATAAAAGACTCCCGATTTTAAGAAGTCAGCCATCTCAATTTAAAAAAGATGTTAAATGTGTCTCATAATCTTTAGAGAAGATTAATTCATCAAATTCTTCAAAATTATGGGACAACTCAGCAAATCTCAAAAGTAATTGTTATCTATTTCTCTAGATTGGATATGTGGTTTATTTGAAGACATGTTAAAATATATGTGTTGGACATGCCTCTGACAGTTCCATGGTGGTGGAATATTCTTAATATTATTAGTAAAGTTTCAGCAAGGGAGTTAAAGTTTTAAAATGCCAGTTTTTTGATAAATTGTATTTTAAAAATCTTGGAATTTTGTGAAGAATTTGGGTTATATCACCTCACAATTGTTTGGAAAAATATTGCAACTTTTCTTGGGAAAAATACTAATTCACCAGATGTCAATGTGGTTTGAAGAAATGTGTGCACTCTTAAGTCTTTGAATTGACTCTTTATTAGTATAAAGACTCAATTCTTAAAATATCTAGCCAATGTATCGCTTAGGTCTTCTGTGAGTTACAGGAGCGGATGACAGTAAGCTTTACTGTAGTTGGAGGTGGGGAGGGGAACAGTGGATAGTTAGTTGAGGACATGATGGACTTAATAAAATAAGTTTTCTTTACTACTTTCACCACCATTTAATAGTTACGGCCATGCTCTGCTACAAATTCCCTGCACAACTTCAATAATTTTGAACTATTGAACTACAATTTTTCACCTGGCTTGAGCTGCCCTTCAATTGCCATAGCTTTAGGCTCATGTTTGGGATGTTGACGAGATGTCTTTTTTCATTTGTTTCATAGTTATATGAAGACCTTTGACATGATAATCAATGCTAGCAACTTCCCCAGAATTTTGAGGAACTCCTCAAATTTCATAAATCTTTTGGAGCGGACTATTTTAATAGGCTATCTATCCCTCCAAGGGAAGGTAGTTGCCAGAAAGATGACCTATCTATGGTGATTGGATTTACTAAATGTTACTTAACTATCAGACCAAAGGGCTGAAAAATCAGTGGTATGCTAACTGTATGCCCTGGGTCAGTAATGCACACTCCCATAGTCAGTTCCATAGTCACCATGGAAAGCAGGAAATGGCATCAATCAGTTGTATCTCGGTATCCCTGGGTAAGAGAATGAGAGAAATTGCCAGACAAATACTTCGCAATGCAGAGAATCTGTGTAGTGTAGTGGGTAAAACAGGTGCTACTTCACCCTCAGGGACAGATTCTTACTGAGTTTGACCTAGTAATCATCCTGTCTGGTCTATCTCACAGGATTATCATGGGAAACATTGGAGAAAGGAGAACTGTGTATATTATTTTGAGCTCCTGAAAGGAAAGATGGATTTTGCATGTAACAAATAAATAAGCAAACATATATTTGAAGACTTTAAAAGAATGCTTTTAAAAGAATACCTTTAAAATAATCTATTAACAACGTGGCTATGTATAATGTTATGTTCCTGCTTTATCAGGAATTACATGAAGTTCTTTGAATATCTTTTATTAAGGGACTTAATACCACAAGGATTCAAATTACTGTATTCAAACCCAACATTTTAGGAACTATATGCTACTTTTGCGTTAATTCTTACACATTTCTGATGGTGACAGTTTTGATTAATGAAAAAAAAGCATTATCATTTATATGAACTCTTATTTTTGAAATTATTTTATGCTGTTTTATAGATATCATTTTATCCCAGCTTTTCTTAGGATAAACTGGGGAAAGTGTGTTAATTGTTACTTTATTCCCAAGATGGATGTAAAATACAGTATAATTAGAATTGTACCATATTTTACAGAGCGTGATTTGGGGCAGCTTCAGATGACATGTAAGGAAGCCAGCTCCCTAGAGAGTGAGTTTACTGAGTAAATAAATAGGAGCTTGCCTATTTAAGTTTGACTAAGAGTAGGGAAGAGGCAGGAGAGACAGAATAAAAGAGAAAAAGCCAGGGAAGATAAAGACTGGTGATTGATTGCATCTGCTGACTGTCTGTGGAGATTCTCAATCATCCAGGTCATGGCTGTTTCAAAGCTGCTTTTCAAAAGGCAACTGGACTTCTGAAAGCACTTCAAGGCTTCTGCTGACTCTTTCTCTGATAGTCCACTGGGCTGCTGATTACTTATTGGACATGATTGGACAGTTCTTGCTGTTGATCTAGCTTGTGGGGATGCTTGTGGGGAAGCCAGCTCAACAACAGGCAGACAGGAGGTTGGTGTATAGGAACCAAGGAGGATGCTTTATGAGTGTGGTGTTCATTCTTTCTTTCATCAGAAGAACACGAAGGCAGAAAATGACTGTTGTGATCAGTATGAGGTGTGCCATATTTGTTTTCTTTGCTGAAGGCAAGAACTCCAGTGCTACAAATGCACAAAAATTACCATCCTGGAAGAGAGGTTGAAAGAACTATAGATAAAATTTTCACTCCCTAGTTTATCAGGGGAGATAGGGAATTCATAAATAGGTCACAGGAAGTGCTTGTGGAAAGACAGCTGAATTAAGACACACACCCCCCCCCCCGGGAAAATAGAGAAAGCAAAATGGGAGGATTGGAAAGATGAAGGAAATCAATCTGGCTTTTAAAATTTAAAGTTGTAGAATAGATTCCAGAATCTCACTGTTTATTATATTTCTGTATTGAAAGAAAAGCAGCTGCCATAAATCTGAGGATCTGAAGAAGGGGTGCTACAGGTTCTGCAAAAGGAAGGATGCCATCCTCTTCCCTGGAAGCAGGAAACAAGTGATGGTGGTGCTCTGTTAACCAGCCAGTCTATCAAGAGGTGTATGGTGCTTTTCTGGGCACACCTTTGGAATGTGACAAAAAGCTTCCCAACCCATTGATAAATATCCCTTCCTTCTGATCTGCATGGGAACAAATACATAGCCAAATACAATCTGAAAATCATTGCAAGCACTGGCTAGGAAAGCAAAGTTACTCGGGGCTCAGTTTGTGTTCTCTTCCTTCTTTCCTATAAAAGGACATAGCTTAGAAAAAGAATTCTCCAAAGAACAATTAGGTATACTGATCAGGTACCAACGAGAATACTTTTGTTTGTTTGATATCGGAATGCATTATTTGGGATTCCTGGCAAGAGATAGGCTGCATGTTATGAGAACTGGGAGGATAAGTTTGGAAGAGACCTTGGTCAGGAGGACATAAGGAAGGAGAGGACATAATTGAAAATAGTATGATGCTGCTAAGGAAGTGCAGAATGTAGTGGTATCAAAAATGAGCATGTAAATACCAGAAGGAATAGATCAAATTGTATGACCAAGTGTTCCAGCTTTATTAAACAAATGCACAAAGCGTGGGACACAAGTTAGAAGAATTAGAACACTTAATGCAGGAAGAATCTGATTTAGTTGGTATTACTGAAAGCGGGTAGGATCAAATTCATGATTAGAAGGAAAGATTGAAGATTGAAGAAAATAATTGTCCAGGCCTACCATGAAAAACCAACTCAGCCAAAACCGCTGAGTCCCCAAATTCCTTAAGAGTTGATGCATATTGTTGAATCATTTGTATTAAGAAATGACTATTATCAGCTAATTTAATTTTCTATAATACTGTGTGATTTCAATTTTTTGTTTCTCTTAATTCAGAAACTTGCCTTTATGGTTTCTCTTGGACTTGTTACGCATGATCATCTAGAAGGTAAAAAGTTAATCAAGCCTTTTCATTTTTTTTTAAATCAATAAAACATCAAGACCCTTTAAGTTTCATTTCACTTTATTGGATTTATTTTCAAAGAAATGTTTAGGAATTAGTGTGAGTGTAGGCAAAATATACAACCCAGAAAGAACTATGTGCTTAACATATTCTAAGAAAATCTCAAACATGATAAGACGTACGTTTTCATATGGTTAAAAATAGAATGTTGTTATCATTTTGGCTGCAATGTATATTTAAAAAAATTGATTTAATAACTAAATCTTAATCAGATTTTAGATATGTTTGATAAAAGGGATTTCTTTAGTTTAGGACTCGTTAAATATTTTAACAAATAATTTAATTTACTCTTAAATGACAGTGAATGAGATGTTTACATATATTTTGATGCATTTTTCTGTGAATGTGTTTGCAGTTTTTTTAAAAATAATCCTTGTATATTTGTAACCTGTCACAGACTTACTGCATAGAAAAGAGTTGCAATATACATTGAGCAACTAAATAGGTCTTTACATTTCTCTGCAGCTGTTGATTTTGACTTTAATGTTTTTTGTCATCATCAATTTGCAATATTCATGGTAAAAATCCATACACTATAATGAATCTTGCACTAATTATCAGTTGAAAATTTCGCTTGATTCATTAGTTGATTGATAAAAGATATAAAATTAGATTTTTGAAGATGTGGGCTGTACTCTTTTAAGTTGAAATGGTGTCATGTACTGATGCATTTTCAATCTATTTTTATGTAATACAGCTCTTTCTTTAGGATTATCTGTGCAAGGATTGTCAGAAATGATATATTCTGACTCCTAGTTTCTCAGACTCTAAAACAAAATCTTGCGTGCTTGGAAATGCTTTTATTTTCTAACCAAATTATTTCTTTCCTCAAGAAATACAAAGTAAAAGACAAGAAAGAAAACGAAGAACCACAGCAAATCCAGTTTACAGTGGAGCTGTTTTTGAGCCTGAGGTAGCAATCTCTTATTTATACATTAGAAATAAAATCTGATTGAAAAGAACTTGCTTTGATGCTCTCATGTCCACCCATCCAGACAAGGGATGGCCAAACAAGCCTAAAAAGAAGGTTAAAATTACTTTCCTTCCCAGTTCGATGTTTAGCAAATGACTTCTATGAATGAAAGCTGTCCTTACCGCATCTGAGAGAAGCAGGGTGGTTTTGGATTGTTCTGCTTTCCAGTACTCAATTGCCACTCCATGACCCGCAGCATTTGCTACTGGCATTGCCTAATAGGTCAACTATACCCACCCCCAAAGACACTAGAAAACTAAGTAGACAGTTCTGGGTTGCTCTGATATATTTCTAGAAGTTATAGACTAGTTGTTGAATGATGAAGATTTAGCATCAAATCATTCTCTTGCTGCTAGTGGAAATGGGTCAGTTGTGTTCTGTCAGTGTTTTCATGAAAGTCCAAGTTCTCTGGAGTAGGTGTTCTAGTTAACACAATGATGAATGCATTCTTTAAAATACTGAAAATCTAGAAATGATTTTTAGTAGTAAAGCATGTTTATTTATGTTATATATGGATATGCATTGGTGATTCTATAGATTTCAATTAACAAAACGTCTTTATTATTTTGTTCCTATCTTACAAAGCGCAAGAAGAGTGCGGTCACATACCTGAACAGCACAATGCATCCTGGAACACGTAAACGAGGTAAATTTCTAATTAAGAGAAGGAATGATACATGAATCAAATATGTTAAACAATCATACAAACACAAGAATAGCTGTTCTGGTTTCAGCCGAGTCCCATCATAAAATCTAGGATTTTGTTTCTCATAGTGGTCACCTACATGCTTCCATGGTAGTCACATAGAGAATATGGCGGCACCCCCCCCCCCCAGCTATTGTTTTTCAATTAATATTTGGAGATATCTTTTACCCTACACAGATGTAGTGTAGAATTTTCAAAATTAATACAGTAGTTGTTTTCACACTATCCAAGTTAGCATCCATAACTCTATATTTTGATAATGAATTCCTCAGATTAATTTTGCACTATATGAAGAAGTACTTTTTGTCCATTATAAATTTCCTTCCTGTTAGCTTCATTAGCTGACTTCTAGGAATTGCAGCAATTGTTTAGTCAAAATACCCAACATAGGAAAAAGATATAAATACTATAGATATTTGCTAAACTTTGATATACTACTTAACAGCACAAACGCAAATACCAATGAGTCATTTTAAAAAATTCATGCAACACTGAAAAAAAAAAATTAAGCTCTCATGTTCTATGAAGGACAGTACTTTTGTTTCCTTGTTAAAATAATTACATATATATGACATAACACACGCATTAGAACAACTCAGTCAGAGCCAAGGTTATAATTCTTAATAAAGGCAAAAAGTAGAAATAGCATTGAACCAAAGAAGAAATAAAGGATTTGGCAAAAAAAAAAAAAAAAAAAAAAGAGGTTAATATAAGGAACCACAGAAAACAAGGGCAAGGGGATTTATGAAAACGGCAAATAATGGAATCATTTGGTGAATAAATTGTCTCCTATGGTCATAAAGAAAAATGAAAATTGAGATGAGTCATGATGTAATCATGCTAAACAGAAAGTGAAGTTAAGTTCTGGTGTCTTAAATCTAAAAGTTTCCAAATTTTGAGAGAAAGAAAAAAATACCTTATTTTTTTCTATGCCAAGCATGATTGTATGCATCTCAGTCATATCATTCCTTAGTTATCTTTTTCTGAGCTAAAAAAATTTGAAATAGTATGCCTTTTTCAAAGAAGAAAGGTGCTTGAGCATCTTGATAATTTTAGTTGTCCTTTTCTGTACTTTTCCCACTTTTATTATGACCTTTTGCAAATACAGTAACCAGAACTATACACAGTATTTCAGGTACAGGGATAATTATAAATTTGTACAATGGCATTTCAGTGTTGGCAGATTTTTTTTTAATACCTTTCCTTTATGAGACAAACTGACAGAACTGATCATTCTGACAGTTAAATCCCCAAACTCAGAAAAAAAATAACTCTTTTCTTTAAAGACTGATTTCCTGTGTAGGCGGGTTCAATACACGAGTTAAGAGTGAGCATGGAAGTAGCTACCTCCCAGAGATTTGTTATTCTCATTCCCAATTTGAAATTATAAAAAGATATGCCTCTTCAACAATTCGCAATTTGATGGCTTAGTCACATGGAGCATGTGTGGACGGACCAGCCCTGGTTGTTTACATTATGTACTTCTTAAAATATTTTCTTGATAATATGCCTGAAAAAGCTTCTTCAAGCATTTAGATTTTGTTTTCGATATAAAATACTGCTGATGTAATCCAGTGTGATGGGTGCTTTATTAGTTGCACAATAGAGCTGAGTGAGCATTATATAATATCCAGCCTTGATTCTGTTAATGCTTTTTAATAATTCCCTTGCTGCTGAGCTTGTTTAAAAATAAAGTTCATAACTTGAAATACAAGCTGTAATTTTAAAAAAATACTTTGTAATTAAAATATATATTGATGAACTTGAGATATCGTGCTTCTAATAGCCTACTTGAATGTACTATATATATGAATATAAGTGATTAAAAGGTTTAAGAGTCAATTGCAGGTTCCACTGTGCAAGTTTTTTTTCTTTTCCAAAATATAAGTACAGTGGATTTGATTTTTTCCCCATTGCTTTTGGCATTTTGTTCCTGGTCACATAAAAGAAACTTATATATTTGTTTCTACCACTCTTTACCTGTTTGGTACAGCTTAATTAAAAAAAGTTACCTATGAATGTTTAATTCCATGTTTCCGTCTTTTGTCTATAATTTTGTTTATCAACCATCAGAAAACTATTACAAAAAAACTATAGGGTTATATTTTCAATTAGAATAATAGTTTAGTTTACTAGGCAATTTTATGTCATAGTTATTTTATGAATAACGAAAGTGCATTTAGGATTGGTCTAGATTCAATGTTTTATATTTTTTAAAAATATTCCTTAATAAACCAAAAATATTTTCCAGATCTAATATAAATATTCTTGCTTAAATGAAAATGTTATGGATAGCCTCCAAATGGTATCTCAGTTTTTCAGATTTCTAAGAAAAAGAGGAAATGAGACTTAGAAAATGAATGAAGTATTACTAGGTACTGTTTTAAGGATTATAAAGATATTTCAGTCAATCTAAGGGGTATGGATCATGGCAACTTTTGGTAGAACGTCAATTGGGGGTTTGATATGGAGGGAAAGATTGAACACTCAAAACATTAAGACTGAAATGACATACCATTGTTAGGAGTAGCAATCTTTTCCCTTCTGAGAAACTGCAGGGTTTTTTCTCATAATATCCTTTTTGAAATTATTCTTGTAAATGTCTTAAAATTAATGTGAGAATCTTGGCTTCCTTTCACTTGTGACTATTATACTAACTACCTCTCTGTACCTCATCACTTCCTTTTTCATGCTAGCCAATGAGGAGCAATGTCCAAAGGTATGTAAGATTATTTTCCTCCCCTTTTTGTTTCCTTCTGTTAATATGTAGGTCGTCCACCTAAATACAACACTGTGCTGGGATTTGGGGCTCTCACCCCCACATCCCCTCTGTCCAGTCATCCTGATTCCCCTGAAAATGAAAAGACAGAGAAATTTACTTTCCCTGCAACTGTTCAGCCTGTATCCTTATCCAGCCCCAGCTCCATGGACGTAAGTAATTCTTGCTGGATTATACGAAGCAAAGCTACTATGCAGAAACTTCAGAATTCATTTTTTAAAGAAATACTTTAAATTGCCCCACTCCTGTTCTGGATTCTGCATTACTGATATTTATAGCTATTTCCCCTCTCCTTGCCACTTTTCCTAGAGTAGATGGATTCTGTACTGTCCTAGTATCTCGAGGATATTTTCCCTCCATCTTTTCAGATGCACAGAGAGATTGGTGCATTTGTGTGCATGTTTTAGCAGTGGAGTGGTAGGAAGGAAATCAAGTTTCCTTGGTCAGATCATAAAAACTCATAAGTATTAATCATCAGGGATGGGATGAATTAATTCCTCAGGCTTCACCAAATCAAATAGTTTCAATGGCTGTTGGCAGCATCTTGTGCTTTACAGATTCCTGGAGAATGGATTCTGCTCTTACTTTAGCCTTCAGTGGTACGGAGCGTTCTGTAAAAACAGTCCTTTTTGATACAGATTTGTTATGTAAAAATTGTTCTAACCCTTCACTGATATATGTAATTAGCATTCATAGGAACAACGTTTGTTCTCATGATAATAACTTAGAACTGGAAGTTCTGGATTCGTATCTTTAATCAGGTTTCATTACTTTTCTATTATTTTGGTTTTTTTTCAATTTAAATAAGTTCATTGCTGTAAAATCCCAAACAATGGATACATGCCACTTAAATAAGCATGTTACATTTTATATCACAGTAAATATGTCTTGAGAATATTTCTGTATATCTATTTCAGTAAATAAGCTGCTTGAAATTCTTGTAACACACAAATCTTCATTGTTGTGGCAGCAGCAATAGCCAAGCCAACAACTAAATGACATATTCTCTGCATCATGAGATATGACAAAACATAAAGTTAAGATGGAGTCCTGAAAAGAATATATTTTTCATGTTGAAAGTCTATACAAATATTATTATTGATGGAATCTTCTAAATTGCCAAAAGGTAATACTGAAATTTGATTTGAACAAATAGAAGAAAATCTAATAAAAACCTATATGTAGACATGCATACATGATATTTCTTAACATTGTTACAGATTAAGAAAAGATGGCAGGTATGCTTACCTGAGATTATCTGCTTTAAATAAAGCAATGAACTTTTTGCCATTGTTTTTGGATAATAGTTTGAACTTTTTATAGTGATGCAGTACCCATTTTATTCAAACTCATCACCTGGACTGAGTTTGTTACATATTTACAAAGCAGTTTTGTGTATTGTGTTTGCATCCTCTGTTAATCGCAACATTTCAGACTGGAGGCATTGTAACTGTCCACTAGAGTCCTAAACATTTACATTATAAATTATGTTAAATCTTCAAATGATAACAATAATGTCTTTATAGTACTAATAATTGCTAATGCTATTTATTTATAGTCATGTGAAAAAATAAGTACACTTTGCTGAAACTTGATTTTTTTAACACATTTCAACATACAATATTTGATCTTTACTTCAATAATATTGATAGAGAAAGGGATATAACAAATATCTCATGCTATTTATATTTTGTAGTCCATTTTGTAATTTAAATATATATAAATGCACATTTCACATGTGGAAAAAGTACATATAACTCACCATTACTTCAAATAAAATTAAATTCAGGCGCACCAGATCAAATAAAAATGATTAGAAAATCATTAGAATCTGGGAGGAACCTGTCCTATTGAAACCTCTGGCATTTGGTTTGATTTGCTCTTTGTTGTTGAAGTGTTATCGTATCAATAGGTTTAGATCAAAATAGCTCTTTGAGTTCTTCAGAAAGAAGTTATAGATACTTATGAATCTGGGAAGAGATTTAAAAAGATCACCAATAAATTGGACATCCATCATTCCACTTTCTGGAAGATCATCTGGAAATGGATATTTCAAACAAGATCAGACTTGTCTAGGTCAGGCCATCCCAGCAAGTTCAGGCTGAGAGCAGAGCAACATATGCTGGCCTATTTGTTGTTCTTGCCACTATTGAGGTCAAAATGCATGAGTCTACCATTATGAAGAAGCTGCTGACATTAGGTCTACATGGGATGGGTGGGGTCTAGGACAACTAGTCATGGCCAACTCAGCACAGCCAAGTTGCGAGTAACTCGCCATAGCCAACTCAACACCGGACAACTCGCCACAGTCAACTTGCTACAGAACAATTCAAATCTGTATTAATTGTTTCAATCAATTGCTTTTACTATTGGTAACAGCATTTTTGTCAAAATTATTGTAACTCTTGTATTTCTGGATTTATTTTATTTACTTTATTATTATTGACCACTGTTCTGTTGAAATTAATTTAAGTTTTGTATCTGTTGAATTGTCCTGCAATGAACTTTCCTGTGGTGAGTTGGCTGGGGTGAGTTGGCCACCATGATTTGGCTGTGGCAAGTTGTCCCATTTGGGGAGGAGTGCCAGGAGGAACCATTTGCTGTCCAAAAAGAATCCCAAGCAAGACTACAATTTGGTCGTGACACCTAGACAAAAAGACCAAGACTTCTGAAATAATGTGCTCTAGACAGAAAAAGCAAGTTGGCACAGTACCAAAAGACATGTTTGGCAAAAACAAAAAAACAGCACTTCACCCTTACTCTAACCGTAAAGCATGGTGATTAAAGCTTTGCTATATCAGCACCTGGGCAGCTCACCATCATAGAATCCACTAGAATTTTTTCATTGCTACTTGAAAATAGTGTGAGATAATTTGTCAGAACATTGAAGCTCAACTGAAAGTGGACCTTTCAACATGAAAATGACCCTAAAGCTGCATAGAGAAATGGGGGGAAAGTTCTTCCCAGTCTATGCTAGAAACTGGTAGACGGTTAAAAGAATCACCTACTTCAGGTTGTTTCTGCCAAAAGGGGCAATACCAGTATTAAAGCCGAGGTTGCTTTTTCCACAGAAAGAAATGGTACATCTGTTAGTTTTTTGTTGAATAAATGAACGAAAAATTAAATTTTCATAGCTTTTTTGTTCAGTTACATCACTTTTATATACTGTTTGAATGAAGATTAAAATAATAATAACCCTAAATTAATATTAGAAAAGAAAAACACTTTATGTGGGTTTATGTATTTTTTCACACGACTGTACAAGTTAAGAATGCTGATCCCCCTATAATTTGAATCCTGCCCAACCTCCCTTAATTTTTGTGAAACTGATTTTACATAGAGGTAATCCTTGATTTACATTACTGCTGTTCACACTTAATGATCGTTGCAACATCCCCATAATCACATGATCAAAATTCAGATGCTTGGAAAGTGGCATATATTTAAGATGGCTGCAGTGTGCCAGGTCATGTGATCACCTTTTGTGACTTTCTGACAAGCAAAGGGAAAGCCAGATTCACTTCACACCCGTGTTGCTAACAGTGATTCACTTAACAAATGTGGCAAGAAAAGTTGTAAAATGGGACAATACTCACATCACAATTGTGATCAATTGGCTAAAATTGGGGTTTGAGGAGATCAGGAGTGGGCCAGAGAGGTTTTTTAAACTTTGAATATTTCTTCCTTAAATTGAGCCCTAGGAATTCATCACTCATTTGATATATTGTGCTTGTGGAACCAGATGAGGATAATTCATAGGTCAAGATAGCATACTCATGCTGGAAATTAATGATGTTACCTCCAGAGTATGAAGCATTGATTTTCATGCAGTTAGAAAGTTTAAGCATTAGCCAGTGCTTGGGAGTAATCCCCTCTCCCTGATGGTTGATACTCTGTCATTATTTAATACATTACTCATAATAAAGGTAGCCTACCGTTGTTTTAAGGCTAGTGTGAAATAGCTTACATAATTCAGAACCAGTTTTCACGCTGTGAATCATCTTACTTGCCACTATTCAAGTTCCTATGGAATGCCATATTTTAGAGAGAATAGGCTACTTTTACAGATCTTACTATTTACTTCTAAATTTGAAGAGTTTTAGAAAGTGGGATTCCATTGTAGCAATTTGTCAGATTTGCCTTCAGCTCATCAAAAAGAATACTTTTATAATAATATCTTTTCTTCTTCTGATCTTGTTATTTTGACTTCTTTCAATCTTTATCTTTATTGTACTTTATTAGTACAATATGCTAAAATTAAATGTCTGTGATGTAAAGGTATCCAGCAGTTAACACAAAATCAGTAACTCTAGCAGCTTCACATTTTTCAGCTGAGATGTATTTATCATAGACGTCTATTTTAGTTGCTCTTTTTACTGAGGTCTCAGATTAATTAAACTAGAAACAGATAGATCTGTCCTTGGACTGAATTCATAAACACACCTTCAGGCAAATGAGTTTAGAGGTAGAATAGATTCCTTTTCCCTTTGCAGTCTTATGAAAACCCTTCTGAGATCTGCTTTAGAAGTTGGAGGATATGTACAGGGCTGCCAAAAAAAAGAAAAAAGGAAAAGGAAATCTCATATTTTAAGTAGAAACTGAAAACATTTGATTTTCAGAATATTGATGTAAGTGAAGCCAGAGCACTTAATATATCCTTTTATTAGATTATTAGATTGTCTACAATTCTCAGGAAAGGCTGTAGTAAAAATTAGAATTAAATTATGTTTACCCTCATAAATTAAGATAAGCCAATATTGTAATCTATGTTTTTGCCATTGTTTTGTAGCCAGTTATATACAGTTGTATTTGAGATAATTCAACTTCAAATAATTCAGATCTTACAGTCTTATGTCAGATTACATCCATCCATTTTAACATACTACTTAGCGTAGGTATTGATCATTTTGTTCCCCTCCATCAAAAATCTTCCCTGCGTGACTGTATAAAATGGGTTCTCTAAATCGGGGTCCCAACCCCTGCTCCATAGACTACCATTGGTACGTGGCATGCCAAAAAACAGGCCACGCAAACAAGCGAAGCCCCACCCACAGGATGCAGGCAGCACATGAAACCACAGCCCCTCTAGTCCATGGAAAAATCTTTCTCCACAGATCCTGTCCCTGGTGCCCAAAAGATTGGTGGTAACTGCTCTAAATGAGTTACACTGACATCACCAGGGCTTTTTTTCGGCGCCGAAAGGTGCCGGAACGCGCCCCCCATCGCGCTAAAAAAACCTGGAAGTGGTAGCGCGCGATTGGTGGGGACGGAGCACGTATCTGCCGAG
>JAOYMU010000001.1:94071364-94081839 GCA_025802295.1 Psammodynastes pulverulentus | reverse complement strand
TTATGTGGTATTTGGCTCTGCAGAGAAATAGTTGCAAGCAAATATAAATCCTATTGTGGGATGAAGAAGATCAATAAAGAGTGATTGTGATATCCAGATGTATATGACCTCCCTTCTCTATTTACTACTTCAGTTTAAGAAATGCATCGCAATTCATTTATAAATTTAAATAGTGTCTGTGCACTAAATATCCAGGCAATATATGCAGGTTAAAATATGTACAGAATTGTATAAAATTCAATAAACTTAACAAATAATAATAGATTTTTAAAACACAAACAACTATTAAATGAAAAAATGAAAGTGCTGTGAGGTCATTCCTTGCTTTATGGCTAGGCAGACGGTTTTCCAAAAGCTGGTATCACAGCAACGAAGGCCACCCTTCCCTGAATGACTGCCAAATTAATATCCACAGGATATGATCAGGATAGTAGTCAGATGTAGTACCATGACAAAAGGCATTTTTTTATATATTGTAATGTTACTTTCTTTCTGAAAATCCAGTGCATTTGGCATTTGAGCTACTTAAAACAGCAGTTTGTGAGTCAGAAAGTCATCATCCTCTTTATTGAAAATGTAAGATCAGATATGTTGCTTTTTCATTCCAGTTTGGTTTTTTATAATTCACAGCAGGAAAGATTTGTAGATTCACTGGAATTGCTGAGGCTGTGATTTAGCTGGCCTCTTTTGTGGGAGGTAAAATACAAAAGAGTATTTCACACTGTTAATACTTTTAAGGCCTTTTCCAGAAGCCTGTGGAGGAGTTTTTTTGTATGTGGTAAATGAAATGATTACTAGCTTGGGGAGAGTTGATATCTTTTTCCACCTAAATAATGCTTTATTAAGAAATTTAACCAATACTCCCAATTGCATTTATTTACTTATTTTTTTTTGGGGGGGGGGGAACTGTCTTCCTTGGCAGAGTAGTTGTTGAGTCATGCAAAGCATACTTTTCACTATTATAGGAACTTAGGGGTTAATGTTTAATAACACAATTCCTGCCTGCCTGTTACTGTTTTATTATTTTCTGACTGTTTTATAATTTACAAAGTATTTAAAAGATGTGTCTTTATAGAGGGGCAGTGACAATAATTTAAGCGCCTTTAACAACTTCATAGCAGCAAGACTATATCTTCCATCCCTTTATTTTCCTCAAAATACAATAATATATCATTTTAGTACATTTATTTATTTAGTTTGTGAATTGTGCGTTCTTTAGCAGAATTTACACCCACTATGCAACCAGATGCTTTTAGAGCTTACAGGTACCCTTGCTCATTTCTTTTCTTTAGTGAACCCTCAACTTCCGGCCATCCCAATCCAACTGCTTGTTTCAGGCCTAGAAATAAATCCTATAAGAAATTAAAGTTGTTTAATTTTATACAACAATTCTAAGAAGACAACTATGAATGTACATATTGAAAATAGTTTGAGGGGCATATATTAAATCTTTCTTGGAAGTAGAATATGACAGCCAAATGTTCACCCTCCTTTCTTTCAGATGCTGAAGAAAGAAGAAGCAATTCCATGGCCAGGGACTTTAGCGATTGTTCATTCATATATTGCGTACAAAACAGGTACATTAAGTAATCTTTGGTTTGATTTTTTTTTTAAATGACCAGAATGTTTGTTCTACTCAGTTATTAAATTAAATAAAAATAATAAAATCAATAACCAAATACTGTACATGATAATCCAAATTAGCAAAACAATTTGGGATTATTTTTTAGTGAATCCATCTGCAAAATCAGGAATAATGCCTCATCGCACTCATTGCCATTTAATGCTGGTAGTCCAGTGTAAAAAAAAATCGATAAGAGAGCACATCTACATATATATAACTAATAATCTCTCTTCCACAGCAAAAGAAGAGGAAAAACAGAAATTACTAAAATGGAGTTCAGATTTAAAGCAGGAAAGAGAACAATTAGAACAGAAAGTCAAACAACTCAGCAATTCTATAACAGTAAGTATTAACCATTGCCAGGTGATCATTTATTTGTACATCGTTACTTTTCACTAAGAACCATGAAAAGAGGAATTATTTTTTTTAACCCCTATCAATCTAGAGATGAGGGGTCCTTGGTGCTCTCTGAGCAATAACCCAATCAAGGAACTGCCAAACAAGCTAACCCTAAACAGCCCAACCAAAAACCCACCAAGACCACTCCTACCAATACTGACAGGAAAAGTATACTAAATTCCTCTGCAGTAAATTGATTTCTAACTTCAATTAAGCTCTCCATGTTTTTTTCCTGTAAAATGCTTCTTATGCTGAAACCAATAAAGGCATTTTGGGGTACAGCATGAGTTTGTAACTATTCCATATTCTTTGTATTGTACTCCCAACATAACCTCATCCAAAGTTAAAGATGGTAATTTATCAGATCTAGGAATGCACAAAACCCATAGCCACTTAGTCTTGCTAGGGTTTACTTGCGGCCTTCCATCTAGATCTTGGCACTGGGTAAGATCATTGACATTTTAATATTTCTACTCTTTCTCCATATTAAAATAAAATTGTATATTTGAATTAGTACCTAAATATATAAATCCAAAGGCTATATTTTCATATAATTTTTCAAAAAAGTAGCCATATTAATGCAAATCCTAGTCTTATTAATCTTTTATATATTTAGAAAAACCCCTAGTTGTTTGCAATTAAACATGGAAAATCCCAGTGTGATTTTTGGCCAGTCCTTTGGTCTCATCCCAGTCTACCTGACTGAGTTTTTATGGAGACAACTGAAAAGGAAAACTCATGTAAGCTGCTTTGAGTTCCTGGAGAAGAGGCAAGATATGTATTTAGCTAACAAGAACTTCGTAGGTTCAAAGATAATCATAGTCTATATTATTTTAAAATCTCTTGAAGTCCATTTCAAGAAAACACATTGGTTTCACATACAGGAAACTTGATTAGACTCTGTTTAAATCAATTGATTAGTAATGTACTATCAAGTCATTTTTGACTCCTAGAATTCACATAGATTTTCTCCATGACAGTCTGTACCTGATTTTTCAAGTCTTCCAATGGTCTGTAGCTAGAATGTTTTAAGTTCTGTGAGATGCCCAGGGTTATGGTACAGAAGATGAGCAATTATAATGAGTTTTTTTAAAAAATAGACATAGATATAGATATGTAGATAGATAGTATCTGCTTGCAGTTGCTAGCAGTCCAAATTTTCAATTTTTGTTATTTCTCTTTCGATGAAACTTGTGAGAAATAAGTCAGTTCATGTTCTAATTCAGAGATGTACCGCAAAATATGTTTGCACTAGCCACCCAAATTTAGATTGTACCTATTCTTCTCTCCAAAACAGATAGCTATCATAGTCATAATGGACTTGCTGTTCATCTAATGATTAGACATAATATAGAAATATAAACCATAGACTACCTTTGCAGCTTTTGTATAGACATTTATTTTCTTGCACAGATTGTTCCTGTTGGATCAAGGTGTGTATATGGTAAATCAAAAATATACCATAGGTAGATTGAAAGAAATTTCAGCAATTCAAAGGGAAGAATTCAGTGTTTAACTTGCTTTTTAAAATTGAGAATCCAAGACTGATTATTTCACATTACTAAATATGGTATTTTTCTATTGTTATCTATAGTGCAGCATAAACATAGCTTTAAATCAAATGTACACAGAGCTACATGCAAGCAAAAATGTTTTTTTTAAAAGATCTTTCTGTAAATGTAAGTCCATTTGAGCTAAATGCAGTTAGTTCTGCATGCCACTTTCACATTTTGCTTTCTATTTTTGTACTAGTTCAGGCTTTTTCAGCAGTGTACTCATTAAGATTTATGTTCCGATTCCCTTCAGAAATGTATGGAAATGAAGAACACAATCCTGGCAAAACAGAAGGAAATGCACAGTTCACTGGAGAAGGTAAAACAGTTAATTCGCCTCATCCAAGGCATCAACCTTTCCAAATCCATAAACTCTGAGGGCACTTCAGCAGCCATCTCCAATGGCATGGACTCTGCCAGTAATGTGACAGCTGCCACCTCCACCCCAGCATCTTCCCCCTCCCAGAGCTGCATGGTGAACTGTAAGAAGGGCAATGAGACTAAATAACAGAGCACAATAAGAAGGAGCCAGAGGAGATGGCAGCAAAGCAGAAGAACATAACAGACCCTCTAGAAAAGGAAATGGATTTCTTCTGGAAAGTACAAGAAACTCTTTAGTTCCAGAAAGAGTGCGAAGATGCTCGTGCCAGGCAGCACTAAGTTTGCCAATTGATCCTTCTTATTCTGTGTGTACGTGCAAAGTTTGGACCATGTTACATGAATAGTGCCAGCTGGAGGTTCTTAGCCAGCACCATGCCAAGTTAAATAAGATATTTACTCTCTATATTTTACACCAGAGTGTGCCTGCAGCAGCCTCCACAGCCACTATAGGTTTGTTTTTTATTTTTATTTGGGGGTAGGGAGCAGGGAGAAGCAGGTTTCAGACCTTATCTATAGACAAGTTTGGACATCCCTGAGCTAGGGGAACTTCAAATCCAAAGAGCCTGTGAGCTTTTCCTGTTTCTAAATTGTCCATACTACTAAACCAAAAATGCAAAAAATAAGAATTAACAAATCCTAGTATCCTAAAAGGGGACGGGGAAGGGGAGAAAAACTTATCCAGTAAGCAGTATTTACAACGGTTTTTACAGAAAACACAACAAAGGATGAGGAAGGATTTTTTTTCAGTAAGTATCCAAAAGGCTGAAGATTACAAGACTGGCAACTTTGGGTTGTCCCCCCTCCCCCTCCTTTCTCTCTCTTAATGCATTCAGAAAATATATTCAAATGCAAATAAACTGCATTGTTGATTTAGTTGCTACATTAAGAAGGAAGCTTTTTACTGAGGTAGGGAAGGAGACTAACATCATCAGCCTGCGTTTTTTGTAAAGCAGGCCATGAGTGAAAAGAATTTTTTTTTCTCTTTTTGGTACATTTGTCCAGCAAAAACAGTATCCCAAACAGCACAGCACATGTCCCTAATGTATTTGCCCAAATAGGTAAAATGCCTGTTTCCTTTGTTCCTTTCTCTTTTGGGTTACAAATGTAAGGAATAGAAAAACTCTTTTTTTCAGGCTGACAGTCCATTAAAAAGGTAGATGGGACCTTGCATGGTATAGATTAGAAGTAATAGTGTCAGTGAGATACAGTGAGTCTTTGTGAGTCCGTGTGTCATCGTTTTGGGCACTGTTTTTTATGCAAGGGCAAATCTTTGTATCTGGGGAAAAACAACTTTTTTTAAATTAAAAAAAGAAAAAAAAGATATTGAGGTCTCCCTAGTGTTACTTAAAATAAGATCAAGGTAAGAAACATTGTAAAAAATTACAAAAGTGCTATTTGTTTCCTAAACAAGTGATTTCTATTAAAAAGGTGTCAGAACTGGAGTAAATTCTGTGTACTTAGATTTTTTTTTTAAAAAAAGAAAAAGAAAACAGATTTTATTTCTGGTATTGCCATAATGCTGTGGTTTCAGTTTGAGAATGCCTTGGGGTGGATATCTTGATATTACCATGCCATTGAAACAGCCTTCACGATTAAAATTGAATCTGAGCTGAAACCATTTTTTTTAAACTAAGGGGATTTCTTTTCTGTGAAAGCACAGAGAATAGCATTGACAGCATTAATCATTTTTATTCTATTGCAATATAGCACCTAAGCTGAGGGATAACACTTCTTATCTTACTTTTTAAGATAGTTGTCAAACTAATCCTGCAGTGATCGAAAGGCTGATGCTGGACATCAAATCTGTAAACCTGAAATAGCCAGTTTTGTATATATCGGTGCAATCACCCAACATGTTTTTTTGTGGCAAAACTCATGTCACTAAATCATGACAATGTTGGCCCAAACGTTATCTGGATACATGTTAGCAGAACTCTTTGTTTCTGCTAATCATTAATGATACAGGTGCGCTTATTCTACATTAAAGATCTATGCATCATTATGCACTTTATTTGTACGCTCATTTCAAGTTTGCTAGTTATTGTGGCTGTTCGGTTCTTCTTGTGGTTTCCATTCTTGTCCCTGAAGCTTCAGTCATTTTTAGTTAGGCTTCTTGCTTTTAGAGCCCAGCAACTGATGGTTCATTCTCAAGTTAATTAGTGAAAAATAAGAACAAATCCTGTCAAACAGAACTTGCTTTACATTTGAAAATGTCAACTCTTGATATTTTGTAGTAAAGCTAGCATATTTCCAAAGATTATATGTCATTAATGGGTATAAATGAAAGACAGACAGATTGACAGCTGCTCTGGGTATACAATAGCATCACCAGAATACACAGAGCAAATATTACTAGAATCACAAGTTTGTAAATTTTGTGTCTTAGTAAGCCAATCATTTAATAAACCATTTCATATTGTTGCCTGCCTGGGATGTTTTAGCAAGCGAGATTACATGTGTGATGAGTTGAATTGGACTTCACAGTTGCAAGCTTTTAGCCCTGTGTTAAAGACACCTTTTAGAGAAAAAAGAACGAGTGAAACTGCCCAGTTTTCTCTGCTGATGGTAGCAAACAAGATCTCAAATATTATTTACCATATTCCCATTTGCTGGGTCCCTGAGTTCACTTGGAATTGACTGGAGGTTGGTAGCCATGGTCACCCCCCTATTCTTCAGGAGGAAGTGGAATAAATGCAGAACTACTCTTTCCTGCTAAATGTGACTTAAAGGCTGAAACAGTGATCCCATGGAAAGGTATTCTCTTCCTTTATATGCTGTGAATTGTGAATAACAAATTTTTGAGTCTGCCTCAGAAAAGAAGGGCAACTTCTTGTTTATAAAGAAGCATAAAAAGTGTTGGGCTCCAATTTCATAATTGTATGAAGGATGTGATTTCTTGAGGCAAGTCTCCCAGGTACTAAACATCTGTTTTGGATTTATTCTGATAAAATGAATAAATCTTTTGTCTTCTGACTAGTAGGATTGTCACCCAGCACTATTTGATATTATGAATAAGGCAGTTGTCAGTTTATCATTCTGCAATTTTATACGTGTATACTTTTCTTTGCATCTCCTGCCCTGGCATTGTAACCAGTTAAGATGAATGGAAAGAGAGGAAAGCAATCATTAGCAGGCTATTCTGAATTCTCAGTGTCCAGAAACAAAATTGTTGATCATAGATTTGACTTTTGAAAATACAGCACAAATTATAAAATAAAGTTTGGTCTTTATAGAAGGATTCTTCCGTATTTACAGAATGGATAAATATTTGTTTTATTGAACAAAAAATGTGCAATGATGCAATGGATGTTAGATTTTCTTCAATGCAAGGGGTCACTCTCAAAATAAAAGGGAACCACGGAAAAGACATTTCTTGTTAGATAAAATTGCTATTGTAAATTATTTTATTAGCTAGAATTACCAAGTTCAGTGTTTCTGATAACACTTCATGTCAGCACTGTGTCTGAGAAATATTCAGAAACATCATTAGAAATAGGACAAACCATGCTTATGGTTGCTACTGGCTTACAATTAATCTTGGTCTTCTCCTCCTCCTCCTCTGCTCAGTGCCACATTGGCTGTTTATATCTTGTCAGCTGTATCGGTATATCAAAATACGTTCTCTTATAAATGTGTGGTGCTGTATATCATGGAATTCACTGTGAATGTGTGAGGAAGTAATTTGGAGTTAAAATATTTTGATTTATATTGTAAAAAAAATGAAAGAATTTATTAGATGGGCTGGTCCATTTGTGGGACTTGATGCAGTTAATCTACTGGAAAATTGTATCAAATAATTGTGCAAACACAGATTTGTGATGCAGCTGTGGGCCAGCAACATGCTTCCCCTTGGCTTAACATTGTGACTCCCCCTTATTTTAAGATTTTGATCCTGTTTAATCCACTGATTTCCTTTAAACTGTGAACATCTATAGCAAAGCCTTCTTGCAGTCATTCTACAATCCTTTCCATTTTTTAAAGTTCCTACTTAAGAGAGATGCTCTTGATCAATTCAGAATTGCAATATATAGTTAATGTATGACCCCTGCTACAAATCCTAGGATTACAAATTATGTTCCTCATACCTCCCCCCCCCCCCACAAAAAAAGCTCAACTCTAACAATGAGTGGAAAGCAAGGTCCCAGTAGTGGATTTGGTTCAGAAAAAAACACACATGTCTCATAAAAGGGGGCTTGATTCCCTCCTCCATCTCCAACTGATTTAGGTAGTGTTGGGTAAAACGTGAAGTTATGCTAAATTCCTGGGCTCTACCAATGTGATATAGTTGAACACAAAAGTAAGTGGTGACCTAGTTCTTTCCCAGTGTATCTTCCCATTAACAGGTGATCATGAAACCATAAGGTTCTGTAATGTTCTTCAAATATTGATAAATGTATTGCATATCTAAGAATGGATAATAACTGGCTGTTGTCTTATGTACATGCCTTGCCATTTTTAGAGTCTACACAGCTCTTCCATTTTTAAAAATCATGACTGAAATAAGTAACTACCTTTTTAGCATTAAATATCTCCCTGTCTCCTAACACTTATTCTACCTCAGTTATCTAAGGTCTCCTTTGTAAAGTGCAAGATCTTTAAAATGAACGGTTGGGGTTACACATCACACTCTAAACCCCAATGTGACTTTGGCATACTGTATACAAATCGGACATTATGATTTACTCAGATTTTGTTTAGCCTGAAGTATGAACCTTGCCAAGGAGTCAATTCTAGTCCGCATAGAACTGTAAATAACCATCTTTCAAATATTTGCAAAACTTCCTTTAAACACTTGGGAGGAAGCGGTGATAAGCATGTCAGCTTTGTCTCTCTTCTGTAATCCTCTTCACCATTCTTCATGTGTGGAAGATTGCTGAGATGCTCCTCTTACCCACAAAGGCTTTCCATGCAATTTAGAACCTTGATTTAAAGTCCCAAAGGAGTCTTTTCTTTGCAAATGTCCCTCTACATATGGAAGGTGATGAAAGCAGTGATTGGGGTGTTACATCTGCTGTCTATATTCTTGAGATATAGAAAGACTGCTCTTTGGAAATGGTTGATGAGTTCTTAACTTGACTTCCCTTCTCCAATATCTCAGTGATTTTTGTACTTTGTAGCTGTGTACTTACATATCAGCCTTGATGTCAGGAACATGATAGCTGGGTCACTGTGAAGAGTCTTGTTATGAGAATCTTCTACTAAAGTAAGGAGTACACCGAACTTTTCTGTTAACTGTTCTACTCTTGTTATGGCATAAAAGTAGGTCTGGGGGGAATGAGATACCCTCTTCATGATTGTATCCCTTAAAACGCCAAGGAAAAATCCCATTCGTGCTAATTTGCATTACGAATATAAGGCCAACAGGAATTAAGCCAGGACTGAAATTTCGGCATTTAAGTAGGAAACTCTTGATTTAGTTTTTTTTTTAAAAGGAATTAATAAATTCTAGTCTATTTAGGCTTACTTGTCAAGTATCTATGATGTATTTAATGTTACATTAATTTGTATCTTATTTTGTAATTTACTCAGTTTTGCAGTTACACAGATATTCCTGCTGACTTCCCTATGAATCCCCTATGTATCTTTATTTTAAGACCTGATTCAATTGCTTATAACAAAACTTTCTGATAATTGGAAGAGGACTCCTTGCAGTAACTAGTGTGTGATAAAAAGTGGCTGACCTCACGGAAAACTACGTTTTTACTTTTCCAGCAGTAAATCTCCAGCCCTGTATATCCATCTTCGGAATCACATGCAGGAACACACAGCCTCATGCAGCCATCCATACCGTACTGTCCATTCCTTTTGCAATGTACCTTCCAACTCAACTCAACTACACTTGTACTGCAGCCCACTCCTTACATCATTTGTAAGACTTCCTTTAAGTGAATTTGGTGCAACCTGTTTCACAGATGGTCACCCTGTGAATGGTATACAGATAGATGACTTGGTTTAGATAAGGGTTTTGCTTTTGCTTTTTTTTATTAAGATAAAAAAGAAATAGCCTGGTGCTCATAGTAATTTTTCAGTCTCTTTGCTGCCTTCTTTTTGTAGCCTTCCACTCCCTTGTGGGTTTGGTAACGTCGTGTCTAGATTTTAGTCTATTAAACCGGGAAGAAAAAGAGGGTGCAGAATAAATGATCAATTTGTATTTATTTAACATTTTACTAAATAAAACAATAAAATATATTGTCTCAAGTTTTGTTTGTCATGGGAAGATGAGTGCTAACAGTCATGAATTAGGAGAAACAGCTTTTAAAGATGGCTTAAGTTGCTTTTATGAATGGCAACAAGGTCTTACACTATTGTGATGTTCAAAGTGTTTCTTTCAAATCATGTTTAAACTGCACAGGTCCAGTTTTTATACTTTCATGATAGATCATCAATTGAGTTTTAGGAGCTAGGTTAATGCTAGGTTTGCACAGTAGGTTTTTAGCCTGTTCTTATGGGTAAGGTACATGTGAAAAAAACTGATTTAATTATAGTGTGTGCTGTTACTTTAAATCAAATATTTGTAT
>JAOYMU010000001.1:94058534-94071264 GCA_025802295.1 Psammodynastes pulverulentus | reverse complement strand
AGCTGGCTGAGGAATTCTGTGAGTTGAAGTCCACAAGTCTTAAAGTTGCCAAGTTTGGAGACTTCTGGCTTTGATGATGACAGCATGCTACGGGAAGGGTTTACAAGAGGTGGAAGATGAAAGAGTTAACAACAGGTTTTTTGTTTAAAGGCAGATGCTTCTTGGAAGCCCAAAAGCAGGGATTGAAGACTGCAGTTATGCCTAGCTACAGTTCCCAAAGCAGATGGAGATTCCAGGTCGTGGTTTTCCCAAAAGTGCTTTTTAAAAAGACAACTGGACTTTGTTTTTTTCGTGAAGATGTTTCGCTTCTCATCCAAGAAGCTTCTTCAGCTCAGAGCTGAGGAAGCTTCTTGGACGAGAAGCGAAAGTCTTCAAGGAAGAAAAAAAGTCCACTTGCCTTTTGAAAAAGCACGTTTGGGTTCCCAAAGCAGGTAATCTGCCCCTGAATCTACCAGTACCTGGATTCCTCAGGCACCTGGAATGAGAACATATAGAAGTCCAATACATTTGCTATCAGTCCAGAGTGCAGGACTTAAGAATCGTGAATTTAAGACACAAGGAGGCTAATTCCGTTTGAATATTAGTAAAAAAGAAAAAATTCCTACAGTACAGGCAGTCTGACAATTAAATCAACTACCCAGAGATCTAATAGATTGACTCTTCACTGGATATATTCAAGTAGAAGCCGAACAGCCATTTATTTGGAAGGCTTTTATATGGGTCCTTCCAACCCAAACTTTCTAGGAAAGTTCCATTAAGTTTAGACTAAGTTAAGTTTAATTCACAGAGATTTAGTTATTGGTTTTTTACACTTTGCACAGAAAAAAATAGGTGGAACTTCAACTGCACCACTGTGGTTGCTATCTTGATTTATTTTTGACCACAACAGGTGGACACTCCTGAATCAAGGATAGGCATTCCTGTAGCGAACAGCCATTCACAGATTAAAGTGTTAAGATTCCCCACACCGGTGAGTTCTTAAGTCGGTGGCCTGATCCTGTACCATCGAGTCTTAAGTTTCCTCTGTGAAAAACATGGGAGGAAAAAAGCCAAAGACCCTTTGGATCAGGGGTGTCAAACTGGCGGCCCGCACGCCGGATGTGTCATGCACAGGCCATGCCCACCCCAGCTCCGCGAATGGGAAAAACATCGTGAAACGTCACGTGACGGCAACGTGACGTGGTGAGTTTGACACCCATGATCATTCACTGACACCATGGATCATTCACCTTTATTGCCCTACAACTTTCACAGTCAACAGCAGCTTTCTACTAGTAATTTTCATGCTTTGCTTACTTTGAAAATGATTTGGAAGAAGTATTTTGGAACTTACTGAAAGGCTGCGTCTCTTGCTGTTCTTTAATGCAGCCACTTTTTTCACGCTCACATGGAAACCTGAAAAAGTTGGGCTGTTTTCACAAACAGCCCCAAAATGATGCGTTCTGGCAAGGGCCAGAGAATACTTCCAAATTATTTTGCAAAAAGTGCACAATCCTAGTAATTATCTCCATGTTGGACTTTATTCACTCTCATCTCACAAGGCAAAGTCATTCCCATTATCCCAGGCCTTCTGAAATAGGAATAGTAAACATTTACAAGGAAAATGTATCAAAATTGAATATAAAACATTTCTCAGCTGAATGGGTGTCAATGATTATTCCTTTGCCCTTTGTCATGATTTCAGGGGTTTTAAATAACACTGGAGGAACACTAAGCTGGCAGAGACGTTGCCTCAGAATGCCTCATACTCACACGATGGCATGCCTTTTCAAAAATGCTATCCGCAAATATGATCTAAACAGGAAATGCTGATTTATCCCTTTGGAATCACTGGCTCATTAAAGTGTTTTAGCTGATGAGTTTTAGTTAATAATTTGGTTGGGGTTATTTTAAGTAACTGAAAGAATCTTAACTTCTGTTAAGAATCTTCATGTATGCAGATAATCATTACACAGAACAGAAAACATTCCTCTTTTTGCCTAGAAATCATTACAGTATTACTCTCTAGAGCAGGGGTCTCCAACCCTGGCAACTGTAAGACTTGTGGACCTCAACTCCCAGAATTCCTCAGCCAGCTGGGAATTGAAGTCCACAAGTCTTAAAGTTGGAGACCCCTGCTCTAGAGGAGTCAGCAAGTTCCTGAAAAACTCCAAACTGTGAAGTCAAGAAGATAGGCCAGAAGGAGGCAAGGACAAAGCACAGCCATAACTCTGTCTTGAAAACCAAATGGATGCAGTCACCACTAATCAAATTCAACTTTAAGGCTGGCTTTATGTTTAAAAAAAAAAAAGAGTCAAGAAGTATCACTTCTTGGAATCCAGCTTAAATAGTTATTGGACCATTGTTGGAGAAATTAAAGTTATTAAAAAGTAATGCTATTATGACTGAAGCATTTGAAAAATAGGTCTTTTACCTGAACTGCGATCCAGCTGGCATTGACAGAATACTCCCCAAATGGACCGAACCCTGAAATCATAGAAAAAGATTTCTTTTTACCAGGATGGCATTTTTGTTTTTAGGTACTAACGAGCAGTCTAAATTGGCCCCTTTTATAGATCACGCACATCAAAATACAGCAAGTAATTATTGTAGGTCATTGTATATTCTTTCTCTCCCCAGGATTGGTTCTCTCTTCCTACTTCCAAACTACAGTTTAAAGGTTAAAAAGAAAAGGCACCTAATGAACTTTCTCTGAGGATCTGAAGATGAGTTTCCTGCATCTTTGTCACCACCCTGAAATTCTCACTGTTTTGAGTTCACGTACTATACTAGCGCAAGCGATTGTTAATTTGCTTTTGGCTTGTGTTGCATGAACTTGGCTGAGAAACAGCTTCTATCCCAGGGCAGTAACTTTATTGAATTCTACTGTATAGTGCAATATACATTGTACAAGGTACAATGACAATAAAGCGAACTAACCTAACTTGGGTCACTAAATTCACACACACAGTTGGATTTTATTATAATTAAGCAAATCACAGCTTATTATGACAGGAGAACTAAGTGGGACGTGCACAAGGTTCCTTGACCAGTGACACCCATTTTAAAAGTTTGAAAAAAAAATAGACCATTACTCCATTACTCTGACGGTTCGAAATGTGATTGATAGCAAGTTAGTTAGAACCAGCTACAGAGATTTGCCAAGAACGTGATGGAATTCAGCTTATACAGGTGCACATGCACAGAGGCTTATTTATTAGCCCAATTAATTTCACAGGCAGATGTCTTTTCCTGGTTAATCGATTTAGTCAGAAAACCAGACTTACATGGCCTGCCCTGTCCTTACACCACACCCAATCCTGATCCTGGGCAAGTGGGCATGCTTGCAGTACTTAGAAAATAATGGATACTTTGTTCAATGAAACTTAAGAAAAGAGGCATACGTCTAACTATCTTGGGAATTTCTACAAATAAGGAAATATATAAGCATCAATGCCTGACATTTCCAAGAAGAAAAGGACTTTACATAGCTCAAGGAGAACAAAGTGATTTTTCTCTAATTGAAATCATGGAGAGCTGCTAACCAGGCAGTATATACAGATTTGGCCCAAACAGATCAATAGTTTGAGGGGGTCTTTGATGCTCTCTGAACTTGGTGGTTTTCTTGCGTTTCATTACCCAACCTATCATCAGTGCTCATTCCAACCCTGAACTACAATATTTTCCTTTATTAGATCAATAGTTTGCTGTGATCTCACACAGCTCCTTATATATCATGGTTCAGAGTTACCTGATATGGAATGAAAAATATTTTTGAATGCTTAATACATTTCCCCGCAAAGATCCAAGCTAGTTTTTTCTTCTTCCACAACCCAAAGAGTCCATTATCCTTAAAAAAATGTTGTGGTTCTTTAAAATCAAACATACAGCATTGTTTTATATTGTATTTCTTTATATTGTACATTTTCAGGAGGAAGAGCAACATAAAATTAAAATGAATGTACTTTCCTCAGCATAACTTTTCACATAAGCATAAATATACCTTGATATTGTGCTGGATCAGTTATCCATTCTGCACACTCTTATCAATGCTTATTCAGAAGTAAATACGCTAATCTCCATGGGATTTTATTCCAAAGTATTGCACGTATATCACAGGTGAATTCTCTTACTGACATTCGTTGCCTTCCCATCTTTCTTGCTTTGATCTCCCCACTGACCTTCCGTCTTGGACAGTGTCACAGTGAGATGGGTGGCATATAAATTTAATAAATATAAATAAGATCAAACACACTCCCAGCCCAAGAGAATGGCAGCATTTACAAGAGGTCAGCCTATTTCCACTTCAAAGCTTTTCAAACTATGTAAAGTTGAAGTACACAGTGACAAGGTTTCCGTTGCACGACTAAGCCATAATTCAGTTTGTCATCATAGTTTATAAGACAGGGCTTATGTTTTAGTTAATTCAGCAAACAACGGTTAGCAAACACTGCGTATAAACCCAGTTTATATCTCTAGGGTGCGCTTCTGTATTAACTATTTCTAACTTCCCAGAGAATTTGTTGCTCAGCAGTTTGTCAAAGGAAACAAAATCTTTCCTTAAATCTATATGGTGTGAAGTCTTCCATATCGGGTTTTACACACTAAGCACTTTCTTGGGGAAAAGCAGATTTCCAAAAGAATATATACAGCATCTGAAACTCAAAGCAAGAATGGCATGCTTTGGCTTTTTAATGAATAACTTTGTTAACCAGCAAGCTGTAACTGGTATTTGTAGATGTTCTACCCCAAGTAAAGGTAAAAATGTTCCAGACATGTGAGATGTCACTTTTTTTCAACGAGGCAGTCCTCGACTTACAACCATTCATTTAGTTACTGTTCGAAGTTGTGGCATCACTAAAATAAAACGACATTAAGACCAGTTTTCAAACTTACAACTGCTGCAGCATCCCCATGGTCATGTGATCGAAATTCTGGCGCTTGGCAACTGGCACATATTTATGACAGTTGCATTGACCCAAGGTCATGGATCAACCATTTATCATCTTCCCAGGCAGCTTCTGACAAGCAGAGTCAATGGGGGGAAGCCAGATTTCCTTAACAACTGCAGCGATTCACTGATCAACTGTGGCAAAAGGTTGTAAAATGGGACACAACTCACTGAACAACTGCCTTGCTTAGCAACAGACATTTTGGTAGCAATTGTGGTTATAAGTTGAGGACTACGTGTATTATGCTTGAATGACTGCCCCATTGCTCTTAGAGCACCAGATGGAAGAATCAAGGAAAAAATAGCCTACCAGAAAATAATGCACAGGCATTCAAAAATCCCTACATATTTTTTAAAAAAACTTTTCCTAACTTTACCACACAAAACTCTTGGTTACCTAACAGCATCATTTTTATCCATCATAGCTGAACAGGGTTTCTAAGTCAGGTATAAGTATTCAAGTAAGACACAAAGCCTTATTTTCAAATAGTTGTTTGTAGCATTACAAACTATTACAAATAAACACAAAAAAACCAGTAAGTTCTTCATGTCCCAACGGTGTATGGAAATCAGCATGTATAATTCCAGAAGCAATTGATCTGGATTGTATCAATTTTAGAGCGAAGAGATACCGAATGATTAAAAACAAGATTTCTAACATTAGACTTCAAGACAAAAGCAAGACACATTTAGAGAAAAAGGGGGTTGCATATGCTATATCGCAATGTGGTTTGAATCATTTTGCTGCCATTGTGTGAAACTCAGCCGCTGCGTTTTGTAAAGCACTATTTATGGCTCAACATGTGGTGTAAATTAAACCTATTGTGGTTCATTGATTATACCATGGTTAGACTAATTCCATTTAGTGCAACATGTGAACTCAGTCAGACTTATCATTTGACCCAGTCACATCCGTCAATATATGCCAATCCCTCAAAGACATTCTCCAAAAGGCAGTATTTTGCCAGCATGCCCACTATATATAATTCTCCATATTCTTTGTTGTCAGGAAGGGGGGGGGGGGGGGAAGGGTTTTTCATCAAGGTTTCTGTGCCTGATGATTGTCACCAGAGAAAACCAATTAAGGATAAACTAGGTCAACTGTTCTGATACCAAAGTTTTTAATTCTCTAAAAAGGTGTGTTCCAAGAATCTTTCCTCTTTGGGAAAATGTAAAGTTGTAAAAGCTATCTGTAATTCCAGGGAACTGGACATTCTACAGGTGCCGACTACATAGCCAAGGCACCAAGAAATGAAGAGAAGCCCCCCCCCCCCCAGTCATATTTTCTTGTTCACAAATCTTACATAAGATTTTTGCCTGCTATGTTAATTTTGTTTTATCATAACCCCTCAGATATTATATAATGTTTTTCTTTCTAAGCTGTTACAAAATTTTGGGGGGGGGGGGGAATTTAGCCCTTCAGCAAAAGAATGAGTGAAGAACTTTAAAGGACCCCATAAGTAAAAACTTGGTTTTCTGCATCTCTATCTCCTGGTCAAAACAATGTTGCATTTGGAAATAGATGTTTTTTGTTTTATCCCAATTAAACAGCGACCTAAAATGGCTTTTAGAAAAAAATATATACAAAAGCCAAAAATTTGGTGGCTCAGCTCCCCATATTTTATATACACATGGCACATTAGAAGTACCTGGCATTTTGAAAAGATTGAGCAGTGGGCTAATATTGGCCAGGTTGTTATTCTTGCCCATAGTTTGAAGTGACATTCTGGGAATAGCATAATCTTGGAGACAGAATTTTCCATGCCTTCTTAACCTGTGATTTTATCCTTCCAGCTGGTCTCTAGTTCCAGCTGGTCTCTAGTTCAAGAACAGGCAATTTATCATAAACTTCTATTTACCATCAGCCCTGGCCAACAGTGTAATAATGGGTGCAAATGATTGCCAATTTCCCAATTATAATTTAGTACTTCTTATTTTTGACTTCTGTTTTGTCTTAACTTTAGCACTAATGCATTAATGAAGTAGGAAAACTGAACAAGGATAACTTAATACCCAGAGCTCTTTGTGCAGCAAAAACTGCCAGATTTTCCTCAAGAAAAAATGGGAATAATTCTACTATTTGTTGTTTCAGTCATCATTTAGTTTAGGGTTCTTTTAGCAATAAATAACCACACAATTCCAGTCAGAGGCTTGAAAAGTAATTTCTAAAAACTTTATTTTTTTTTTTTAAAAAAGGCAAGAAATACGACCAGTTCTCTCTATTTTCAACTGGGAGTAGGTTCAATATTTATATGAGTCCACCTTAAATTAGGAAGGAACATTTCAGTCCCATCACTTTTACATTCCAGTTTAATACTAAAAAAATCAGAAGAAACAGCCTAGCAGCAGAAAGTACCGGAGATTCTCCAGAACACAAAGATAAAAAGGAACTGTTAGAAAATTCAAGACACACAATTTACCTTTAGTGAGAAATCAGTTTAAATTATATAAATAGTAACTGAAGAACCAACTCCTTGTGATCCAGTGTTTCATAACAGAACAAGTGCTAGGTTGAAGCTGCTCCCAACACACAATCCAGTATAGCATTCATTAAAAGCACATTGTTAAAAGGGTTGTGCAATCCTTGGATCTGATTCAGATGATGTGCTTCAGAATACACAGCAGTACAAATATAGCAACTGTCTGTGACTCAATAAAATAGCTATTTCTGTTTCCAGGAGACTTCTGCAGCTACATGATCCCGAGGACAATGCTGCTTTAATGAGTGGAAGATGCTTTTGTGCTCACACATGTTCCAAATCGCTTCTTTTTAATAACATCTGAAGTACTGCAAGCCAAATGTATACCATCTTGGAACTCTTATTTTTTTCCATTCAAAGAACGGATGTTCTTTGATTTTTGAATCTGATTTTTGATCAGATTCCCTAGGCATCTATACAGATGACAGTGTGCAGGAAAAGACTTCCAAGACTGTAACGATTCAGCTGCCTACAAATTGAAACACTAGCTCCATCCCTGGGGTGGGGTACTCTGTTGTAATTTAGGGATGGGAAATATGAAGGGCCTTGGATGAACTTCACCTTTCTCCATGGAGAGGAAAGAGTTTGCTTGGCAGTGCTGAACAGTACCCAAATTACAGCTGCACTAAGGTGATTTTGGAAGCGCAGAAGTCAAATAGAGCTGTGTGGCATAACAACACAACCACCACTTTTAGATGGTGGAACAATGAAAAGAGGCAACAGAAAGGAGATTTGACTTCAAAAATACCTTATTACATTTTTCAAGAGCATTTGCTTGGCCAAGCCTAATTCAAAAACTCAGTACAGGTAGGCCTCAAGTTACGACCACAATTGAGCCCAAAATTTATGTTGCTAAGTGAGAAACAAGTCAGTTTTGCCCCATTTTATGACTTTTCTTGCCATATTTGATAAGTGAATCACTGCAGTTAGTAGTTAAATTAGTAACTACTAAGTAAATCTGGCTTCCCCAATGACTTTGCTTGTCACAAAAGGGGATCACATGACCCCAGAACACTGCAACTGTTGTAAATACCAGCCAGTTGCCAAGCGTCAGAATTTTGAACACATGACCACAGGGATGCTGCAATGGTTGTAAGTGAAAAATGGTTATAAGTTGCTTTTTTTAGTGCTGTTGTAACTTTGAACAGTCACTGAGCGAACTGTTGTAAGTCGAGATCTACCTGTATTACAGTGGTGCTTAAAAGTTTGTGAAATCTTGGGTTTTCACTATTTCTGCATCAGCATGATCTAAAATGTCTTCTAGGTCATCCTTCACACTTCCTAAAACTAGGTAAGGAGAACACAATTAAAGAAACGAGTTGAAAACATGAATACATGGAGAAAAATGATCCAAATCTGATAACATTTTAGCTCATATTTACACAGAACTATTGAAAATTCAAAAGAGTTCACCATTTTTAAGCATCATTATATATGGCATAAAGCATTACTTTATGCCATATATTCTCAGCAAAATAGGTAGTAAGGATTTCTCTTCATTTAATCTTTTTCCCCACATGACATGATTCTTGTTTTAGAATACGGTTAAGCACAAAAAGCTCTTCAATCAATATGGCCATAACTAAACAGATAAGTAAGAAACACAGGATAGTTTCACTTGCAAATGCCGAGAAATGTTCGGAGGCAGGTAGGAAAAGAAAAACGATCAACATTAACATTAAATGAATGGTCTTGCTTCAAATCTGATTTTCAGGGAAATGCCAAAACAAAGGGGATGAGGCGAGAAATAAGATAGAACCAGAGGTTTATCTGAAGGGCCCTTGGTGCTCTCTGAGCTGGATTGTTTTCTTGCAGATGTTTCATCATCCAAACTAGGTAACATCATCAGAGGTTTACCCATTCAGTTTCCATAATGGCCAACTGATAACGTATAAAAAAGAAAAAACAGGAAAATCAAAATGTAGAAGAGCACCCTCCTAACTTGTGTTACCCAACAACAGGTTTTAGGAGTAGATTGCTTCTGAAGGTCACTTGACAGTCCAAATCAATTATAAGACTCAGAAATCTGGTGTGCTCCCTTCACAGATCCATTCAACTGAAGACTAAATAATCATCTGTCTGTTTAATTTGTACTCCTGCACGGAACAGGACAGCCCCTTTCAGCTCTTGATTTAAGCCATTAGGACCGCTTCTCTTATAAAATATGTTAAGAACAAAGGCTAGAGAACAATGGGCAAAGAGAAGATAGTAGAAAACAATAACAGCAGCCCTTGCTATTTGATAAACAGAAAAAAAATGCTACAATTATGAATGAAAATGTTCCTTTCCATCATTGAATGTAGGTGAACATAAGCACTATATTAAAACAGTGCACGTGAGAAAGGGAGAGCACTTAAGCCACACATTTTCCCTCTCTTTTCCTCTGACTTCCTCTTAATCTGGGAACAATCTGTAAAAAGAGGCAGATGCATACAAACGTAATTTGTCTAGTTAATCTGAGAATAGAATTTGCCACAAAATATAGCCCTGAACAAATGCTGTGGCTAAAATTCCATTCACAATCGAGGCATGGCCATATCATTAGGTCACCATAGCTAGGAGGACTGGGCTTCTGATGAGTCTCTCTCCAAGAAGTCTGAGCCTCGTCCATTTGCGGGTCACTCGATCCTTTGGTATTCTGGTTGCCATTCATAAACTTCTCTCCGCAGTGAGGTATTTTAGTGCTGCTGCACCATACTTGCGGGACAGGTCCTGATGGAATTCTTCCCTCAGAGTCTGGAGGCAGTTCCGATAGCTAGTACTCTGACGGAATTTGGAGATGTCAAAGCTAGGAGCGTGAGGCATATGGATCATGAAGGCGTTGGGCAGGACAAGCAGCTCATACTCCTGTGAAAAGGTAGGAAGTGGCTGACAGGAAGCCATTCCCTTCAGCCCTGGTCTTCCTCAAAAAAAAGGACAGACAGTGGACTGTTGAAAAGCCACATACTCACCTGAGCATCAAGCTCCATGATGTGAGACACCTTGTTCCACCCAAAGCCTACAAACCGCTGGTCATAGAGGGGACAATCACGCCTTACTACAACGTAAGGCTCAAACTGTGGTTGCCATTCCACTTGATACGGCACTGTGGCTGTCCGCCATTTGGCATAATCTGTTGGAGTATGGCCCTGGGGCCACACGTGATACCTGTACACAAAAATATACATATACATCATTTGGGAAACACTAAGTGAAAATACTTCAATCTGCATCTGATTCTTATACTGAAAACTAAGAGACTGAAAAACAAGATCGGATTAACCAGACTTCCTTATTATTTCTATCAAAAGTCACACTTCTTGGATTGTCACAAGATATTAAGTTCATTTATTTATACCATTATTTATTATTCCTTCACTTTCCAAAGGGCTTACAATGCCATACCATAAATATATAACAAATAAAAATTCCCGACCATCCAATTAATGTCTTAGGACAGCTCAGTGCTAGCAGCATCCAAATGCTATGCAAAATAAAAATGTTTTTAAGATCTTTCTGAAAATCAGGAGTTGGGCACATTCCTTATTTTAGGAAGCAAGTTGTTCCAAAGAAGGGCTACCCATGAGGGAGATTGTAACAGAATACCACAATCCCAATGTGACTGGTCTTATCTCAGGACTCGTGCCTTTGCAAAAATAAAAGTGGGAGCACAAATATTCTAGGAAGAAAACTCCCAATGCAACCTACTGCATCCAAACCAAAGAAATGGACATTGTGCTGCTGAAACTCAGACATTTCCCATTGAATTTCAGCAGAAGTCTGATTTCTTTTTTGGGTTTCACAATGATTTGAGAGTAAAGATGGAAATTTTTTCCAAGCAAACCTCAGATGATAATGGGACATGGAACAAAGATTCTAATCATTTAGGATGAATTGGATTGTGTGGGAGAAGCAGCCCTTTTTTCCTGGTATATATCCATACATTTTACAGACAAAACCAGCAATTGTTATTATGCCCGGAAACAAATGGGAGATAATGGGGCGGAGGGAGACTAAAACAGATTGACGTACTCTAAAGTATCAATGGAAACCAAACTACTAGCAGATTTATTTCACTATAAAAAAAGAAAGGCAATGGAAGCAGAGAAGTAAGAGATTTGGTGGGAGGGGAGGGGCAGAAATTGGGAAGAGAAAATGGCTTAAATGGTCTGAGAAATGCAGATAGGAAACAGTCATGAGAAATGAAAAAAAAAGTCTGGAAAGGAAATGGTGCCAGAAAATGAGAGGACTGAACTTAAGTTGAACTGGGAGAAAAGGAAATATATTCATAACCTAACAACATTGAATTCATGTATCAGTTTCAAATAACCAGCTAAATCTTGGTGCATAAGTTACTGAAGAGAATTGTGAAGCTGGTTTTGTTTTTTAGTTGCTAAAGATGATTTAGCAATTGTTTAACCCAACCTCTGGTTCTTGAAAATGGACCTTTTCTGATCAGCACTTACCTGAAAGTATAGAGGGAGCCCATGTCCAGCATGGTGAGCAGCTCCGCTTTGGATTTGGGAAAGTTGAGACGGTAATGTAGAGTCTCAAACGCAGGCACTATGAGTGCTACCTTCTTTGGGGGCAGCTCCAGCTGCATGATGGAGGACCTGGAGATAAATTGCAAGCAGAACATTTCAGGATTTCAACACTGGAGGGTATTAGGACTGACATATTTCTTAGGCTAAGGAATACATTAGAATAAAACTAACATGGGCTTATGGGCTCCTCCGGGGTCAGTTTGGCCAACAGAGTCAACTGCAACATCAGTGGAAAGAGGAAATGAAGAAGGCGACGGCTTCTTCACAATGGAGAAACTTGACGCCCGCTAAAGGGGAGAACTAAGACCCATATGGAGGGATACTGAAGAAAAGACTGGGGACTTCACAATTTCTTAGATCTTTGGGAAACTCAGTTGAAAACCTTATTGTTGCTTTGACCCATTTTGGACCTCAAGAAGACGCACCTGAGATAATCATAGAGGCCGTACATAGGCAGGAAATCAATGTCCATCAAAAAAACGTGGGAGGTCTGTGCATTTTTCAGGGCCATGTTGCGCAAGAAGTTGACTGGGTAAAACTGCCCTTCCTTGTATACAATGTGATAGGCAACATTTTGACGGTTACTTAGCACCTCCGATGCCTGAGCATAGCGTAGAAACTGCTGGGCCTCCGCATCAGACATGTACAAAGCCAGGCTAATGGGGCCTGTCCAGTGTTTACATATCGCTTCCAGCATCTGCAACCTGCAAACCAATCAGGCAAATTGAGAGCATCAAATATTATCATTATGCAACAAAAAGCTTTAGAGCCCAGACATCCCAGCCCCCCCCCCCCCA
>JAOYMU010000001.1:93995416-94007876 GCA_025802295.1 Psammodynastes pulverulentus | reverse complement strand
GGGGGGGGGGCAGAACTCTTTTTTGTAAGCATTTTGTACAGTTGTGGGTGAATAAAGCCAGGGGACTGCGGTGCCTTTGGGCTAATTGGTCTGGTCTCTTGAATGTTTAGTCATGAACCTGCAGGAAGTAAACTGATGGGAAGCAGAAAAATTTCAAAGCAATGCTAGGAGATGGTATTTTAAACAGATTTCCAGTGCAGAGGTAATTAAAATATAGCTGACTGTGGGACAGAAATGGAAGAGAAATGCTGAATTTGTAGACAAATACTGAAAACTATCGAGCTATGAATAGTCATATATAGTTCGGAATTGTTTATGGCGCTTGTGCCATTAACTACTGGGGAGAAGGGTTCTGTAGGTATCACCTTTCACATGATGGTAAATCTTTGTTTACGGAATTTCTTGCTGCTTCACAGGTCTCTGATGCTGTTAAATTCACAAGGGTGTTTCTTTTCAAAGTTAAGAAGCTTGCTTTGTATGGCAAGCTCTGGAAACACATCTCAAAGGGTGCTTATGGATAAGGAAATGGGGGGAGGGTCAGAGGGTACCCAAATCAAGCAGATGTGAAGATCAAACAATGGCGATAAGGATGGGCATCTATGGCAGATGGAACAAAGTCTCTTTCTCTAAAATGGACTTCAACCACACAACTGAAGCTGTACGGGGTTTGTGTGTGGTGGTGGGGAGTGTATGCCTGCTTGTTGCTCTTAAAGTGACCTTCGTTCACTGCCCAGTACATGGAACTCGGCACTGCCCTGCATTCTATGCCTTTGTGATAATGCCGTAGCCTTTGAATGCTGCCTTCGGTTCTGCCAAGGAGAGAAAGTTACATCAAGTTGGGCTTGGCTTCGTAGGCCAGATGGGACTTTTGATCATGTTACTCCTGATGCCAAAATTACTGCCTGTGCCAGGTCTTCAAAGGTAACGGTTACAGCTTCATGCCTCAGTACTGATCCTATGTACCCGATACATTCATAGTTACGATGGGAAAGGAGCATTGATGGGTCAGCTGGGTTGAAAAATCATGTAGTGGTGCTATCTTCCCCATCCGTACACAGTTTTAGTAATATTTTACTCTCTTTAGCATTGACAGAAGAACTTTGCAAGTGTACAGTATCTTTAAACTCCGTTTCAGGAAAAACTGAGGGATGAATTCAAATATGGATTAACTATTTAATTGAAATTAACTACTCTTTTATCAGAAAAGATTAAAGCATCTGATATCTGACTGGAGTGAGTGAGATATGAGATGCCTTGTTTCAGTGGTGGATTTTTTGAGCTTTTTGGTAATTTTTTTTCCTAGCAGAGATAAGATTTTACTTCAGAAAATTGGAATTACATGATGTCACTGTAATTGTGTATCTCAAGGAAAGAGGTGAGAGATAGTGACAACCACAGATAATATAAAATGCTTGTTACCCAACATGCAGTTTTGTCTTTAATAAATAAATTTTATACATTTACCACCAGCATATTTCAGGGTAAGACATTTCATCATTTGTTCATTACTGGTGTTTGTATTTTCTTCCCCATTTTATTTTCATGTTTCATTATATCTGACATTGTGATCTTGCACACAAGAACTCTCTTTTAATGACTTTGTAGTGCATAGAAAATGGTGCTCTGTAGGTTTTTTTTTTTACTGACAAGTAATATTTGGACTGATACAATCATAGAGTATAAAATCTGAAGAAAACACATTTTCCTAGAACAATTTAAACCATGGACTATATATATATATTCTTTTTGGACTGTTAGGAGAGAGATTGCAATAGAAAAGAAAAAGATACAATGACCTGCATAAATATTCTTAAGAGACAAAAATTCATATTTTAAAAAATAGAAATAATTTCATTTGTGAGGATTATCCATAAAAATTAAGGATTATTAAAACAAATTAGTTCCACCCATTAAACATGCAGGTTTGTTTCAGTCACATTCAGGCACAATAAAAGTGCATTCCAACGGGCACCTGCAACAAATAAACACTTAAATTGAAAGAGCGCCAGTGTGATTTCACTGCAGAGGACATCAAGATTTTCAAATCCTGATTTAACAAGCAATGTGCATGGAAGCTTGCAACCATGCACACCTCTAACAGGAGGATTTCCTTGGAGGATTTGGTCCTTCAGAGTCTATATCCAATACCAATATAAAGAAAATTAAGGTTGAAATATGTAAATTAAGTTTATTGATGATCCATTAATTGGATTTTACAGCATTTTAATATGTTTATGGATTAAGGATATGTCATGTGGTTATGGAGGATTTATGATAGCTACTGTTAAAAGAGCAATTTAGGATTTAATCGCTTGGTTATCTGCCCATGAGATTTGTCAAGAGAAATGAGGAAATTGCCCTGTATCGATTTGTTTTTGTTTTTTTAAACAAACACCAGTGCTTTAAGCACTAATTGTAGCCCTTCCTGGTCTTGTGCTCTCCTATGGCAGATTCAGAAGATCTGTCCCAGAAGACTTCATTGCGCCCTTGGAGCTCCAGCAGAAACACTTTGGCTTAGTGGATGGTATGCATGTATTAAGTCTAGTTCCTATTTCTTGGCATAAGGCATGACTGGGTAAAGGCACATTGCTACATCTCTTCCACATTAACCCTAGGGCAGCTAAAGTGCCCTAGGCAGGGAGCCACATTTACGCAACTTGTTTTGTTGTGCCCCTCCCTCTCCTGTCCTGGAACCTCAGGAAACCATGCTATTGTTCCCACAATGGGCCCATACTCCACATTAGGGACAGGTCTATGTTATGCTACTATCCATAAGCTTTACCTAGCATTTCCAAATCTTAGCATCTTTAAGAAGTGTGGGCTTCCATTTCCATGTTGGCTGGGGGAATTCTGGGAATTAAAGTCCACACCTCTTAAAAGTTTCTGAGATAAACACTGGCGTAAATACATATGAAAATGTGACCTCCAATTGGCATGTAGAACACTGGTTATTCAGCGCACTACAAGTTTTGTCTTTGAAACGGATTCAACCGGCCAACCGTTTAACCTATCAATCTCAAGCGGCAACGAAGGGATTTTGGCTACCCTCTAGGAGTTACCCAGTTATGTACAGCCATGTCTAAGGAGAGTTTGAGAGTTTGAGTTCAATACCCTACAAACATAACATGAAGTAAGGAAGCAAGGAGACAGGATTTGCCTGAGAAAAAATTTCCTGTCAGGAAGGCTATAAAAATGCAAGAACAAAGTCCTTCCAATTACACTTTCCAATGTGCGCATTAATGGACTTGTTACAAAGCTTTGCACTCGCCAGGTCAGTCAGTTCCAGGTCAACCAATCCATTACAAAAACGAATAGCCATGGAAGTTACATGTCTCCCTTGCAGCCAAAAGAGGACTGAAATGGGATCTACATCAGTGGTGGAATTCAAATAATTAACCGGTTCTCTGCCCTGATGTCCTGCTGGGTAGGCGTGACTAGGTAATCATGTGACTGGGTGGAGCTCAGGCGACAGTCTGGGTGTAGTGCCAAGAACCTTTAGCTGTTATATGGGTTAACTGAGAGGTAGCTTCTGTAAGGGCAATAAAGATTAGGCTAGAAACATCCAGAATGTTTCCTTCTTGCCTTCCGTACATGATTAGCCCTGTAAAGTGGAAAAAAATCAAGAGATTTCTTCCAACAACCGATTCTCTGAACTACTTAGAAAGTTAACAACTGGTTCTTGTGAATAGGTGCGAACCTGCTGAATCCCACCACTGATCTACATACATGTGACTATGGCCTACTTGTAGGCCCTCTGGGGATGTATAACCACCATAATAATAATTCCCATTCCTACTACCTGCAATATTTCACAAGGTTGTGTTTTCACAGATTATGGCCTTAAGCCACGCCACCCCAAGTTCCAGATACGGAAACAACATAAGGAGTCAGAAACTCTGCACAAAACACATAAAAGCAAAAGGGATGAACCCAATTTTGAAGAGTATTATTACGATGACCTCCTTTGAAAAGTGACAAGAGAACATGCTGTTTTGCATAGCCTTGCCTGATAAAACAGCCAACTGCACAGAGCAATAAACCCCCTCCTATTACTTAACGACTTCTCCAGTGATTTTGAATTTAGGTTCCACCTCACATTAGAATTCTAATTTATATACACTAATCTTATGAACAGATTTTATAGTTTAAAATTTCAACTGTTATTAAATAGACCTAGCTCTCAAAAGCCTGTCTTTATAGTGCCATTCATTTATATAATATTTAGTAAAGGCGCAGATCCAAACCCCTCTAAAGGCATTTTAGAGCATGCCTTTTTAGTAGATAATTACACATTTGGCTGAAATAATGGCTGGCATTAGAGACAGGCATTATTGTAAAGCTGATTCAGGTTCCTATGTTCCAAAATCCTTTATTTTTATCTTATCTTTTATTATGTAAATAACTCAAGGGGGCAATGATACCTAATATTTCCTCCTATTTTCCTCACGATCTTGTGAGATGGGTTGAGCTGTGACTGGTCTGGTTTTCATACCTAAGCGGGACTAGAACTTTCAGTCTCCTGGTTTCTGGTGCCTTAAACACTAGACCAAACACTAGAATGTGAGGATACATCTATTAAAGCAGATTTCTAGAGAGTATGAAATGGCGGAATATAATGGTAACCTCCAACACACAAAAAGCAGGGCCCTCCAACATTGTACTATACATAACAATAAAAAATACAAGGACAGTTTGGCTCACAGGGGCTACTATGTAAGTCACTTCTAGCAGAGATGCAGGATATGAGTCTTGAAAAATAAATGCAGCAAAAAAGAAACAAAAAGAAAGTTGCTTCATATGCTCCTTGTATGGCCATTCCATACAAGCCAAACAGGACTCTTAATATAATATGATTCTGCAATGTTTACAATATACAAGTCTGAAAACTGCAGGCATGTAAGACTTCTCTTAATTTTATGTATACTACATCTCAAACTTGGGTGGGTGAGTACATTACAATACTATCTTTCGGAATATCTACGTTGGCTCCTGCAAAATCGATCCTAAGGGCTTCAAACAGTGGTTAAAAGACCTCATAACACAAAAGCAACACGGTTCCTTTGAAACATCAATGTTTAATCATTGTTGTCATCAGAGCAGATCCAGCAGAAGCACAGAGCCCTCTGCTTGGAAAACTCGGGCTTGTAGGCAGGGGAGGAAGGCAAAGGCACACCTTTCTGCAGCTCTTGGCTCCTTGTTACCCATGCTAGTCTCCAGGCTTTTGCCTCTCCACAAGACCTCACTACTGTTTTCTGATTCAGCATTGTGCTTAATGGCTGGAGCATCTCCCAGCCCCCTAATATGGATGAATCAGATGCATGGCTCTCGGCTCACTGCAGTATCCAGATTACTCCCATCCCTTTGAGTTTAGGATCTGCAGATAGATGAAGGAAAAGGGACAGCACAACCAGAGTTGCAACAGAGGGACTTTTCTATATCTGATAGAAGTACAGTGGTTCTTTCTAGTTTTCACCTTCAGCCTCCCACAACCTGGCACCCACAAGATACATTGGGGCTATAATTCCAGAATTCTCAAATTCTCCTCCCTTTCAAAGCCCAAGTCCCAAAGTTTCTCCAATACAGTAGTCTTGGGTTACTTTTACAGACATGGGGGGGGGGGGACGGACAAAGTGGATTTCTGTTTACTTGAATTGTCAGAAATCTTTTGCTTAGTTTCCATACCCATTCCCATCCAAGATTTCAATTTATTATTTCCACATCTTTTATCTAAGCATATCAACTATCCAATTTTCTTGGTGGAAGTCCAGCACTTCTGTCCTATTAAACAGCAAATGTTAAATCTGGAATATGTGGCAGACTAGAGCAGTCTCTAGCACACAGCAGGAACCCACAAAAGTGTGGAGGAGTTTCTTTGCCCAGGCACCAAACCAGCCCCCTCCTATGCCAAACACGTGGGCTATTCAACCCTGCCTGTTCCCGGGCCAGTGCTTTGCTTGCTCATCCAGATGTGTGGGGGCAGCAACTGCTTTCACCGGTGGCATTTTTCTTTGAATAAAGAAAAAAGAGAATGCATTTCTTTAAAAATAGTAATCCCCATGTCTTGCCACCCATCCCACCCATTCTCAACTCCCCAAACCCCCTGCCCAAGGAAAGGAGGTATACTGAAAGAGGAGGGGCTCTGCATATGGAGGGAAACCCACGCTCCCATGCCTCTTCCTCCTTCAGACTTGAAGCAGCTTGTCCATGCACAATGGGGAAATGGCCCTTGTCTATACAGGAAGAGAGGGCTGGGCCTGCCCCTACTCTAGATAGATATCCTCTGTGGGGCACGTATATTCCACACATTCCTTGTAGAACTGATGGAAAGCCTTCCTGCAAAAGAACGAGAGAGAAAAAGGTGTGTTGGAGAGAAGCTAGATGTGCGTCATAGTGTATAGGCACGGCACAATTCAAGAACCAATGTGCTTCGTACACCCATTCTTTTTAAAGTTTTTCGTTATTTAGGGCTGTATTTTCAAGCACTTTAAGAAAAAGGATCAGATCTCCCTAAAATAGTCTTTTGTAACCGGGCTAAGAATGATATAAATACAGCACATCCCAGAACTGTAAAGATCTGGCAGAATAACCTGCTTACTGCCCATATTATGTGCCAACTATACAGGAAAGGACAGTAAGTTATGCAAGAACTTGTGCCAAATAACTGAGAAGTACCATAAATCTGTAGTAACTCTTGTTTTTCAGCAAACAGCATTTCAGAAATGGACTTTTCACAGACCTAGTAGCTCTGACCTCATGCACATATATTAATGTTCATGCAAATAGAACATTTAGGCACAGATACAGTATGTATAAATTGGCCTCAGAAAAATGCATCAGGCTTAAGGAATTCTTCTCTCTCCACACTGTGGTCAGCCTGAGCATCCTTTAGAAAATGCTGCATATTGGAAAACAGGAGTAGCCTCATGAACCATTAAAACATCTTAATGGTGAAGAATTCAAGCACTAGATTGCATTTTTAAGAATATCTTGACTCAATACTCAAGATTTTCCATGAAACAGATTACATTTCTGCAAACTCACTAACTTCAATGAAGATGGTTTGCAGTCAAACTTTGCATCTCCCCAAAAACAAGTCTTCATGCCATACTAATGGGGTTCTAAGAAAACTGAAGACAGAATTAGAATTTTCAATAAATACATTTACCCTCGACTGGGCACTGAAAGATGGCTAATCCCTGACCCCAGCAAGTATGCTGTGATCATTGCTGCAACCAGAGCTGCATACTACATCCATTATCTGAGGCTAGTGCTCTTTTCCCTTAGATCAAATAAAGTTCCTAGAAAAATGAGAATCCAGGACATAGGAGTCAACAACTCACCCTACAGACTCTGCAAGTGGCTTGGTGGATTCCTCCGAGACAAAGACATGGCACGCAAATCTGTGGTCAGCTGGGTGCTTGGTAATGAACCCAAAATATCTGATGGAGAAAATAAAATATGTTAGCTACCCTGAGAGCAACATTTGTTGAAAAAAACAAGATATAGGTTACATTAATAGAGATGAGATTAGATAGATGATAGATAGATAGATAGATAGATAGATAGATAGATAGATAGATAGATAGATAGATATAGACAGACAGACCGACAGACACAGACAGACAGACAGACATGGATGGAGATGGAGATGGAGATGGAGACGGAGATGGATCCAGTAATAAATACATAAATAAACCCATACCAATACCTCAATTGTTTGGAATTTTAAAAATATATTTCTTAATTCAGTTTGTATTTAGAAAATGAAAATTATGTACTGTATTCCTAATGTGTATACCCAATGGATTACCTTAAAGCACTAGGTTGGACCCAATTTAGATCCACTTACCAATGTAGGGCTTGAAGCAGTTAATATTTTAACAAATTAAAACAATTAACATCCAGCCTAGGACAGCAAAGAAAGTAAAGGAACTAGCAAGATTTCTTGAAATTATGCAATAAAGCTAAACTGCTTTTAAACTGTAGTTTCCATAAAGGACGAAATTGCAACAACTCCTAGAGAGAAATAAAGGCTCTTGGACCTCGCATTGAAATCAATATGAAAAGATGGAAAATATTGTTATCCGTATCTCTTCTGAAGCCTAAGAGGCTTGGTGGGCCAAATATTCCAATAAATATATTTAGGACTGCAGCCTACAGCTTGATTTAGAGTTGCCCACAACTGCACATCATCACTGCAGTATACCTATTCTGCAAAAGGGTTGAGGGGTAGGCAAGTGTAGGTTGCAGATGGCTGCAGACCGGCCGACATATACACCTCCCAAATCCCAACTGCACTGTTCTTCAAGTTTGTTGATCTGACTTCCTGTTCTGTACTTTTCTCTTTGATCACTCCTCAGTCAGAAAGTTAACATTCGCAGATGTATAAATGCAACACCTATGCAACTGTCTCTGAATGACAGGGACATACGTTCACTGACGTGCGATGGGGTTTACTCATGATTCCATAATCCTCACTTTTTTTTTCCTAACAAATCCAAATTCATATTTACCCATTAGTTTTTTGTTTCTTCTATTGCTTAGGAACCTTTTAAGACTGAGCTCTTCTCAAAGTGATTCATAATATGAAACTAAAATGTATTATCGATTTATCAATAGTTTTAAAATAAATTTTAATCATTTAATAGGAGCAAATACTATGAAAACTTTTCATTTAAAAGCCATAGAGAACAAATATCTTGAAACTCTTTCTGCATATTGTAAAATTCCAACTAAGACTTTTAAATAATATTTCAAACTGCAGAGACAAATATAGGCAATCCGTGGTAGTTAGGTTTTACAAAATTGCTGTGAATTCTAAAGTAGCAATTGCTGAAACCTTAATTAGGAATGTAGACGTCAAGCAGTTCAAATGTATTGCTACTCTGCATGTCCATGCATAAATGTGAAAGTGGCAACAATATTAATTTTAAAGTTCTAAAAACATTTTTGCGAATAAGCAAATTTAGGTATACTGAGTTCACAAATAATGAGAATTGCTTGTAGATCCAGCTAAATTCTTTCCTGGAAAGGAATTATTTATATGAGGAGCTGCCTATCTCTAAAGCTTGTTAACCTGACCTACCTTAAAGCCAGGTGAGAAATTCCAACTATTATCTTTTAACATGAGCAAGTTTTTCCAAATACTCTGTATTCTCAGCATTTACTACTCGAAGTAAATACTGAAATAACAATGCCAGCAACCAATTTAGCTGGTAAAAAATTGCTATATTATGATATGCTTATATTTAAACAGCATGGGACACTGTGGACAGCATGTTCAGAAACAGTCTAACTCTATGGTGATGGGCGTGGAGCACATCTGCATTTCTGTCAGTCGGGCAACTTGAAATGTGATTATTGTTTTTTCCAACAGTAGACAAACCTCAGCTGGAGGGGAAATAAAGTCTAATTAATTTACCAATTGCTTTCTTAATTTATCCAATATTCAAAACATAAGAATACCATCACTCGACAGCCTCACTTCTGAGGCAGAATTAGGCTCATGCATTAGGACAGCACAACGTATGCTAGCAAACATCCTGATTCAACAATGAGAGTAGCATGTCAACACAGCCATGAGGAGTCCTGGCTCTGCTTTTCCAAGACAAATGAAAAATCAACCAAAAGTGGTAGAACACCTCTAATTCCACAGTCATCAACAAATCCAAACTTCTACCTCCTCTGGATTGTGCCCCAGTTTCTTCAGTTTCATCCCAGTTGCCCATTAAGCAATTGAAGATTGCCTGGGACTAGCAGATGAAAAAATTAGCAGAGTGCCATGCTGTTCACAGGCTAACGACCCTGCAGTTGAACTGTCTTCTTCCAGCAGTTTCTTATTGATGTTAAATGTGATTAAGGAGATGGTTCCTTTTGGTAACACACAAGCTGAAGTGTGGGACACAAACCCTCAAGTTCAAGTTTCTAAAATAGGCAAAATTGAAATCACTCTAATATTTTGGATTCTAAATACAGTTCAGCCATTTAGAAAAATGCAATGATCGAATATCTTAAAAGTTAATCATCTATTTAGAAAAAAAAATATCCAATAGGAGCCTTGGTGACGTAGAGGATAAAGTGTAGTAATTGCAGGCTACTTCTGCTTACAGCCAGCTGCCTGCAATTTGGCAATTTGGCAGATCGAATCTCACCAGGCTCAAGGTTGGCTCAGCCTTCCATCCTTCCGAAGTGGGTAAAATGAGAACCCAGATTGTGGGGACAATATGCTGATCCTGTAAACTGCTTAGAGAGGGCTGTAAAAACCGCTTAGAGAGGGCTGTACCACTCTAAAGTGGTATATAAGTCTGTGCTATTGCTATGTGTTGGTTGGGAAGTGTCAAAATCTATAAGAACTATAAAAAGATTGTGTGGATTGTGTGTGCAATCCAAACCCTGTCCCTTTCGTGTGTTGATAGGACATGTATATGCAAAGGGGTAGGATTTCTAGTAGGACACAACTCCCAACATCTTGCATATTTTGGCACACACACATTCCTACATATGACTGTGCATTCATTGCATGTAGATCATCCATCTACTGTATGCCTTCAAGATTGTTTCTATCAAACATGAAGCCACATTGGAATGGATTTAAATAACCAACATACAGTTAAAATAAATCATATATCCTTGCATTTTGAAGGCCTCAAACAGCTGACTCTTCTCACAGTCAGTGGGGTAGAATGAGGCTGAAGCCCAGCAAGATGGTATGCTAATGTTGGGAGAGTGTTGCCCTATAGCACCATGCATTTTTATTGTGATTATTTAGGAGATGCATGTGCTGTTTTTGTTGTTTTGTGAGTCACCCAGAGTTTTGGTTATAATATGAGCAGCTATTCGATCTTTTAAAGAAACAAGCAAACAAAAAGTACCTGAATTTAAGGAGTCAAGTTCTGTTTTGAATTTTGCTCATAATAGATTAGACATATTTAACATACACTATAGAGTTTTGGCTTTGCTTTTTCATGAATAGTCTAATCACTGCCTGATTATAGCTAACAGGCACCATGCCTTCCTTCAGAAAAGTATAAACCAATGGTAAAGAAATATTTTTGTAGGAAAAGCTGTTGACCCATGCAAAGGTTTAGTTGGAGTCCAGATCTGATTGTGAGAGAGATCAGAGCTAATAGTGATGGCATTACAGAACTACATAGCAATTTCTCCATGTTCACTCCACTGGTTTTCTATATGTGCGCATATTTACCCATTCAGCAAAGGAAGCTATTATCAATAAACAATTCAGAGAACAAGACTAATGAATATTACAGAACAAGCATAGGTAGCTTGTTCAGAATAAGGAGGATCCGCAATTTCAATGTATGGAACACAATATCGATTCCACCTACAGTATTTCAAATTAGATTTCACACAGCTTAAGTTGATTGCTAGGTAATAATTTCTTACGCAACCAATTAACACTTCAGAAAAGCCTCAAATCTCTAAGATTATCTCAAATTTGGAACTGTGGGTACATAAATAACAAGCGGAGCTTCTAAAGCAAAAACCAGTAGAATCCTTAGCTCTAATGCCATGCATGACAAGGAAGCTAGACTACATTTTGGGTCTGACTTACTTGTTGTTCTTTGGGTGATATCCACAAAATGAAATATTCTTCAACTGGAAAAAGTGGCTACATTTATTCCCCTGCAGAAAGTAAAAGAAAAAAAGGGGAAAAAAAGAATCCAAGTTATCAAATATATGATAGGCATTTCTTAAACAAAAGAGTAAGTTAAATGCCAAGTTAAAAATTAAGGATATTGCATAGGTCGCTGTATAACTATTTGCAACGGTTTGCTCTGCACGAAAGCTTACTAACCGTGAAAGAGAAAGCTGCATCCCAAACTTTCCTACTCTCATTAAAAGCTTCTATATGACATGGGAATTTGAAAAGGAAATTCGAGGCTTAGGTGACAGGAAGGCAGCCAGCAATAGCAACAGAATAATGGGATAATTCCAGGTATTGTTTATATAAGAGCCTAGCCCTGAATTCTATGGTAATTCATCTGGAAGAGTTTGTAGGCCATTAATGTGAGCAGGTTTATCTATAAAGCTAGACCAGAAATCAAGTGGCTGTGATTTCTAGTCCTCCCTAGGAATGGAAGCTGGTTGGATGACTTTGGATCAAGCTACTTCACATGGTAATTGCTGTAAGAAAAATAGCAGTAGGGAACAATATGTGGCACTAATAAATGACAATATTTGTAGCTCAGGGTTGATATGAGGGGTCCTTGGTGCTCTCTGAGCTTGCTTGTTTTCTTGCAGACATTTCATTACCCAAACTAGGTAACATCTTCAGTGCTGGTACTGATACATACCCTGTCCTGAGTTGCACAAACAAATGGCGGGATATAACTCTAGCCGGGGCTTTTTTTCTTCCGAGAAAGGTGCCGGAACGCACCCCCCCCCTCGTTGCGCTAAAAAACCCGGAAGTGATAGCGCGCGATTGGTGGAGATGGACCAC
>JAOYMU010000001.1:93948442-93959432 GCA_025802295.1 Psammodynastes pulverulentus | reverse complement strand
GAGATAGAAGTAAAATCCTGATAGAGAAATATGGAAGACAGACAAAGAAAAGGAAAATATTAGCTTTGATGAAAAAAAGGGATGATGGTTAGACACAAATGGAATTATGAGTGATGAATGGGAATGCCATCAATTGTACTATTATTAGAATTGAATAGAGATATAATAGTTAAAGGCAGGGCTTTTTTTCGGCGCCGAAAGGTGCCGGAACGCGCCCCCCCCATCGCACTAAAAAAACCCGGAAGTGGTAGCGCGCGATTGGTGGGGACGGAGCACGTGAGACGTGCTCCGAAAAGGTGCTGGAACGGCGTTCCGCCGAGCTCCGGCTCAAAAAAAGCCCTGGATATTTGATATCAGAGGTAACAAAAAGAGTTCCTGTCCCGAACAAGTTCTTACTAAGTACAAAAACAACTAGCAATTCTCATAAGCAGTTACAAAAAAGGCTATTGAGTTAAAAGGAGAATGGGAAGTGTAACATTGCAGAACAATTGCTTTCCTTGCTAAGGTCAAGTATCAGGGAAGACAAACACAAGCAGAGAAGAAAGCAGAAATGCATTGCAAGAAAGAGAGTCCCCCTTAAGTTTATATTTGACCTCTGTTACTTCCAGGTACTGGGGAACTACCCACATTTTTTTTAAAAAAGATCTTTTTACTTTTTGTATACCTTCTTCCTTCTACTTCCTGAGGAAAAAAATGCTCCATTCTAATGGCAAAATACAAAATTGAGCACTAGAAGTACCATGTCCAATTGTGTCTGTTCCTCAGTGGAGATTAAAAAAGGGTACACTGGTCACCCATTCATAGACTATAACCGTATCTCACCAGTTTCTTCCTCAAGTTATACCCAAATGCTTTTAAAAGTCCTTTAACACTGGGAAACATGGGCAGGTTTTTATATACAGAATCGTATTCGATGAAACAGAACTAATGTCCTGAGCAGCTTTCACAGTAGGCTCTAGCTAAAACCTTTCCTCAGCACTTTTTTTACTTGGTGGGAGAGGGATACTCTTCGCCAACAAATTCCTTACACCATGAGTAATGTGTATGTAAATATTAGTGAAGTTGTAATAAAACAATGCCTCTTTAGATAACGCAGAAGAGGAGGGTATCACATGTAACTTATTCATCTCAAGGAGAGTATTTCCTAAACAGATAACAAGAAAGATAAGAAAAGCTGGGGAACAATAGAGAATATATGCAATAATCCTCAAACATTGATTCCATCTTCTACATCAGAGAAGCACAAGATTCAAGAGATTTCTTGTGTTAATAGTCAAGATTTTACAACATTATTAGATGGAAAAACCGAGTTTTTAAAAAAACCCTTCAGAACAGCCTTTCAAACCCTAGCAGTCATATTATGGTAAATCTTTCAAACATTCTCCCCTGTAACAGAAAAAAGTAGAGACCATTATTTCAAAATGTCCCATATGTTTACCTCTGGGGTGCTTAGGAGCTGCACTCAGCATCATAAAAAAATACTTAAGAGATCATTTCAGGTTGCTGAGATACTGCATCCCTGCAATTGACGAGGTTTATCTATTTATGCCTCGTCTCTAGCACAAGGCCCCTTCATGCATATCCTGCAATTCATCTTTGAGCCTCAAGGAAGAACTATATTGACAGATAATTATTTTCATTTGGCAAATAAGGAATCCTTTCTGGAGCATAGCCATTCATGACCAAAAGGGGACTAATAGCATCTTAAATGATCCTGTCTCCTTGTTCAATCCAGACAGCAGCATTTTAGCTTCTAACATTATGTATAAAGTTTGCGATCAAATTGGCTAAGGGCCAACGACAAATAAACTTGCTTATAGGATTCCAATAAAGACCTCTGCACTGGGATAGAAAGGAAGCCAAATTACTTTTAAATGCTATATGCTCAGCAACATGAAATCTCAATTCCCCCCCATCCCACAGGCCCTCCAACAGCCAGATGATCGCCTACCATTTCTCCCACTGATCCTCAATCCGGCTCTCCTCCTCTGTGCTCGACTGCATTTTACCTTCAAGCTTCATCTAAGAGGGTCCCCGTTGTAGGGGAAGGTCAGAGGGCCTATTAAAGGGAAACCTCCCTCCAGACAGGAGAGTTGAGCAGCGTTGCTTCTGTGTGCTGTCTTCCCTGCCTGTCGACGGCTTAGGAGGAACTGCTGTTTGTGCTGCACTCTGCTTCTCACAGCACAGTCTAAGAGGGAGCTCATTAAAAATAAATGGAATCAGCTGTCTGGATACCAAAAAAAAAAAAAAAGTCCTCTGGGTTGAGATGGTGCCAAGTCCTGCCCTCTGTTTCCCCCAGGAAGCCAGATTCCCTCCCATCAGCTGCAGTCAAGGGAAAAAAGGGAATCAAGTTACCCGATTAGCAGCAGGATGCTCTGCCCAATCATTCTGCCTTTGACCTTGGAATGACTCCGGGCTGCAAAGGACCAGGTTCCCCCCAAGTGCCATTGGGTGACGTAGTCATTTGAAGTCTTAATTCAGAAAAAGTATAATTAGAGATGTAGAGAGCCAGCAGAAGATACAGGGCTTGTTTTATCCCCAGGGTTCAGAGATCACTGCTTCAGGGTTGTTATTCCAAGCCAAAAGTTTATTTCAGCTACGTTATCTTACATATATTCTTGAATAATTCACAGGTCAGCTTGTAATTCAGGAGGACAATAAACCCTACTTCTGAAGGAAAATTGTTTTAACGCGTACATTCACTTTCTCAATCCAGAGGGGAAATTAGCTTTGTTGACTATTATTTCTGTCAACCACAGACAGAATGGCAGTTGGAGCAAACAGGTTTCTATTAAATGCTTATCTCAGGTGGCCAAGATTTATTTATTTTCCCCACAATATACTTCCAAATTTTGATCTTCTCATACCTGCTTGGCTGAATATCCAACAATATTGAATTTGCTGCCCATTACAGCCCCATACTCACAGGAAATGGCTGCTGTGGAAGCTATATAAAACTATTTCCATAGGGTGATCAATTCATCTAAAAACTACTCTTCCTGGATGACCTGCTTGCTCATTGAGCAACTGCCATCAAGATGCTGTTCTAAGTGGCCTTCATCATGTGGCAGTTGTTTCACATCATGAAAACATGTTCAAGAAGTAAGTCCTAGTCTTTATTATTCTATATATCATTGCAACTCTCCAGAGCAGTGAAATTGATTTAAGGGAAGTGCTGCAGAAAGAAATGTGTTGGTCTTGTTTTTCTAACAGGATTGCCCTGTGGGGGAAGGGAATGGATAAATAAGCAACTTCCAGGTTGAAAGTTTGTTTGTTTCTCTTGGGAGGGGAAGGAAAAAGGTGAGTGGCAGGATGTCAATTCTGGATGACACAGAGGTACAGGATTAGAGCTGCTGCAAAGCATTTCAACACACACAGCTTGCTTCTCAACTCTTCATGTCCAAAGCTGCTCTCAGTTGCATTAAAAAACAAGCAGATTACTTTGAGGCACATGTCGGGATAATTCCAAAACCCAGGTGAATTTAAAGCTTTTTAAATGTTTGCTCGGATACGATAGGACGGTCAACACTAACAACTGTGTGTTCATTAACAGATTCTTGCTGCATTTAATTTAAATCGCAGAAGCCTGCTGGAGCTATGCTATTAAAAAACTGTTCCAGAAGACATTTGGTCTTCTACAGTTGAAAAAACTATAAAAGTCCATATGCTTCATTCATTTCAGTAAAATGTCTGACAATGGAACACTTAAGAGGGTTATACTATTGAATATATTATCTTTGAAATACCCTTACAATAAGTCTCTAAAGGTAATGAATAAGCATAGCTAGCAATCCAGATAAAACATGATAGTACTACTAATAGTAGAATAGCTGGGGTAAAATGACTGAAGTTAGCCTTGCTCAATGTTATGGCTCCAGATACCATGAGTTATCTTACAATTGTCATAATTTTCAGAAAGCTGGAAATTGTCCCAAAATATTTGGAGGTACCATATTGGGGAAGACTGGCTTAGAGAGAAATGATTACCAGCTTGTAAAATCAAAGTATATCCCAAAACACAACTCCAAGAACTTTGCAACAGATTTAATCTTAATTAACCTGAAAAAAATACTTTGATTACAGTATTTTATTTACCTAAGTCCTACCCAGTGTGGGATTCAAATTTTTTTGCTACCGGTTGTGTGGGTGTGGCTTGGTGGGCATGGTGTGGCTCAGTGGGCGTGGATTGGTGGGCAGGGCAGGGGAAGGATACTGTAAAATCTCCATTCTCTCCTCACTCCTGGGGGAAAGGTTACCGCTGGTTCTCCAAACTACTCAAAATTTCTGCTACCGGTTCTCCAGAACTGAATACCACCTCTGGTCCTACCCAAACAAAAGTAAATATTTTATTACATTTGCTTTTTGACATTGTTATCTCACCCTGTATTCCTGCCTTATCTCCGTTAATGAAGCCTGGTATGCTTTTCTAAATTACTTCCATGTATCTGATGTATCATATTTTCTATTCCTGTCTGTTTTTCATCTCAGTCTTGCTTTCCCCATCAGAGCTGCCAGTTTGGATTAGGCCCATAGACTCTCTAGTTCAATCTGACAGCAGCCGAAGCTCAGGCTCTTCAAAAGAGGATGCCAAACTCTTGAATATAACAGGATGGGATAGCTGTCTCCGCTATGCCCAGATTGTAAGTATCCCAGCGGCTTCCCTTGCCCAGCATTGGAGATAGTACAGTGGATCAAATAGGCAATTAGTCTGATCCAGTAAAACAGGAATGGGCTGACTTCAGGCTTGCGGGATCTGTTTTATTTTCCATAGAACATAAAGCTCCATCAACAGAGTCAAGTATGTAAGAGTAGCCACAGAGACAGCAGCAGATGCAAATAGGGTTTGGAGTAGAACCAATGACTTCCAGCAAGCTCCCTTCTATGCACAAGAATAACTTACACAAACTGTACAAAACTAGGAATGGGATTTGGGGGTTCTCCGGACTGCACAGAATCTTAGCTTGGGGCTCTCCCGAACCTCTGCGAACCCCCAATAGCTCATCCCTGGATATAAGCAATACTAAATCTAAGAAATAAATATAACAATATCAATCAGCCTTAATACTTTTTTTTTACAAATAGTTTACTTATTGTTGTTCTATTCTCATAATTTATTCTAGATCATTCAGAAACCTACTAAGAAACCCTGATCTCCTTTCTGCTGTCGAACTCATGAGCAGTGTGTTATTTTCTTTTCCTGAAGCTAAATTAGCTAGAAGAGCATGAACACATACTCCAAAATTATCATTGTCCCTAGGTATGTGTTTTATCATTTCACATATCCATCACGAGTAGGTTGCTTTGCCATTACTTCCAACATTGAATTTTATTGGGCAAATAGACTTTCTAAGCTCAGATGTCAGTCCCAAGAAACACAACACAACACATAACCTCTCCGGTGTTGCTGTTATATAGATGTTGACCTTACTAAGTTTACTATAAGACAGTAAATATTTCTCTACCTTGCTCAACATGTATTCCACTGATTACTTGATACTGTAGTGTAATTACAAAAGAATGCATGCAGCTCAACTAGGGGAACACTGAAGCCAAGGCTAACAAACATCAGAGCAGGAGGCTTTATCCTGAAGGACCTGCAACAACCTATGACTAGAGAACACTCTTGCTCATCATTGACCAGCAAAGATAATTGTTTGGCCAAAGAAATATTGTTATCCCAGCTGCAGCATTATCTCACACCCCACAGGCTGTTGCTTACATGCAGCCTGCCCTGCTGCTGCTGTTTCAATAGAGACTAGATCATGCACACTCAGTATTTTCTTCTTGCTATTGATTGTGACAAAGCATTTGCAGAGATTGCCAGTTGCACAATCAGCAAAATTGCTAATGTACATACAGGGTTTTTTGTTTGTTTTTTTTCACAGTAGGGAAGGTTTCTTCATTTCCATATCTATGAGTTGCAGGTCCTTTTTATATTCCTTGATGGTGTTTGGGGTATATGATTAGGGTTCATTTGGGATCATTTCAAAAAAGTGTCATTGCCTAAAACTGATAATAGTCACAAGCAGATTTGCTGCCAATTCTCAAACCATTTCACGGTAGGACTTTCTAACCCAAACCCCGGCCGATGGTGTCTACTGGGTTAAAAAGCAACTCACTTTGGATCTTCCTTGGTCCTTTAGTTCCCACAATGATTGACAATGGTTTGGAAAAAGCTATTAGAAATCTCCAGTGAATAGAGGCCCCTTTTTATAGCAGGAACCTCCATGTTATATATGTGCAACAGATAGACAATAAGGGCTCTTCCAGTAAATGATAGGACTCCTGCCAGTTGGAGTAATCAACTCATTATTTTACAGGCATAGTCCCAAAAGATCTGCATGCAGCAGATGTTTCTAGTCTGAAATATTGCACTGAGGACAAGGCTAACCTTAGTATAAGGGTGACAAATGACAAATGTTATATTTTCTCCTCCAGTCATTCCTCTCTCCTTCATTATAACGTTTTAAAAAATAGTTCACAAATTCCTCATTAAATTAAGAAGATGCTTATTTAGCTAAGATGCCTGAAATAAAAACTTGAACTCTAGCTGATTGAAGCCTCTGAACTGAGTACAATAATAATTTTTGTGGGGAAAAATACTTAAAATTTAAGCTGACTTCATTAGCCTAACCTGTTTCCTGAGAAAATTTTCCCAGCACTGAACTACTCTGTTCAGTCTTTCATTTCTAGCTGTCACCTTGCCTTCCTGATAAGAAAGACAAACTCAAAAAAACTTAGGAAAAATAATTGCTTTCTAGCCTTAATATTTCTATATTAAAACCTCCTTAAATCAGAATTTTAATCCCTTTTTTTTAATCCATCTGCATGACTTTGGAATTGCACCAATATTGAAATGTGTGTATGTGTGTGTATATACATGCATATATGCAGGCAGTGTGTGTGTGTGTATCTTCCTTCCTTTATATCTGTATTAGGAAAAAATAGGATATATTGAAATGAGAGAGAGAGAGAGAGAGGAAACATCTCATTTTCAGAAATTCATGCAAAATCATGAAAAGGAATGTATTGTGTTTCCCCGAACATAAGACCGGCTCCAAAAGACACATTAGGGCTTATTTTCCAGTTAGGTCATATTTTGGGGGAAATACAGTACTAAATGTGTCCGTCTGACAGGATCTTAACTGGAGCTTATTTTGGGGGAGGGCTTATATTACGAGCATCTGGAAAAATGATGCTAGGGCTTATTTTCCAGTTGGGTCTTATTTTGGGGAAAACGCAGTAGTAGGAGATTGGCTTGAGCTATATACATCAGCATCAATGTAACAAAGTAATGTAAAGAAAAGACTGAAGATTTTATGATTGCCATATTGGCAATATAGATGCATTTTCAGGAAAAGGAAACACAGTATGACTGAGTACTCCTTTTGCATTATCCTTTCCCAAATCATCCAAGGCTCCCTTAAGGGAAAAGGGTTTAATGGCAGGAAAGGAAAAGTTCTGCTGTTATTTGGCATTTTTATTTTATTTCATTTTATTATTTTATTTTACTTTCTGAACCCATGCAGTTTAGCTTTTTTTTTTTTGTACAACAACTCAAAGTGAAGACCATAATAGAGGAAAATACCAAACGACATAACTTTAGTCTTAGACATTTTCACTGAAAAACAGTCAATGCCAATCAAAGCATCATGAAGATGCAAGAACACAGTAAGTTGAGGATTTGGGCAAAGATTTAAGCTCACATTATACCCTGATCTTACATTTTTACCTTTCTCTTTTTATTTTCAGAATTCAAAGGTCCTGGTTTGTGACCTCAGTCAACTGTATTTCATCATTGCTATAAAATGGACATCACTGGTTGTAGACTCAGTATTATATATGAGCTGGATTCATAATTGTACAGAGCCCGTACTAAGCTAATGACACCTAATGATTCCAGCAAAATCTATTATATCTGGTTTGTTATGCTTGTTTTGTCTGGCTTTGGAAATCTGACCATGATATTGTTTCTTCATTTCTAGATACTGTTCTTTTTATTAACGTGCAAGGAACCCAGGAGACAAATAGTGTATCCAGGAGAGTGATTTGGGGCCAGGCAAAGACTACCATGGGAATGGCTGAGCATTGCTCCTTCTCTGAATTAACTAGTTTTGAGAGTAAGTGTCTGCTTTCTAAATTTGTATTTTTAATGGCAACTTTAACTGCAGACCTGGCAAGTTTCTTTCCTTTTCTTTAATTTTTACTGCAAAGAACTTTGTAACAAATGTAACCAACTTCTTTAGATCTACAAGTGAGAATACAGAAAACTATCATCCACATGTGATAATACTTATTTTAAAAAAACCTTTGCAAAGGTTTTAAAGAATTCCCATGTCTTTCTATAATTTCCTAGCATAGTTTAAAGCAAACACATATTGAATTGCTGAGCTATAAGGTTAATTATGAGGATTTATTAAGCTCTGAATCTGGAATCTGTATCTTCAGTGTAATAAAGTCTCTCTTACTCTTCTTGGCTCAACTTTTTTTTTTTAATAAATTCTTCTGTTCATTTAAAACATAGGTAGAAAATTAGCAGGCTCCAGAGTAAAGCACAAGCCTTCAATGTGGCATACATTTCCCATGATGTTTCTGAATGTCACTTGGCACATTTCTGGAAAATAAAATGGTAGGCCCTGCCCTATCTCTTTGGCCAGAAAACAAATATCAAAGGTTAACTGGGATAATAGTGAACATCCTGGATCATAGCGGGGACACCCCCACCATAAGCAACCATTTTGCAGGAATACCTGCCATTGCTCTTAAAACCCCCAAATTTGGAATTTTGGATTGCCCTCCAATCTAAAAAAGTTTGGAATAACTGTTTTAGGCAGAAACCATGCTTTAATGTTTTCTAGAGAAATCATATTGGTCTTCAAAAAAGAATAACAGAAACGCAAGCTAAGCATATCACAGATACACATGGATTTATATCCCGTTAGCATGTGGGAACCCATTGCACAAAGAGACGATTATTGAACTGACAATAGTGCATCAAATGCAAATGTGTGAAATTTGACTTGAAAAATCAAAGAGCAACTAAGATAAATGGCAAGATTTATGAATTACACACTCAGTCTGGTGCCTCCCAAAAATTGGGACTACAGCTTCCAGAGTTTCCAGCCAGCATTGCTAATGGTAAGCTGGGAATTCTGGGTGATGTGATGCCAGGATATTTGGGCACATGCCATCTTGGTACAGTCTAATGTAGCATATTAGCAGTAGTTCATAATAATAGATCAGCTCTGTCTTTCAAAGGTTAAATATATGGGCATGGGAAGATTAAAGCCAACCTTTGAGAATACTGATGCTTAGACCCCTACTTTTGCAAATTGTCTTGAAAAATTTAATTAGTAATTGTATAAAGAAAAAGGTTACAAATTACAGGGCCATTAGCCATATATAGAGAATGAAAAAAAAACCACATTTTATTCTCCTTCCTTTTAATGTCATCCCAATAAGCAGTTAATTTGGGAGAGGATTTGGAAGCGCTAGAGTATGTCCTACTAATGCAAACTTTATGGTCACATTAAGGACAAGTTTAAAACAATGTCAAGTGAAAATTCAAATGTGAGTGCTTCTTGTTAAGGAAAACTATATAGTCTCACATGCAGACCATGACATTCATTGCTAAGAAAATGTACCGTAATTTCTACTTTCCCTGTAGACTTAAAAACAAGATGATTGAACAAGAATGTGGTTTATAAAACAATGCATAATATGGAAATTCCCTCTCCCCTCATATTGTAAGAAAACAACTAATCTAATGAAATGTATTGAAGGGAAATTCAGGGCAAACAAAATGTACTTCTCACACAGCAGATATTTATAGAACGTGCTGCCTCAAGATACATGTTGTAAGACACCTAGAGTTGTTCAAGTAGACAGCATACAAATAATTAAGCAAAATCTGAAAACATAGGATGGCTGATGACTTGAAAATGGAATTAGACAAATAAGAAATGTGTTGCTAAACAGAACCTGCAGATATATGAACAGTATCGACTTAATGCACACTATTAATAATGTTCCAGTGTGAATGCTAAAACTTCATAGTCAAAATGATTTCATTCATAAATAACATAATAGATATTACCATGCCTGGGAAACTCTCAACATAGAATATTTTTGCCATAATGGGCTAAAACAGNNNNTAAAACAGGTCATCCAAATAGTTCAAGGAGGATTAGACAACGCTCAGTGATCCCAAAATGTTCAATGTCTGATTGGAATCAGAAGAATCAGAGAGAAATAGTACACAAAATAATGCAGCTGATGGGGTGGCACCTAAAAAGAAAAGACTACTTGAAAAAGATAGGAAAATAGACTAGCAGGATATAATTCCTTCATTTAAATAATATACTGATTTTGAATGGCCAAATACCACACATATGGAAAAAATGCAAAAAAAGTTTAAAACTTCCATTTTTAGTTTTGAAAAACATAGCATGGAGTAAAAGGAAGAAAGAGTTTGGTTCCACTCACTTTGTACTGTATTATTGATGAGCTGCAAAAATAACTTCTGAAATTGAATATAGTTTCAGTTTACTACATATAAAGGCAATAAAAAAGACACAGAGTAAAAGTAAAAATGACCGCTGAGTGTTAATATTAGAACTCCGATATATACGGTTAAATAGGCTAGCAATATTTTCAGGACAATTGAAAGAAAAGTACTTCTTCAAGCCACACATAAAAGTTTTCATAACTCAGGGTCACCAGATGTAGAAATCTCTTTAATAGAGAAGGAGACTGTTTTATAGAGGATAGGTTTACTACTAATTGTGAGTGGAGCTAATGAGGCAGAGCAAACAAAGGTTGAAAGACCAGGTTCATATTCCTATTTAGCCACAAAGTCCCTAAGTGATGTTGAGCCAATCACACTCCCTTGACTTTACAAGATTATTATAAGAAAAAAATGGATGGTAAGTACTATGTATCCTTTACAATTTCTGAAGGAACTACAGGAACATGTACTGATGTACTCCCT
>JAOYMU010000001.1:93930355-93943080 GCA_025802295.1 Psammodynastes pulverulentus | reverse complement strand
CTGCACCCACCCCATGCTCCGTTTTTTGCCTCCTGGGCCTCAGGGAATCTTCCTGGGAGCAAAAACAGGGCCCAAGGAGGTGCTGCAAAATGAAAAAAAAACCCATAGCAACACCCACCCAGTCACATGGCCACCTGGCCACGCCCATTTAGCCACGCCCACAGAACTGGTAGTAAAAAAAAATGTATCCCACCACTGCTATGGGCTAACCAATAAACTAAACTCTAACTCTAGGTAGTTCTTGACTTACAACCCCTTGTTTAGTGACTGTTTGAAGTTACAATGGCACGGAAAAAAGCGACTTATGACTGTCGTTCACACTTACCACCGTTGCAGCATCCCCATGGTCACGTGATCAAATTCGGACGCTTGGCAACTGGCTCATGTTTATGACGGTTGCCGTCTCCCAAGGAGACGTGATCGCCTTTTGCAACCTTCTGACGAGCAAAGTTATAATGGGGAAGCCAGATTCACTTAACAACTGTGTTATGAAATTAGCAGCTGCAGTGATTCACTTAACAACTGTGCAAGAAAGGTAAAACGGGAAAACTCACTTAACAACTCTCTTGCTTAGCAACAGAAAATTGGGCCCAATTGTAGTCATAAATTGAGGACTGCCTGTATACACATTTGCCTAGTTTTCTTCCTTATTCAGCTCATTATAGGAAGATGGAATGAACTGTGATGTATTTTTTTCCAGTCATTATCATAAAGACTAGAAGCACATTCCTCTGGCTCTGACCATGTACTTTAGCTGATGCTGTATTTCAGGGCCCCAAACTGTGTGTTCATGCTGGGCTTATTGTTTTTATTATTTTTCTCCCTTAACCCTCTTCCCCAGGTGCTAAATTCACTCATAATCTGGAAGCTACGTTCTATCCAGGAGAAGAAAAAGTTTTCATCCAGCAAACAGCCGATGGTCTGGATGCAGAAAATTACCTCAGTGTTAGGACTGAAATTCAAGGGCGAGTGCCTTATATTCCTGAGAATTTTACAGTCCACATAACCCCTTATAAGGAGATATACCATTACTTGGATTCAGGTAGGATTGATTGCTGTATAAACAACCATTTGTCCTTTGGAGGCCAGCCATGCTGTCAAAGTCCACCTGCCTTCACAATCTTGCAATTAAAATAGGGGTTTTTTTTAGACAAGAATCCCATGACATGAAAGTTGGTTGACATATTCAAAGCTCTAGCTAACATTTAGAAAAGTTAAAATAGGAGTTCTAGGTATGTTTACTGTCTTGAGTTATTTATAAAAACAATAAAGGCAGGATATAAATAAAGTTCCCCCTTTCTAAAGTGGACATTTGAAAAGATGAAAATTCCACCATCCATCAAGCACATTAGCTGCTATGCCACAAACTGTTATCATTTCTTTCTTTTTTTTTGTTAAGTTGCATTTCTGTAAATAAATAGCGTGAATTAGTTTTTTAAGGAACAGAATTGGCATTAGTTCTATAATCACTGCTGTGTGATTGCCTCAGTTAATGCACAATTTTTAAAGACTACTTTGATTTTCTAACATTGCAGTGTGTGGACTGTATAATGTAGCACCTCAGGGCAATGCAACAGACCAGGGGCACCATGGGATATTTTACATTTTTGTGATATCCATTGGCAAAGTTGGGTTTTGTGGTGTCTATCATGCCTTCACAACCTGAAGAGCTCTGTGAACCAAGAAAGTTTGATAACTTTTCTTCTAACCAAGTCTGACACTTTTGTTTTGTTTTTTTAAAAAAACCTTTTATAGTTGTGACATCTACTTCTTATCGAGAATATTCCCTAATTTCTGGAAACATCAACCAAAGTTTCTCCTACCAGCTGCACCAGAATATAACCTTCCAAGCGTGTCCACATGCACGCCATCTCAGGTTACTCCGAACTACCCAGCAGCTGACGGTGGACAGGATCTTTGCTTTGTACAATGAGGAGGAAAGGGTACTTCGGTATGCCATTACCAACCAAATTGGGCCCTTGGGAGGTGAGTTTGGATTGGGATGAGAGAGATTTTGAGCAGTTTTGCATTTCAGCTTCCTTCTCTCTAGTAATTTAAATTCCTTGGAAGTGTTGGCTGCCAATCTGTAAGATTATAATATTGAAAAGCATACCTCTAGACTAGTGCATACAATAAATGGCTAGGCAAAATCTGTGTATCTGCATTGAATATTTTCCAGGATGAAGGAACCATTTGCTTTGAAATGTAAGGAACATTCCAGACAGACTCTCCTGAATACTGAGCTCTAAGGAAGAGCCAGAATTACTTTTCCAACATAGAAGGAAAAATTCACATATCTCCAGAAACAGAGTTGTAAATGGAATTGCCAGTCGACATGTGAACTAGAGGTTTTTTTTTTAAATAAAAGCTTCTTCAGAGTACAGGGAGTCCTCGACTTAACAACAGTTCATTTATGTGCCATTTGGTGACCCTAAGAAATAGGGCCTTTTCCGTGGGGGCGCCAACCCTCTGGAACGAACTACCCCAAACGCTGCGGATGCTCCCTGATTTAAGAACATTCCGCAGGGAGCTAAAGACCTGGCTCTTCCGGCAGGCCGGCCTGGGGTAACCAAGGAGATTTTAGTTAGGTTTTAAAAAAGGGGATTTAGATTAGGATTTTAGTGGATTAGTATTTTAAAATGAAATTGATTAAACTGTTTTATTGTTTTTACCCTGCTGTGAACCGCCCCGAGTCTTCGGAGATGGGGCGGTATATAAATTTAATAAATAAATAAATAAATAAATAAATAAATAAATAAATAAATAAATAAATAAACAAACCAATTATTTTTTTCCATCGCTGGATTGATATTGTCTACACCTATTCTTAAATTGGCAGAAAACTATAGCAGCATAGAAAGTGTCATTCCTGTTGCTGGTTCTAATCTTACCTTTACTGCCTATGTCTCAATAAATAAATGAACAAGTATAATTTTTGATTAATGTCTTTAATTGGATTCTTTCAGGGAATCAGATGTTTAGACTGGATTTGGCATTTTTATCCACTTACTGAGTCCTTCCCAGGGACCTGGGATAGGCAAATGCTGTTTTGATAGTCTTAAAGGTATCATCACAGGATGTAAGGTATTCCAAGTACGGCTGCCTCTTTGCAATTGACTAAAGGTGATTTAGTCAATGTCGATGGTGTTCAAATGGTGCTCCAAATGTTTTGGAATTGCATCCAAGGCACCTATTACTGTTAATACTGTCTTCGCTTTCTTTTGCCACAGTCATTCTACTTCTATTTGCAAGTCTTTGTATTTTGTGATTTTCTCCAATTCTTCCTCTACTCTTCTGCTGTCTCCAGGTATTACAATGTTCTCTGTGCAGACTTTTTGTCTTTCTCATCAACAGTTAAGTCAGTGTATTGTGTGGCAGATGCTAATAATATTACGAGTTTCCCAAGTGGTTAATGTAACCCATTTCTCCTAAGGTCTTGTGCATACGATCTTAGTATATAAAAGCTACACTAAATGTATTTCTTATATTTCAAGCTAAACCTAATGCAGTTTTTAAGTTCTTTATGTACAAATCGTATGGTTTTAATATCAATGTAACAGTGGTCTCGTCATTTGAGGCTTCTAGATTCATTTGACATTTTAAGAACATGTGACTGCCTTTGCCTGACAATCTTTACTCATTTACGAAATGGAAGCCATAGCAAACCTAATAACTAAGAAGCAGTAATTTACCATCTCCTAACCCTGGATTCTTCTTTTCACCTTTGTTCTTTGTCTAGGCATGTGGGCACAATTCCAACAGTACACCCACCCATCATTTTCATTGTTTAAGAAAGGTTACATGGCTCAGAAGCATTCTTGGAAATAAAACTACAAGTAGTTCTCGACTTATGGTCACAATGGAGCCCAAATTTTTTGTTGCTAAATGAAACATTTCTTAAGTGAATTTTGCCCCATTTTACGACCTTTCTTGCCCCAGTTGTTAAGTGAATCATTGCAATTGTTAAGTTAGTAGCACAGTTTTTAAGTGAACCTGGCTTCCCCATTGACGTTGCTTGTAAGAAGGTTGCAAAAAGTGATCACATGTCCCCAGGAGACGACAAACGTCATGAGTCAGTTGCCAAGTGTCTGAATTTTGATCATGTGACGATGGGGATGTGCAACAGTTGTGTGAAAAATGGTTATAAGTCACTATTTTCATTGCCATTGTAACTTTGGTCACTAAATGAACTGTTGTAAGTCAAGGACTACCTGTACTACTGGACACTGAATCTTTGTAGCATGCCAGTTCCCCATTTCTCTTAATTTAAAAGATTTTTAAATGTTTGAAGTCAGATGAATGAATTTATCAGGTACCAAAATAATTTGTCTCTGGCTACATTTATGCTCCTGGGTGCCATGTTGGGCCATCTATCATTTCATATATATTAATATTTCAACTTTTATTTAACATATTACCTTCTCCTGGAACATATGTTTTGACTTCTGGCTAGCTGATTGACTTACTGGAATTACCAACAATTTAAAGCTTATGAAGTTTCAAGTCATTATTCTTTGACTTCTATGAATCCAGCAAGCAATTTCAAAAATCGTTGAAAATTACTCCAATTTCTTGGCAAATATTTGCTCCATTGCTGTTTATATTTCAGGACAGTCAAGAAAGGTTGTTACTCTTGAAAGTCTAACTTAAATAATAATTCTGGGATTCCATTAACAAACTCTGTGGTAAAAACGATAAATGCAGTAAGAATATAAAAAATAATCCAAGCTTTCAGCTATTTTTTTTAATTTACTCTTAAAGTATCAGAGTTTAGGCATTCTTCAAAACTTTTAGCTCACCATAGCAGCTGCGAAGAAACTTAATTGCATGGTATGATCTAAAGAATTTAGTACTATTCAAAAGATGGAAAACAAAGTTGGATGATAGATATGATGAAACAAAGTGATTAGTCAAGACAAAACAATCTTTAATTTCAGAGTATTTTTAAAACAGATTATCCAAGCTACTTCTTAGCACTGAAAAGCATTCTTGCGTAGCTATAATTGTGTTCTCAGTTATCCATTTCTCTTATTTCCCACAGTTTAAATTTCACCTCAAATACAAATTCTGTTTGAGATACTTCCTCCTGTATTTTTTAAGTTTATGTTTCTCAATCTTGGCAACTGTGAGATGTGTGGGTGTCAACCCCCAGAATTTTCCAGTCAACACGGCAGAGGAATTCTGGGAGTTGAAGCCCATGTATATTAATTAAGTTGTCAAGGTTGAGAAACAATGATGTAAGCCATCATGTTTGTGATAACCTTTGAGTAATTTAGAGATTAGAAAGATTTTTTGGCCTTCATGGAGACCAGTGGGGCACAGGTACTGATTGTGATGTCACTTGAGTAAGCAACAACATTAGAGATTGGGTGAATTTAATGGACAAAAAGGATCCTTCTTAAGCCTCTTATGCCTTAAATTCCCACAACAGGACAACTGGCCCAATTTTGGAAGGATTAAGGGTTTCTAAGAAGTTACTAGGGGTCCCTCAGTTTGGTACAGTTTATTGACAATAAATACAAAACAACATCCATTCATCCATTGAATTCATTGTAGAGAATAAAACATGTATAATATAATTACTGTACAACATCTGTAAAAAGCAACAAAACATTTTGAGATGAAACTGAAAATTTACATTTATATTGTAGAACATGCATCTCTTTCCAAGTAGTTGTAAGAAACAGGAATATATTTTCAGGAGACAGGGCATCAAATAATGCAGATTAATTATCCTCTATGAAAGAGTCAGAAATGATAGTTTAGCAATTAACAATAGCAACATGAGGTTAGAAGAGATATTTTGACCTATACTGGATAGTGTTAAAATGTTTTGTAAAATTGTTGCTGCTGCTGTTGTTCAATCACTTTTGTCTCTGACCTGATGGACTCCATTTTGCCAGGATTGTCTATAGTAACTGTTTTGAGTTTTTGTGAACTCTTGTTTGGGTCATTATATATATTTGGGTCACGGTGATATCTAACTATGCCTTTGATTATTGCCTTTGATTTTTCCAAGCATAAGGGTCTTCTCCAATTATTCTTGCCTTTACATTCTGTATTCAAAATACTAATCTCATTATTAGTGTTTCCAATGAGCAGATTTTACTTCTTTTTATTTCTGGCAATCCAAATCAACTATTTTCTCCAGCACAGTACATTTTTCTTCATTCAGCCTTTCTGATAGCCCACCTTTCACAAATGAATTAAAACTGGTATCTCTGCATGTCATAAATTCTGTCAACCTGTTAGATATTCTCCCAAGTAGCAGCTATGTATTTCATGGCAACAGTCACTATCTCTCTGAATTTTTGAGGCTATGGAAAACAGTTGGGCTACTCTTTCAATTTCTTCTCTAAGGTATTGGCATTGGGTCAGCATTACATAACATATTCTTAAGATTTTTGTTTTTGTTTAATATTCAGCAGCCGATTGGCTTTTCCAGTCTCCTTTCATCTTCAATAATCAAAGAGGAATTATTGAATTAATCAACTTAAGGTGACAAGGTTTACAACCTTGGTGCACTTTCTCAATTTTGAAACATTTTGTTGCTCTATATTTTAGTTGCTGGTTATCATACAGATTCTTCAACAGGGAGATGAGGTGCCTCAATATACCCGTTTTTAAGGGGTAATTCACCATGTGCTGTATTCTACACAGTCAAAAGCAGTAGTATAATCAATATAGTAAAAATTAATGTCTTTTGGGATTTCCCTTCCTTCTTTAATTATGCATTGGATATTAGAAAGAGGAACTCTCCTTGTGTAGGTTTCAGATGACATCAAATGTATCCTATAACTGTTCCACTACAATGTCCAGTGGCCCCAAAACTCCCAATTTTGACAGCTAAGTCCCTTATAAGCTCTCTGCTTACGAGATTGAAATGGAGGATACAATTGACATGGCTCCAGATCCATGAACCCATTTCATATTTTCAAGGATAAAGATGTTTCTTTACTTCATTACTGTGATGCTGTAGGAGACAGCAATCCTGCTAAGGCTACGCTAAAAATAAATATGCAGAATTTTTGAAGGACTTATGATATTTCTGTCCAATGTGAAGTGAAGCTGGGGCTGGCTGGGGAATTCTGGGCATTGAAGTCCATACATCTCAAAATAGCCAAGGTTGAGAAACACTGTGTATGGCATATAGGCCTTCATAAGCAATTTATTTGCAATGTGAAATAATGACAAAATCAAAATAGAGGAGACCTTTCAGTTTCCCAACATCACAATAATTTCATGCAAACCAGCATCAAATTGGGTCAATCCATGCCATGAACTTCTTAAAGAGAAAGAAGAATTTTGTGGCAAAATTCCAGAGGTCAAAAAACTCTTCCAGAGCCAAACAGAACTTTGAAGAAGCTCACTTAGGATAGAGGAGTTCACAATCTATTCAATTCCGACAAGTTACGGAGGAAGACAAGAAACTACACAAGTCAGTGAAGCTGTACATTTTGATCTCAAGAAACCTTACTCAGCAAATTACCTGCTATTGCTTTCGAGTAGTTGTTTTTTTCAACCACAAGAGGTAGAAACATACTTTAGAATATATTTAAAGATTGTATATATAAGTAGAATACTGTGATTTATACTATTTTATATGTTTTTGAAATCTATAGTTCTTTTTATAGCAAAATTACAGTCATGTGAAAAAGAAAGTACGGGTAGTCCTTGACTTACAACAGTTCATTTAGTGACAGTTCAAAGTTACAACGGCATTGAAAAAAACCCTTATTTTCACACTTATGACCGCTGCAGCATCCTCATGGTCACATGATCAAAATTCAGACGATTGACAACTGACTCATATATATGACAGATGCAGTATCCCAGGATTAGGCAATCACCTTTTCTGACCTTCTGACCAATGAAGTCAATGGGGAACCAGATTCACTTAACAACTGTTACAAGTAATTTGTAAAATGGGACAAAACTAGCTTAATAAATGTCTCACTTAGCAACAGAAATTTGGGGTCAATTGTCGAAAGGCGAGAACTATCTATATACCCTCTTTGAATTCTATTGTTTTACCCATCAGGACATAGTAAAAAATCATCTGGTTCTTAGCAGTTCTTAAAAGTTGGCAAAGCATATCAGCACAAACAACCGTTAAGCAGAGTAGTGGAGGGGTGATGATTTGGGCTTGTTTTGCAGCAACAAGACTCGAGTACTTTGCAGTCATTGAGTCGACTATCAAGTCCTCCGTATACCAAGGTACTCCAGAATCAAATGTGAGGTCATTTCTCCAATAGCTAAAGCTTGGCTGACACTGGATCATGTAATAGGACAATGATCCCAAGCTCACCAGCAAAGCTACAACAGATTGGCTGAAAAAGAAAAGAATCAAGGTGCTGCAATGGCCTAATCAAAGTTCACACTTCAACCTGATTGAAATGCGGTGGCGGGACCTCAAAAGAGCTGTGCATAAACAAATGCCCACAAACCTCAATGAACTGAAGCAATGTTGTAAAGAAGAGTGAGCCAAAATTCTTTCTAACAACGATGTGAGACTGATATTGCTATTAAAGGTGGTTCTTGTACAAGCTATTGAATCATAAGGGTTATTTAGTTTTTCACACATCTTTGTCATTTGGGCTTTCTTTTTGTAAAACAAATGATGATATGGTGTAATATGTAATTGTGTTGTTGTTCATCTGAGAGAGCATTTACCTACTTTTTAGAACTGCTAAGGACCAGGTTATTTTTACTATGTCCTGGTGCATAAAATCATAGAACTCAAAGAGGATGTACTTTCTTTTTGACATGACTGTAGGGGTTCAGTATATCTTTTTTCTTTCAGAATAACATGATTGGAAGATAAACACTCTAGTAAACATTAAATTTACTATTTTTAGTACTTTCAAATTGGTCGCTGTTGTTCCAGTACTGTGCCTTTATAGAAGCAATAAATACTGGTTTAATGATATTTTTACAAATGTGATTCATCTATAATATTATCTGTATACATGTTTAGTGGTTGCATGGAGTGTTTAAGTGGAATTACTAGGAGCACCATGAAATATTGTGCATGGTTCATCCAAGTTCTTCCTAATAAACAATGACAACAGAAGAAGTAAGGATGTGCTAAATGAAGCAAAAAAGGATATATACCATCTGCAGTACCTTGAATAAACTTGCAAATGAGCAAGTCTTAGCTCCAGATTTTCCTTAACCAATTCCCTAATCTCAGGAAAGGCACGTATTTGTTCACTGAGGTTGCATTTATTGACAAAACTTGTTCACTGCCTCTTTCGTAAGAGATTTAAGAGTCCTTGTGTATTGTGCATTCACAAGCTCAACAAATGAAATTGCTGTTCGGTGTTGTGATTCTTCTTACAAAAATACTTCCCTATTACTCCATTAGCCATTCTGTGACTTTATTTTTCCCTCGTCAGTTTCCAAATTCAGTCTGAAAAGAAATGAGAAATCCAAGGTTATTTAGCAGTTTGCTCACAAGCTGAGCATGTAAGCAGAGAATACAATGAAAACATCTTTATTTCATATATTTACACTATCCTGCAGAAAAACTGATCCAAATGAGTTTGTTCATTTATGGAAAAAACCCACCAGCTGAAAACTAGGTACAATGGTATCTGCAGTCAATTCTCTTTATTTGAAGATTATATATTTACAAATTCACCTACTCACTAAATATATTTGTTACTATAAAATCATTAGGGTACCTGCAGTGCTTTCATTTGTGACTATGCAGAGTGGTTAAAAAAAAAAACCCGAGTCATCTAATGCACAAATTCCTAACTGAGGTTTCAGTATTTGCTAATTTAGTGTTTTCAAATGACTTTATAAAACACAATTCCATGAATAGTCCTCATTCAGTGACCATTTGAAATGACCACAGACCTGAATGGAAGGACTTATGACTATTCCTCATTGTTGGATCCATTGCAAGCAGTCACCGGATTGTTATTTGGGCGCTTGGCAACTGGCTCACTATTACAATGGTTACAATGTCCCATGATTACTATTTAAGACCTTCATTGCTGGCTTCCAACAAGCGAAGTCAATACGGGGACGCTGGCAGGAGGTCACAAGTGCCAATCACATGATCAGAGGATGCTGTGACTGTGTGAAATTCTCCCATCCATAGCAACAGATACCGCTGCTCCGTGACATTATGCTTTACAACCACATCCATTTAGCAACAGAGTTGCCGGTCCCAATTACCCTTATTAAGCGAAGGCTACCTGTACCATGAGCAACTAGCATCTTCTCTATTTTGAAAAGTCTCAAATATGGAAAAATAAACAGTCCTATCCACAAATTTATACTCTCTATATAAAGTCAAGACAGAAAAGAAGACAAGAGGAAAGTTAAAAGATTTGGGGGAGATTTTAAGATGTACAAAGAGGAAGTAGTAATATGGATGTCTCAAAGGTGCTTTTTCAGGAGGCCACTGAACCTTCTTGGTTTTTTTTCTTTTGAGAACGTTTCACTTCTCATCCAAGGAGCTTCTTCAGCTCTGACAGAATAGTGGGGAATGGAAGGATTTATATTCCTTGCAGACAGCTGGTCACTTGCATCCTTTCAGAGAATGGTTCAACCACACTTTGGAGGGTGGTTGAAGCACTATCTGTGTCCTCAGGGTCACCTGAGTAGTGTTCCTGGTTCCTATAGTCTGCAATTTTTGCCCTCTGGAAATCCATTCCTATTCCCACACCATTCAAAGGGTGTTCATCCCAAATTGTATAGTTAAAAGTCTGTAGAGATTCTCAGTTATCTATGTCATGGTTGTTTTTTCTTTTGAAGACGTTTCGCTTCTCATCCATGAAGCTTTTTCAGCTCTGTCAGGGCTGAATGGGAATAGGAAGGATTTATAATCTTCTAGTTTTCAAAAAGACAAAATAAGAAATTCCAGTTGCCTCCTGAAAAAGTACCTTTGGGACAACCATGACCTGGATGACTGAGAAATTCTACAGACATTTAGTAACATGGATGTCACAAAGCAGTGATTAACAGTCTAATGCAAGAAAGAAGTTATATATTGGAAATCTGAAAAGAGATAAGAAAGAAAACTGGAGCTAAATAAGGAGCCTAATAGTGAAGAGAGTTTCTGAAGAAAAATTATAAAGAATGTGTAATGAAAAACATAATGTGGGAGAAAACCCGAAAAGCAAGAAATGAATAAATAACGACGACAATATTCAATCCTTGCAGTAGAGGGCAATAAAACCACAGCAATTTTGCAAGACTGAGCACGTCAAGGATTTTTGGGTGCTAAAAGTATAGAATCACTGAAAACATTCCAAAATCTCAGGAAGCAATGAAAGCATTCCAAATAAGAAAAATATAATATTTATTCTAAATTATAGCACAATAATCTGGATAGTATCCATACCCCTCCCATTTTAAAAAGGAAAACAAGAAGGAAAAGAAAATGTGACTGCATAGAAAGATTAAAAAAAGGGAAAATCACAAGGATGCTTAAAAATGAAAGAACAGAAAGAAAGGATGTCATATGCGTTCTTCAAAAATATTTGTCAAATCACTGATTCGCTACCCAATTTATACATGGTAATATCACTGTAAGGATAAAACGAAGTATGCTCCATGTGAACTCTTTTGAGATTGTTAGACAACGGCAATATTTACATGCTCTGAATGAAGGAATGCTTTATTTGGCAATCAAAAATAAAGACTACGCTGCTAGTATATAATTATATTTCTGCTTCGAGAAAGGAAAATCAGAAACTAACTCTCCACAGAAATATATTAGCATCAAAGCATCAAATTTGAAACAGAGGTACCTTCTGAAAACTCCTTTTAAGTCCGAACGTGTCAAGATCTCTAACGAATATTTTTAAACAAAAGGAATCACCTAAATCAGAAGTGGGCACTATGGCCCCTTTATGATTTATGAACTACAACTCCCAGAATTCCTGAGCCAATGTTTCTTAAATTGGGGTTCAAGGACCCCTAAGGATATCCCAAGTTCCTTTCAAGGTTCCATGAAATCAAAATTATGTTACAATACAATATTAAAATCCCAGCAAACAGTTATGGGAAGCAGTGACAGCAACATTCAATTTTTATTTAAAATATGTAAATATTCAGAAACATAACCCATACAAACAAAAGCCCTTTTATGGCCATCCATAATCTTTAACAAATGGGAAGGGGTCTGAAAGGATAACCAAAAGTTTAAGAAAGAAAGTGATCTAAACAAATTAATGAAAGGTTTGTCTCAGTGTCCATGCTATTATTAAAAAGGCAACAGAGCCCCTCTTTGAGAAAGGGGTTTAGAACTATGAAATATAAATAAACTTATTGTTTCAATGATGAAAGTGGCTATAACTGACATTTTCAAAATGAGATACTATGTAATGAAAATTAAATAATAAAATTTCTGATCATTATCAAAAATGCTCCTCCCAATTAGGCAAGTAGACTATAAGAAAAAGGATATCAGCTGAATCCACTAACCTATAACAATGTGTCTATATTTTTTTATAATAACTGCAATTAACACAAAACAAAAACTTTCAAATGCTAATAGAAGTCATATTTTTCAATATTTTATGTGGAACACCAACTCACTTAACTTCTAGTATTATGTTGATATTTACATTCAGATGTTAGGTACCGTATATACTCGAGTATAAGCCGACTTTTTCAGCACATTTTTTTTGCTGAAAAAGCACCCCCTCGGCTTATACTCGAGTCAGAAAAAAAAATGACCCGGCAGACGCTCCGGAGACGTTCGG
>JAOYMU010000001.1:93881365-93892862 GCA_025802295.1 Psammodynastes pulverulentus | reverse complement strand
TTTTATTGACTGGCTGTTCACCGCCCTGAGTCCGTTAGGAGAAAGGCGGTATATAAATTTAAATAATAATAATAATAATAATAATAATAATAATAATAATAATAATAATAATAATTATATATACATTGATGAAACAGTGGAAAATGGACCTGTCTTATAGTACTGTATGATTTAACCAGATGTTCTTTCCCCTTCCAGGTCAAGTGACAGGAAATATGTCAACACAATGGTGTCCCTCCTTTCCTTCCTTCTCAGTCCAGAAGTAAAAAAGATTGAGAATCAACCAAGTAGGGCTTGTAATAAACACGGACCAGAATGATACCAGGCCATTCTGTGGATAAAACAGAGGAAGGAATTGAAATCTGGAAAGGGATTTCTTAATCTAGCTTTAGTTCCAGTCAGACTATGCATGGGAGACATGCCCTTTAAGCTGCTTTTCTGGAGGGCAAGAAAGCACAGGCAAGACAGATCCATTTTCTGTTTTCTGATCCATAAGACTGTTTTTGAAAGAAGCAGACTTTCTGGAGTGAGAACAGCTAGTATATACATCTTTGTCTTCCCATACTAATTGTGATCTACTCTTCATAGCCTAGTTGTTCAGAAATTAACAAATGTTCTGATGTGAACACAGCAACACATGCACACACAGCTTGAGGAATGTGTGTGGCAGGGCTGACTTTTCATCTGCTTGCTCAGTCAGAAAATTCTAGTCTGTCTCAAGTTGGGAGGAGTGAGTTAAGCGAGATGCCAGCCAAAAATCACTAATATTATCCAGAAATGGATACTGGCTTGAAAGAATGAGAACAGGTGTAGGGGTTCAGGTAAGGGGCTTCACTCACCAACTTCTGGCAATTTCCTGTTAGCTAATGGTTTTATTCAATAGTACAGTTCTGTTAGTTAATTTTTTTATTGAATAGTGCAGTTAACCTTATACATCCTTGCTTTGACTGCTGGCTTCCTGGATTAGATCCTGATATTGCAATATGAGAGAGTGGTTGACTTTATGTAGACTCTAAGTTTTATTTGCAAGTTACAATAAAATAGTGTTTGTTCAGTTGATTTCTGTGATAACCTTTTTCACTTGGCAAAGTCAATAACAGTAATACATCCTCCTAACCCTTCTTTTCATAGCATAATCAAGACTTGTCAATAATAGCATTGTTGCTTCTAATAGTCCAAGATGGTATAAATACATTATTATTTGCTTTTGAACTTTAAAGTCATAGAATCATAGAATTAATAGTTGGAAGGGGGCACAAGAATCATCTGGGTCAGTATTTCTCAACCTCAGCAATTTTAAGATGTGTGGACTTCAACATCTAGAACTCCCCAGCCAGCACAGAATCTCCAAGGCTGAGAAACACTGATCTAAATCCTCTATCTTCAATGTACAGAAAACCCAATTAGACCATTCATGGGGATATAGAGTTCAGCCTGTTAAAAGTCTCCAAAGATAGAGAAGTCACAATTTCTGTAGGGTTAGTTTTCAAGTTAAAGGATTTCATCTAAGCAATGTATTAGATTCACACATCTTTGTCTACTAGAAATCATTGCTGATTTGATTTATATAATAGTTTGTATTAGAGTATAAAATGTGGTTGATATAATAGTGACTTGGTTCACACAGCACACTTAATCAAAATCAAACTAAACTTAGTGTAAGATGAAAACCCGGTCACTATATTATTTGAAACAAATTCGGAAAGCTTATGATAAAAAGATTGAACAGATAGAGATAGTTCCAACTGCTATTTGATTATGAAAGAAACCGGAGATCTTTTGAACTACAACTCCCAGTATGCACAGGCAATTTAATTCTGGAGGTTGCAGTCTACATTCATTTGAAGGCCTCAGGCTGTGTCAGGTTGATAACACTTTTTTTCCAGAAGACTTACGTTAAATAGGTTTTCTTTCTATAGTATAGATAAAATTATATTGGGCAGATCCCAAAATTAAATAGGTTTTAAACATTTTGGGGAGTATATTTACATGGATTGTAAATACTCAGTGCTACCAATTATTCATTACAAGAAAATATGTTGCTGCCCTAATTCAACACATAGAGTTGAACGAGAGAACAGAAATCTAATTACTTGCTCTCTAATTAGGTATTGCTATTAGGAAGGCACCATTTGTCATGAAGTAGTAGTGGTGGTGAATTTCATTCCCGTTTTCTTGTTTAAAATAGTCCTCTTCTGCATGTTTTATGGATAATACGGCTCAGCTTTTTAAAAAAAGGACAATATGCAGACCTCTGGCCTCCCCTATCCTTGCCTAATTCTCACTTTTCTATGCAGCCTAGGCACATCTGCTGATCTGCCAGTACAGGCCAAGCCACCTGGCTGTGTAGGAATTAGCACTGCCCCTTTCAGTAACCATTAGGCCAAAAACATAAACAACAAATGCATTTAATTAGGAGGATGAGCAATTGCAGCAGCATATTATATAAGCTTGTAGAAATCTGCTTAGGGAGAGCCTCGGCTAGGCCTGGTGGAGAAAGGTGCTGTATGACAGTTGGAATATGGAAACATCTGTAATTGGCTGTGATAAGGAAAGATTTATAGTAGCCACAGGGATATGAGATTTTACCCAGTATTTACACTCTTCTATTGATTGTTGCCATGCCTGTAAATATCGCCTATGTTAGACTTTGTGGTTAAACATATTCTTTTGCCTTGCTCAATAAATCCTTTCAGCTTCAATTACGTCTTCATGGCATTCAAACCCACAAGCCTCCCGCCTGTACTTTACTGTGGCAAGACAAAGTATAATTGCATTCTGTGCCTGTACACGTCTGGTTTGCTTGGGAGTCGAGACCAATGCAAGACTCTTAATAGGAAAGTCAGATTTTATATGCTTCTATCTTTTTCTGACCCATTTATTCAGCTTTGAAAGAATTACTATCCTGTTCCTTTACTTTTATCTTGCTGGTTTTATTTGTATAAGTTTTCATCTCAAAAAGAAAATACATCATTCAAAAGCAGCAACTATTGGGTTAAATCAATAATTTGGGACTGAGCGTGTACAGTAAACTCTTCAATTAATTTGTGTTAGGAAATGCGTATGTTTTTTCACTACTGTATATTGCACAATGAACAGTTCCATATTGGGCAGCAATAATCCTTGGTCTGATACCAGCTGACCTTAAAAGACCTAGAAAACACCTCAAGAAATGATGGGCAGATGATGTAATCAGTTCAAAGGTGTTAAGTGGAAATGGTCTGCAGTACATAAAAGCATTTGGGAAACAATTGAAGAGGAAGGTGGCTGATTTGGGCTGATAACTGAGAATGATGATGGAGGATATTTGGGTTCCAGTTCTGATATACTGAGATGAAACTGGTTTGGTGCTCCAAGTTGCTGAAATAAAAACCTAGTGTATCTACCCTCAGGGTTTGAAAACTAAGCCCTCCTTTAGGATGAATCTTCTGCTTTGTACAGGTAGTTCTCCTCTTTCAACCGGTTGCTTAGTGATGGTTCAAAGTTATACCACCTCCCCAGAGCTACTTACAACCTGGTTTCAGAGTTAACGGTGATTGTCATCTCCAATGGTCACGTGATCACTTGGCAACCGGTCTGCATTTATGGCCATTTGCAGCATCCTGTAGTCAAATGATCAAAATTTACAACTTTTTTTTTTTTTGCCAGAAAAATGCATTTACTTTTAACTTCCAGCAGAAAAAAATCCAATTGATACAATGGGCTTGCTTAATAACTACTTCAAAAAGATCATATAGTTAGATATGGTCATGCGGTGACCCGCTTTATGATCTGTACAACTCATGGCCATTATTAAGTTGAGGATTACTCATATTTATGTTTGCCTTTGTGTTTATCCAAGCCATGATAGCTTAAGGAAATAAAGGCAGTTTTGTTGAATCACACTGAATGGCCATTAAGCCCAAAGTCTTTGTAGCACAGCGGCTAACCTGATACACCCAGAAAAATTATTAGCAGTCTATAAAGACAATAACCTCTTTAACTCCTCCTCCTTCAGGGTTGATTTTAAAGTATTTTACCTGTGAGTCAGGAGGCAGTATGGTCCACTTCCTTATCATTTCTAGTGTTACAAACAAAGCAAAGAGCCATTCTGGAAACAATAAATCAACGTTTTATTAAACACATTTATCAGTTGCAGATCTACAATGGGGATCTACACTTCCTAACTCAAAATTTAGGAAAGTGAGAACAAGATAAGGACACTAGCAAAAGTCAAAGGCAAACGGAATTATACATTCCAATGAAGCTTGGCTCCTGAAACCAAGGCAGCCCTCTCAATAAAGAGAGTGCATATCAAAAACTAATGCACTCACTCACGAAATGAGTTTTAAGAGCAAGAACATGCCCATACTTTTAACCATTAATAACCATGGACATGTTTCTTCAACAGTGCTGGGAAAAATAGTTGACTACGTAAAGACATTTAGATCTAGAAGAAACCAAACCAGGAGACCTTTCAATGCCCTTTCCTATTTTCTTTAGTTCAGCTCCTTTCCATTTAGGCTGTCCAGAGGAATGATAAATGTGCTGAGAAGCACTGGCAGAAAAATGCTCGAGAATCCTGGCATTGGGATTACCTTTTCACCTGGCAAGTTGCAAATCAGTATTTCTTGCAACTTGTTTGCCTCACAAGGGCAGGAGAGCCAGCAATCTAAGAGAACTGTTCTCCTGCCTCTCCAGGAAGCACACTGGACTGCTGAGTGTGATGTGTGAGGAGACAAAGAGAAACGTATCACAGAAAACACATATAACTTCAAGCAAGTAAAGACCTACCTATTCCTACTTGTTTAAAGTCGTTTTTTAACAGAACACAGACCCTCACCTTTACTAAAGAGAAGGTGTTTGCAAAAGAAAATCACTTGTAAAAAAATTTATCCTTTCCCTTTTCCAGTGATTATTGTAGCAAATATGCAGTACATTGGAAATCTCGGCCTATCTTCTATTTTTTACATGGGTAATCACAGGCCACGCTTGCCTGGAAACATCAAGTGGTCTCTTGCTAGTTAAACTTCATTTTATTCCTTCAGTGAAATGCAAGACTGGCGAATTCAGACCGGATTGTCATTTTTTTCATTTGCTTTTGGAAGAGGTTCTACCTGTACCTTCTTCATCTCCAACCCTTTTACCCAGGTATATGCAAAAGAGCCCACCAGAACCATCATGTTACTAGCCCACCATAAAAAGCTCTTGGTTTCTTCATAATAGCAGACAGCTAACACTGTCTGGGCACAGGCTTTGGCAGTTCCAGAAACATTATGTGTAAGGGGGCTGGTATATTTGATCTGAAGTCCAGTCACATAGCCGATAGCAAAGCCAAATATCCCACTTAGAGTCATCATGCCCCAGAAATGGATGCTTCCCAATTTATCAAAGTGGTATAGTGTGAAGAACTCATTTGTGAACAACAAAAGGGGCAAAAACAAGACGCAAGCATTGATATTGTTATAGAAAGTCAGACGCCAGATGCTGCCATCCACAGCAGGAAGAACTTTTTTAGTGTAAATAGCATTCAGTGAGACACAGAGGCTGGCAAGTATCCCAAAAATGATGCCTGCCCAGGACAGAGTGCCTTCTGCTCCCTCTTGATCTATCCCAAGCCAGAAACCACCTGCAATGTAAAAGAGATGGAAAATATACTTATTGGACTACAAAAAGCAAAGTGCAAGCTTCATACCTACATAAAACAAAACAATTTGGAAATTTTTTAAAACTTCAGATATAATAAGACTAATTTTTTTTCAACCTCAGCTACTTGAGGAGGTGTGGATTCAACTCCCAGAATTCCCTAACCAGCTACTCCAATTCCAATCATTATTGAGCAAGAAAGATTTAATAGATTATCTGACCTTCAGTTTTTATCCTGTAAGTTGGGAACACAAATTCCCTCTTTTATTATGGCCATATATCAAAGGTGTAGCCTTGCCTTTTCCATATATTTAATTAACAAGCATCCCCATTCTCCCACACTCACACTCAGCAATGGAGATCTGACCTGTATGCATATTGCAACACCAGGAAACACCACCTTTCCAGGATGCATTACTGCCTTTACTTCCTTATCACTTCTAAGATTCTATAGGATTGAACTGTTCTTTTTAGAGCTACTCTGGATCTGGCTCTTATTATCTAAACTCATTCTAAATGATACTATCATGCTCTTTTGAGTGGGCATTTTAGACAAGGCTTGTGAGGAAAAGAGTTATTAAATCAAGAATGGTAATGCAGAAAGCCCAATCTCTACTGACTGCCATGAGTTGTGCACCACAATAGCCAATAAAAATAAGGAGTAAACATTAGAATATTAGCAGTCTCTCTATAGTTGCAACCATTAAACTGAAATCCTGCAAGCAAAGCATTCAAGGTTCCTCTGCCCCATGGTGCATTTGACACTTGTTTTCTTGAGTAAGTCTCACTGAATTCTAACAGACTTATTCCCAAGTAAACAAGCTTTTGCACACAATAGTTTTAATAGAAGGTGCACAATGTCAACTTCCATCATTCCCAAGCAGTGGTGAGGCTGGTTGAGGATAATGGGAGATGAAATGAAACATTAGGGAAAGTGGCAGCCACTGAATCGCTTTGTTGGGGCCATTGGGAAGGCTCTACTCACCAATGATAATCCCACATGAAAGAAGGGCATACAAGGATGTGGTTTGCTTCAGGAGCAAGTAAGAGAGGAGCACGTTAAACACGGTGGTGAGGGAGCGGCCCACGTTGTAGAAGGCCACCCCGACGTATTTGAGGCACAGGTTGTTGAAGGTGATCATGCCAATGAAGACAAGGGAAAGGGGCAGGACGCTGCGGGAGACCTTGAGGTCGATCCGGATGGAGGGAAAGTCCACGAAGCCCGGCGGGCAGCAAGAGGCCAGCAGGCTGAGCAGCTTGCAAATGAGGACGGTGGCAAGGCACTGGTAGAAAGTGACGAAGAGCGGCGCATCCAGGCGCAGCGAAGGGCTGCCCAGCAAATACTTGTTGAGGAAGACCATTGTGATAGAAATGAACCAGTAGAGACAGACCACTACGGCGATCCGGACGGCCCGCAAGAGGAACGGAGGCTCCTTGCCGCTGTTGCTGCCCTCGCTATCTTCCTCTTCCTCCTCCTCTTGCTGCTGGAGTAGCGGTTCCGACGCACCGCCGAGGGCCATTTTCAGGATCGCAGAGCGCTTCAGCTGGACCCGATTCATGTTGCCAAGCCTCTGCCGGAGCCCTGCTCCCCGCCGAGAGGGAGCAGAGGGCTGCAAAGGGCTAAGGCATTTCAGGTCCTTCCCGAGGATGTTCACGTCGGGTGCAGCTCCGGTCTTAGGCCGCCCCCGAAGCTGTCCGGAGAAACCTGGCCGTCCGCTTCCTCTTTCCTTTGCGCTCCTCCCCGCGGCGCATCCCACTTGCTGCGCCGCATGCGCAGACGAGGCGAGCCTTTCCACGCTTAAAGGGGCCGCGGTCTCCCATTGCCGGAAAGAGCTGTGCGCGCACTTAAACTCTGCGCTTTTACTGAGACGGTTCCACGCTTCTGGGTTCCTCGCCCGGAGCAACTTCGGTTGCGCGCCCGGTTGGCGGTCAAAGCTGGGAGCCGTTTGAAGCGCCCGTCCGGGAGCGCTGGAATCAACCACTTGCTGGCGTGCCTGCGCGCATTTCTCCTGAACAGCGTTGCGAGGAGGATCGCGGCCACTTGCCACGTTGGGGTGTCAGCAAGCGATCGACCTCTTGGTTTTCGGTCCCTTCTCTCACTCTCTCTCTCCGCGGAGCTCTTTGAGCCCCGCTTGGGCAATGGGAGAATCCGGGAGCAGCCTTCCCTAGCGCAGTTTTGCTCCAGGCCAGGCGAAGTGCCCTCCTTTTTTGGGTGGTCAGGAGCAAAGGTTGATAGGACAAGTCCAGTGCACCCGGAAGGCACCAGGTTCATGAAGGCAGGACTTGGCAGTTCAACAATAGCCTCCAAGTTTCTCATCCATTTGCACACTACCTATATTGCTTATGGCCATGGTCACTCTCTTGGTTATATGTTAGGGTTTCTGGGTAAGATGTGACAGGGACAAAACCAGCTTCCCCCACCCTGTTATCATTTTTCCACATCCTTTTGAACCTCTGTCTTCTGTTCTCTGGCCCAGGAGCACAATGATTGGCAAACCCAGTCCTCCGCCTATGAGGATCTCTTGCTCCAGCTTGTCTTAATTCACCCCTAGCCAGCAGCTGATGCAATATCTGCCCTGTTTTCTCTTTTGATACCTTCGCTGCCCTGCTTTTGCCTACAAATGGAAGAGGAAACAAGGAAGCAGGTGGTGTATAGAGAATGAATTGCTGGACTCTTGAGTTCCAGCTGTTCATTCTCGTTTTCTCAACTTCAGTCATCCTCAACTGTGAGATGGGCTGCAAATGTAATAACAGTGTAACAACAACAACAACAACAACAACAACAACAAAATAATAACAACAACAACCTAATGCTGGGCAGCTCTTTGAACTTCTGAAGTTGTGGCCTGCATCATCTAGCTTACTTATGCTCTTGGGTGGATTCCCACCACTAAAACATGCCACAAAGTTTACTGATGTGTCCTTTCTCTTCACCGGTGAACATGGCCTGTTCTTGTCAGCTAGCCAGGCTGAAATACCACACTGCACATTCCCAAAAGGAAAAGCAACAGTTAGTATACAAGGCTGCTTCCCCCCTCAGCAAGCTGTGCCTGGAGGAGCATGAGCCGCTGCCACAGGTTCCCAAAAGACAATACAGCCCCCTGGCTGGCTGTTTTGGGTCCGGGATGGCGCACATGAGCCAGGATTCCCTCTTCAAGCGAGTGGAGCACCGCTCAGCTGCAGCACCGCTCAGCTGCAGGGGTAAAGGTGGCAGGTGAGTGGGGGCGAGGCACGCATCGCTGGGTCTGCCGCCCTACTCCTCTCCACCTGCCACCCCCAAATTGCACCCCCAAAGTAGTAAGACCTCCCCAATAATAAGGTCAAGGCCATATTTTGGGGTTCAAAAAATATAAGGCAGGGTCTTTTTTTCGGGGAAACATGGTATATGTCACTCAGAATTTGTACTAGCCGAGTGGCCCCCAAACTTTGGCCACCAGGGACCGGACTGGAGGGGACGTGTTTTTGTGTACCGCCTGCATCTGTGGATGGGGCTTATTTGCGTGGCCCGGTTACTGGCACGATGCGGCCTAGTGCCAGACCAGGATTGGGGACCTCTGATGTAGGTACAAGAAATGACTATAGTAATGAGAACTAGGGCTCAATATAGTATAATAGTCAGATATTTACTGTCAGGCTTATATAATTCTGTTGAATGTATAATTGCAATCTTAATAGCCGACTGATTAGTATCCATTCCTTTTTGATCTATATACGGTAACTCAGGACTGGGCAACCTTTATGGCATACACAATGCTAGCAGTTGCATATATGCTCATGCCAACACACATGTAAATTTATGTATTTCCTCTCCCCTACATCCTGAATTTTCCAAAAGAATCCTTGATCTTCATTAATTAGGTTAGGAACGGCATTGTGCTGCCTTCCAAGATTTTGTTCAGTTCCAAGTCTCTACCTGCTCTTGATGAGAGCCAGTTTGGTCTGGTGGTTAAGGCACCAGGTTAGAAATTGGGAGACGGTGAGTTCTAGTCCTGCCTTAGGCACAAAGCCAACTTGGCGATCTTGGAACAGTCATTTCCCCTCAGGCCTGGGAAGCAGGCAATAAATGACAAAGCACTTCTGAAAAGATTAAGAAAACTACAGGGACACATCCAGGCAGTTGCCAGGAGTTAAGACTGACTCAAAGGCACAACACCAACACCACAACACCCCTTAAAAAGCAAGCAAACAAACAAATACCCTGTGCTCATAATTAGACTTAAAAACAAAAAGACAGTACAGGCTGAACACTAATCACAAAGGCCAAGTCACAATACAGGTATAAAAATTGCTAGCATTCTGGCCTGATGTAAAAGATTTTTCTCCAAAACGATTAGAAAAACAACAGCCACTTATATAAATGGCCAAATAATGGAAGTTGGGAGAAAAAGTATCCTTTGGCATCTACCTGGCAATTAGCCATTGACTGTGTGGATTCCGGTCCACTGAATGCAGTAAGTGGATGAGGATATATGGCACTGCTTGCCAAATTCAATTTTAGATCTGCTTGGAAGAACTACAGCATGGCTTGTAAAGCGTGGGTACATATTCACTGTCTCACTTGGTGTTCCTTAGAATTCATTAAATCAATAAATAGCAATGGTGAATCCCTATAGTTTGTGATTTGACAATACTTGAATGTTTGAAATCTGCATCAGAAATAGAAATACGTGTGGAGCGATTTGATCCATTTTTAAAATCTGTTTTCAAGAAATAAGCTGTTGTAATGGAATTGGAAGAATTCATTTCAGAAAATACCAGGAAAGTATCTGGATGCCCCCTGCTGGTAGACCACTTGCATATCTATTGTAATTGCTCTCCCTCCAAAACTATAGCATATATTAAACTAATGGTCACGCCTTTTGTCAAATGTCCTAGGACAGTCAGCAAGGATTACCAAAAAAGTTGTAAACATCTTAGAAAAAGAGAGGGTGGTCTAATTGACGTGTGGTATGTGGACTAACTATACTTTATAGGACTAACTATACTTTGGTGCCAAGCAAAATCCTTTTTGTTTTTCTTAACTTTAAAAAAACCCTGAGCCTGTTTTTAAACAGTTTGGTGTTTGTTTGTTTTTAATTCCAAGGATTGCTTTTTTAAAAATGTAGTGTCTGACTGTTTTTAAATAACATTATAAGCTGCCCTGGAAAGTTGTTCTAAGGCTGTAAAGCATATCCATCCATGGATGGTGTCCAAAGAGACTGTTTTGCAGTATACCAGATATGATGTCTTATTTGTGAAATTGGGTCGGGTGGCAAGTTGGAGTTGCTCCAGTTGTTGTACCAGTTGTTGCTCCAGTTGTTGCTCCAGTTGTTGCTCCAGTTGTTGCATGCTTGCATTGCTACCTGGGCTGCTTGATGTCATTGCTAGGTTGGTGATGATTTCAATGCTGAAGTTTCAGTGTGGTCTTCAGAAGCAACCACATGGATAATAAAATGCAGAAGTTATCCATGAAAGTGATCAATGCAGTTTTGATCCCTTATTCAGGTTTGAATATGCCACAGCTGCCACAGGCCACAGCTCCTGTTTCCTCCAGAGTTTTTTTGTGACTACACACATCTTGAAGATGAAATTGCTGAGATCTGTTTGGAACTGCCACCTGGGCAGATAAGGTAATCAAGACCACATCTTGCTACATTATCTGGGATGACGAGGCTTTCTGTGACATCAGCTCAGCAGTCCAGATCCCTGCCTTTCCTGATTTGTGAACACTTCTGTTATCTCCTAAGAATGAGAGAATTATTATACCTGCCTTGAAAGAAGCAATGGAATGTCTTCCCTTCAAGAAACCATTGCTTGATTCGACTTCCGGTTTCCAGCGGCAACGGACGTCTGCGGGGCTTTCTCTTTGCCCCCAGCGCCCGAATCCAACCGC
>JAOYMU010000001.1:93778134-93793331 GCA_025802295.1 Psammodynastes pulverulentus | reverse complement strand
ATTTGGGAAAATAATTTCTTATTTAATAAGGAAATCTAAAATTCACCATATTTTATATGATATATATGTATATTTTTGGACCAATAAAAACTTTTTATCGGAAGAATTTCTTCTGCTCTCCTGGTAGTGTGCTTGAAACAGTACTAAGAGGAAGCCTCTCTTTAAAGGCTCTTTTTGTAATCACAGTAGTTTCTTTCTCCTTTTCAGGAAGAGGAGAGAAAAGAAGAGTGATAATGTACTGCAGAGATCAGAATGTCTATCTAACAGCTGAATTTATTCAAGAATGAACAGACTTGTAAAGGATAGTTGATATAAACAACAGAATAAAACAGGAAAGGTTTTTCTTGGCTTCTATCAGTTTTGATAGAACTTCTGGACTACAATTATTGTTATTAGACTATTCCCCTATTAGATTATTATTAGACTATTCCCCTAAAAAGCACATTGTTCCACAAGTAGAAAAATAAAATATCAAGGAGTGATATTTTAGTCAGATTCACTACTCTTTTAAAATACTCAGTGGATGAAGTCAAAGATACCATCTTGAGCCAAGTCAAGATACCAACATCCTAATTGTTATATGCATGCACACACAAATTTTTGGAGGAGCATTTGACCAGAAAAAGTGGTAAACTTTTTCTTGAATATTGTGACTCTACAAGTTAGCTAAAGGTATCTGTGTATTATTAATGACAACATTGTGGATAGTAGAACTGCTGATGTTACTTAGTTTCATTCATGAAATGTCTCCAAGAAAACAACCAACCTCAGAGAGCACCAATGACAGTTCATTTTGATCCTCAGCTACAAATATTCTCCTTTATTGGTATTGTGAATATTGATCTACTCAAAGAGTGAGTCACTGTCTATCAATGATATTCAATAACTGTGAAGAGTAGCTTACAAGACAAATGAAGTAAAGAATTGAAATAATCATTACATTGAACCAAATACTGAGTTAATGAAACATTTTGATGTGATTGTTTTGAATCAACCATGTCATACTCTCCAATTTTCTGAATGATACTTGACTGCACATGGCTCAAACTGGTACTTGTATCTTTGACCTCATCCACTGTGATTTTTTTTAAAGTAGTGGATCTGACTAGGAAATTTAGAAGTATCTTCTATTCTATGAGCCATGGTGGTGTAGTGGTTAGAGTGCAGTACTGCAGGCTACTTCTGTTGGCTGTTGACTGTCTGTAATTTGACAGTTCAAATCTCACCAGGCTCAAGGTTGACTCAGCATTCCATCCTTCCGAGATGCGTAAAATGAGGACCCAAATTGTTGGGGGAAATATGCTGACTCTGTAAACTGCTTAGAGAGGTCTGTAAAGCACTGTAAAGTAGTATATAAGTCTAAGTGCTATTGCTATTGCTATTTGGGTGACAGAACAATTTCAGAACTAGATATGTGATTTTTGTCCTATGAAAACCCAGGACACTTAACACACATATTGAGGTTCGATTCATTTCTTATATATAAGAATTCTCCAATCTCAGCTATATGATTTTGTACAGAATAACAGTCTCTCATGAAAGAAATATCAGCAGTTTTGGAGGAAATCTAAGTATCAGGAATCTGAATATCTAGAAAAAGAAAACCAGTTAAAAGGTCTAAGATGCCCCATACTCTAACAGCTGAATGAGGACTAAGCATGTTTAGAGAATTTATAATCTTTGTAATAGTGGTAAATATCCGTAGTTCGGGTATAGGATGAGGGTGAAGGTTTGTTCTCTGAGCTTGTGAGTTGGTTTCAGAACATTTCATTACCAGGCTTGGTAACATCTTTAGTGGAGTCTAGGGGAAGTCAGTGTTGGTGTTGACAATGACAAATCTCTACCTACACCAACACCAACACCAAACAGCACTAGTTCAATTGAGCCACACAAAAATCATTGGCCATACTACCACCTGCCACACTTGTGAGTTCATCAAAGCCTGGCACTCTAAAAGCAATTCCATCAACAGACACAATGATCTACAACCAGCCTACAAACCTCTCAAAATCCAACAGAGCCAACCAGAGATAGCACTGATCCTCAACTAACCCACACAACCCCTATTAGCAGTTCACCTCCCAATGACCCTAACCTGATATAATTTCCTTATCACAAGACCCACCACAAGACCCATCATAAAGATTCATATCTGACTCATCACAAGACCCTCACTTGACACACCTACACCTGAAGCCCTTATAAACAGAAGAACATTGACATTGACATCCCCTAAACTCCACTGAAGGTGTTACCTAGATTGGGAACAAAATGTTTGGAAACCAACCCACAAGCTTGGAGAACAAAGTCTCACCCCCAATTTATAATCTTCTAAGTGGCCACATGAAATGTCAACCGTCTTTTAGTAGAATTAGAGGGAGGTGTTTGTGCATGTATTTGAGTATACCTGAGACTCAGCATTCCTGAGAATGAAAACCTGAGTAATGATTACTGAATGTTTTATAACTCTCCTAAGAAGGAGACTTATTTAGAGGAACTATATTATACTTAGCCTAGAGCTAAGTGCAACCTGTGGGGTCTTTGATATTCTCTGAGCTTGGTTATTTTCTTCAGACATTTCATTATCCAACCAGGTAACATCATCAGTAGTAGAAGGGAGTGGAGTTTGTTCTGTTTTTATATGTGGCTATATAAATGTCCCTTCTAGTACTGATATTATCTAGTTAAGTAATGAAACATCTGCAAAATGACAACCAAACTCAGAGAGAACCAAGGACTCTACAGTTCAACCCCAACCTACAAATATCATCTTCTGTTGGTAACTACATCCTACCAGGAAAAGAGTTAATAAGCAAGAACTTTAGGAGCGAAAAAGGGCAATTTCATCGAAAAGAGCAGGCCAAGCAAGAAACAAAGAGGAGACATGGACTACATTCTTAACTTTCTATCTACTGCTCCTTGTCAGTAGGTCATGAGGTGTTGAAAAGCCAGTGTCACTCAAGTCACGCTTCCATCAGAAAGTGCAAACTGAACAGGAGTGAAGGAAAGCGAATGAAATGAACTATTTTGAAGGAGGTAGTGTCAGGGGCAAGTAAGCAGGCAAGTAACTTCAGTTCAAAGCACTTCATGTTTATTACATGAAGAATCCTATACACAAAAATCTGATCTACTAATGCTCAAGGTAAATTGGTGCTAGATAAGAATCAGTGGAATTCAAGTGATGGGGGAGGGCTGGACTTAGGCCTCTTCTGGGAGCAGAGCAAGTCCAAACTGATGACACCTTTGATCTCACCCTCAGGCTCAGCCTGGTCCTCTCCTACAGGTAGGGCTGATCAGAACTTCTGCACAGAAGCAACAGTGAATTCTGTTGCAAGATTTGCAGCAGATTTCACTGTTTTTTCCACTTACAACAAAACTCAGCTTCATTTGAAATAATATTGCATCCAAATATTAATCACTTTACTGTGGATGCAAAATAAGTAATTATCAAAATAATATATTAAAAATTACATCATAAGACACATTTTGATTTTAATTATATTTCCAATTACGAAACAAAACACAATCTCTGTTTTCATTAAAGTCTTCATATTTCCTCTCACCTGTACTCCAATTATTTCTATTTTTAAGTTGTCCAATGTATTTTTTTTAGCTGTCAGCCTTCACCTACACAGAGTTACCTTCCCAACACTGTACAAAAAGTATGTTGGCTAACATGGTACACTTAATTGGAGCAGACTTTGTTCTTCATCACTTCATCCTGTTCCCTGAGGTTTTGTTTTTTGTAACTCATCCAGGAATCTAGCACGTACGCTTCATGCCAACCCTGGGCAGATTAAAACCTAACACATTCTAGACTGAGAAGCAATTAGTCAGTGTAAATGAAACTTTTAATTGCATCTATGATTTATTGAGCTGGAGTTGAACCATTAAGTTTAATTCATGGACATGATCAATGAGCTGCACAGAATGGCGATTTTTTTGTGTAGGTGTGATTGAGGAGCCACTTCCATCTGGGAGGGCTCACACCACATTTGTTCATCTGAAGGAACCATTTATACACCCACTTTACTTAATCAGGAGGGCTGGACTGTCGTGGTTGATGCCAACCTTGCAAGATGTAAGAAGGGAACCAGTCAGCCGCCAGTCTTCTTTGTCCCCAGTTCTTTCATAATATCTTTTCATAGATCTTATATTTGCACTTTAAAATAATGCTACCTGTCGAAAATGGATGCTTCTTTCCAAATAAAGTCACAGACAATTCACCAAATAGCATCATTTAGATAGTCAGAGAGATAACATTTAAAAGTTTTTCTTGCAAATGTCTTTTCATTAAAAAAATTACCCTGGAGCACTCATGACATGTTACCCATCAACACATCAATCCTGCTATTATTTTTTAAATCAATTACCAATGTCAAATTCACCCTTCAACTGCTGTTCTTTGATGTATTATATAGCTTAATCATTAAGCAAGTAACTGTCAGAAGTTTTATTTCAATTTTCAATTGAGTGTAGACATCAATCTAACCATCAGGAAAAGAATGTTACCGCCTCCAAGAAAGCCCTAGTAGGAGTTTCAGAATGTTGCCTTTTGGATGGTGGTAGTATAAAAAGCATTTCCCTCGGCAATTTTAAATATTTATTTATTATTCTTCGCATGTACAGTGTTGCTTCAATTTTTACTGTGACCCTTGAGTGTTCTTCCTTATACGTTAAGTCAAAATGACCATCCCCTAAATTTCAAAGTGGGAAGATTTTCAGGCATGAAAATTGTATTGATGCATATTTTTACAAGTCACTCCACATAACTTTTTCCAAAGATTCAAATAGCCAGGTATTATTATTGTCTCCATATTTCAGTAATCTGCTATTAAAAGTGGCTTCAAATCACCTAGTGGTGTCACCTGAGGCTGGCTGAAGGTTTTCAGAGTATTATTGGATATTGCATATGGAACTTCTATCCAGCCATCAGAACTATTATTTCTCCTCTTTGCTTTTGTCTCCTGCATTTTGAAATGTCAGAGGATTCTCCTATCTTCTGGATGGGGGCAAGGCCAGTCAGAAGTGGTGTTTGCTGGTTCTCTGAACTACTCAAAATTTCCACTATCGGTTCTCCAGAACTGGTCAGAACCTGCTGAATACCACCTCTGAACTGCATTGACTGCCAATGTACTTCTGGGTGCAACTCAAAGTAATGGTTGTCATTAATGGTTGTCATTTAAAGACCTTTAAAGGCCTTTGTGACTCAGGATGCCAAAGGGACTGCCTTTTCCAGTTTTTTCTACCTGTCTGATCCAGTGTCACAGGACAAGTATGCCTTGGGTCCTGATTTCAGGGAATGTGCCCGCCCTATGAAACATTCTCACTCAAGGAAACATTCTCACTGGAAGGCCCTAAATATTTGGTTCTATGCCCAGGTTTGGGGGTCTATGAAAGGTCCCATTGCCTGGTTGTGCTAACAATCATTGATTGTGATGTCTTCTTCAGTTGCTGTGTATTTTAACTTTTGTATTTTTGATGGGAATTTGTTTTTAATAGACTTTAAGTTGTTCGATGCTCAGAGTCGTTGCTGAAATGGACAGCATACAAAATGAATGAATGAATGAATGAATGGTTAGAGACAATTGTTAGCATTGTTAGAGACCCCATGCACCCACTTTACGATCTGTATTTATTGTTCCCCTCTGGGAGGAGGTTTTGAAGTATTTCCAGCAGGACTACCAGATTCTTTAACAGCTTTGTTCCCTATGCCATCTGTCTGGTAAACTCGCAAGATTCGTTTTTTTCGCCATGTACGTGTAGACTTTGTAGTTTCTCTGTGTCATATAATATATGTGGGTATATGCATAATTTTTTTTGTCATGTTTATGTAGTGCATATTGGAGATGGTGACCCTTTGAGAACTGTATGCAACAAAACTTCATTTTAATGTATGTCTATTAGTGTTTAAAGTGACAATAAAGTTATTCTAAGTCTGAGAATATCATTTCCCACTAGTCTAGAATAACAGCCATCCTGACGTTGGTGCATTGGTTATTAATACGTTTTGGGGCCTAATTCCAAGTGTTGACTATTATCTGGTGCAAAATCAGGATGGGCTTGACCCTTGTAAGGTCCTAAAGATCTGGTTATGTGCTCAGGCTGAGGAGTTGAGTGTGCATAGGGATGTGCTTCTTGATTGGGTTAGTGATTCAGGTTTAATGTTTCTCAGTTCTTTGTATTTTAACTACTATAATGTTTGTAATTGTTTTTATTTTACTTTAATTCTGTTTGCCACCCAGAATTGTTTGCTGATGTGGTAGTCATATAAATTGGAAAAATAAATCTCCTTATGATCTCAAGTTTAGATCCATAGATGGTACATATGTAACCATGAAAATACTGAAATACCAAAATATGCATTGTGAGTCATGATACAATCTCTGTCCTTTTGTACTTTCATTCCAACATCACCCATGATATTTATTAAAGAATAAAGCTTGCGTCATGATGCTGTGATGTTGGTCCTTTGCCCTCCCCACTTGTGCCCTCAGAGATGCCTACAATAGTGGGAGCTTCTCCTCATTGTGTTTCTTAGGCTCCTGTGTGTCATTTCTCACTTGCTCTTTTATCTGCCAAACAAGATCTTTGTATATTGCTAAATTCTTGCTGGTATTTGGAAGTGGGATGCACCAGGTACAAAATGAAAATAAATGGCTAATACCTCCTAATAATGCCTGATTTCCTGATTTGATATCCCATATTAATTCTAATTATGTATATAGAGTCAGGGCATTAATCATCATGTTTAAATGCCTTCTTATATAACAACTCTGATGTTCCAAGCAGCTGGAAAAAGCAGTGTGCTGGAGATAGGCCTTTCCCTTAACTGGGTTATCTTAGCTTGCAGCTTCTTTCATGGCAATCATCTCCTCAATAAAAGGCTTGGGTGCTTTCAGATTATTGTGTCATTATGCAATTGTTCTCTCTTTACTGAAAGCTATGGGGGTGGGAGAGATAAGTTCAGGTATCCCAGCCTTTCATTTATAAGCCTTCCACGGCTTCTTTTTTTCCATCTCAATGACTATCCAGAAGGAATATTTCCACAGTGTTTTCTAATTGGTAGCCTTAGTGACTTCTGTCTGAAAGCATGCATGGCTTTCGCTAGCAGTTGAAAATTTCAGAGTTGCGCTTATGGTGAGATACAGATCTATTAAGTCATTCCGCCTCACCTGGCAGTCTTCAGTTAGATGGGAACTCCCAGAAATTTGACACATCTGGAGGATATCAAGACAGGAAGAGTCTGGGCTACTCCAATTAAGTAATTTGATGTAATAGACAGTGAGATTGGTGGTGAATAAATTTATGAGTAACAAATCAATAAATAACTACTGATATAGTTTTGGTTGTCACCAAGAAGTGTTTTATGTAAATACTCAGAATTACTCAAAATCCTGTAATCATCCTAGGATTTTATAGATGCTAGCTCCCTGATGATATGGATGATATGATACGGAGACGGTATTTGTGCAAAATTCCTTTGCTGGAAATACTTTAATCTAGGACTTTATTTTGATTTCCCATTTTAACTCCATGCTTATTTGGGCAGGCATAATGAAGGTGTCACAATCTTCTAACTCTGGAAATAAGCGGTGTCTTTCCACATTCTGTTTAAGGAGTCAATTGTGGAGAGGTCTGCAAACATTTTCCCAGTGCGAAGGAAACACTGATTAATCTGCAGGTCTGAGTATAATTGCCTCAGTGCTGGCAAATATGCCCTTAAGAAAATACTTTAAAGACTGGCATATCTATTGTGCAGAGAAATTGGACAGTCTAATCAAAATGAACTTCTTAACGCTGCTAACTTTATCATTAGAAGGTCACTTCTATTTCCAGACAATTTTTGGTTAAGCTTCTTCCTTCACACACATCCCCAAATCCTATTCAATTGTCAGAGGATCAAGATCTGCTCTGAAACTACTGGAAGCAATTCTGGCTTTTCTATTGTTGGTGTGGAAGGATGTAACTATTGTCCATTTCAGTGGGCCTTTGTCAAATTTCTGCCAGAGCCCAAACTTAAATCATTGCTATCTATGTTGAAGCTGGTACATGGCTCCTTTGTTCTTTGAAATACAATGTTTTTTACAATTAACCCAGAGAAAACTAGAAACTATTAATATGAGTGAGAAGGACAGGGAGAGAGGGAAAGAAGGTGAATTTTGCCCAAATAGAGTTTGAGATTGCCATCTTGGAAAGAAAACTTCCTGAACAAAAAGGGTTTTTGCCATGTCACTGCATGGATTTGCCAAATATGCCAGAAAAGAGGTCTGAAGGCAGAGATTCTTTGGCAAAAAGTAGTGATAAAATGCCAATGTAACAAGTTCCTCACATATTCAAAAAGAGTTTAAGCACATTCTCAGTAAATGCCACCAAACATCAAGAAAACTGAATTTAAGATGGGTAGCTCCTGCCATTCTCTCGGAGGGATGATAGCAAAAGGGCAGGAATGCCTCACACTTCATAAACAGCTCTCTTAGAGAACCTGCTTCTTGCAGCCAGAAGCAATGCATCTCCTTGCACATTGATTTAGAGTATGGGTGTCAAAACTTGCCCTGTCATGTTATCGTCATGTGATGTTTCACAATGTTTTCCCCCTTTGAGGAGCTGGGATGGGTGTGGCTTGCGCAGATGCATCCAGCCTGCCAGTTTGACACCCCTGAATTCTAGAGCTTCCTGATCTACCAGTAGAAAAAATGACTTCCTGGTGGATACCCACCACATCCTTTGTCTTCCAGAGAGTTCAAGAAAACAGGCTCCAAACCAGTGCTGGGATTCAAAAATTTTTATTACCAGTTCTGTGGGCATGGCTTGGTGGGTGTGGTGTGGCTTGGTGGGTGGGCTTGGTGGGCATGGCAGGGGTAGGATACTGTAAAATCTTCATTCCCTCCCCACTCCTGGGGGAAGGTTACTGCAAAATCCCATTCCCTCCCCACCCCACTAACCTGCTTTCCAGCTCCGTTCTCCTGTGCAAGGCAACAAAAGAAGACCCAGCTCATCAGCTGGGACTCGGGAGGCAGAGAATAGATGGGAGCAGGGCCAGTCACAGGTGGGATTTGCTGGTTCTCCGAACTACTCAAAATTTCCACTACCGGTTCTCCAGAACTGGTCAGAACTTGCTGAATACCATCTCTGCTCCAAACCACTCTGGGTGAGATTATCCTAGAGACTAATTAGGCTGATTTTGCTCTCTGTTGATTTGATTTCTCCAGAGGGTTGTAGTGTGTTAAGTCTCACTTGGCATATTAGAGAAAATTATAGGACAACATATTTATGCTGCATTTTATTCCTTACTCTCTCTTCTTAAATTTCTGAATGACTAAAAAGAGGGGTTGTCCCTTCCCTCTTTATTTCCTGGCACCCACTTTCTCTAATACATTTTTATTTTATTTATTTATTTAGTTTGTCAAACATGTATGAGAAAACAAGTATAAGTATGAACATAACATATAAACATACAAGTATAAACAGGTATAAGTATACTGTATACTGTGTGAATAAATGGGAACAGTAGGACAGGGATGGTAGGCATGGTGGTGCGCTTATGTATGCCCCCTTACAGACCTCTTAGGGATGGGGTGAGGTCCACGGTGGACAGTTTAAGGTGAAAGTTTAGTGGGGTTTGCGGATGTAACAATAGAATCAGGTAGTGAGTTCCAGGCATTGGCCACTCTGTTGCTGAAGTCGTATTTTCTGCAATCAAGTTTGGAGCGATTTACTTTGAGTTTGTATCTATTGTTTGCCTGTGTGTTATTGTGGTTGAAGCTGAAGTAGTCATTGACAGGTAGGACATTGTAGCAGACAATTTTGTGTACTAAGCTTAGGTCACATGGTGCCATGAGCAAAGGAACAGTATTTTGCAAACACTATTGTATCTTCATGGAGGTCTTTTCCTTCATATGCATTCTCTCCCATAGTTATCTCAACTCCTTCCTTCCTTCCTTCCTTCCTTCCTTCCTTCCTTCCTTCCTTCCTTCCTTCCTTCCTTCCTTCCTCCTGATTTACACAGCAGCTCAACTATTGGTATTTCTATAGAACCATCTTCCCTGCAATAACCAGCTAACACATTACTTGCTTTCTCTTCCTTTACAGTTGATAAAGTATTGTACAAGACTATTTTATACTATAAACTTGCCATCCAAAGATTTTTCTCCTCTTTCTGTAACTGAGCAGTTGTTCTTCTTTGCAAATGCAAGAAAATAATCTAATAGAGTTGGACTTGATTCACTGTCACAATGTACAAAAGCTATTTGTTTAAAGAAAATGTTAGTACTTTGGTTCCTATGTGCTTGGATGTAGTCAGTATATGAATTCCTGTATTCAGAAATTCTTGCATGTACAAGTTATAAGACAATCATGGCAAGATTCTGCATTCTTCTCTTGGAGTTGCAAGTGCTAGTGGCAAATGCTGTATAAATCAACATAATAAATGAATGAATGAAGCAACAAACAAATGAATAAATAAAGTCTGCAACAGTGTGTGTCAGAAAGTGCACTACATTCAATCAAATATCAGGAGAGCAATGTATCAGTTCACCATATGTAATATGAGAGTGTGAGGATGGTTATCCTGAATCTAGCTTTCCATCAGTTTCTGTAAAGAAAACTAGAACAAGCTATTTATCTAATATAGCAGTTTTACTCAAAAGGAATTGGATGTGCTGTCTTGGTGTAATTGCTATGTTTTCATGTTGCTGTGCTTGTTATGGTTTATTTCTGCTTGTCCAACTCATCCTGTGAAGCATTTTCTTAAGGTTGTTACCAGCCCTGAACTGCTCCCCATTTTTTTTTATTTTCATTCTTTTCTCTTGTTTGCCCTTCACTCACTATTTCTTTTATCTATCAAAGTCCAATTCTATTCACACATGACATATATATATATAAAACCAAGGGCAGTTTGGCTAACTAAAGCACTGTAGTCGTGTGTATTTTCATTCAGGTTTTTTTTCCAATTAAAGGTTCAAGGCCTTTTTGATGACAGGTGAGGCATAACTGAATATCATTGCAGCACATAGATTTCCATTGAATGAACAGAAGATTACTTTACAATGGCTGTCACAAAACATTGGCAATTAGTGCTTAGAAGAATAATCCAGGGGTCTAGCAGAAGGAAGTGACTACTGTAAATAGATACTTAGGGGCAGACAATTTTATCATGAAAGGACCGAGATGGAGGAGCTCCTCCCTAACTGGAAGTTACCCCAACCAGGTGCTTTCCTCAATAATTGGTGGACAATATTTTGATCTTTGCTTCTTTTAAAAATTCAAGTTCTCATGATGAACTATCCTACATGCTAAGATGAATCTGACTTCTGGTAGCTGGTTCCAGGTATTCATACAACATTATATATAAATGCGAAATACCACTCATGCATCATCATGAAATCTCCAGAACCGTAAAGCCTACAAACTTAAAATTTGGCAGGTATGTTCCTCTTGACTTCTAGGTGCTCACTAAGAAAGGATTTTTCGAAATGACCATCAGAGTATTAGTATTTTGTATATTATTATTAACATGCTCTGATGCTAAGGAGTTCTACTGCCCCTCCCCACCTGAAAAAAAATCTGTTCCAAATGCCAACACAAGCAGAGGACAAAAGTTTCAGTTGCAGTTTTACTTTCACAGCAGCGAGCAACTTTACTATAGAACAGTTGAGCTAAGCCAGGCCCAGGCTCCTTGCTGTCTCCTTCTTGCTCACAGAGCAAATACTGTTTCACTTTCCAAACAGCCATCAACTCTCTCACACGCTGACAGGACGCTAGCCAGATGAATACTGATGGATGTTGGTAGGCAGAGGCAGATTTCCCCCCCTCTTATTTTCCTCCCCAAAAACTTGCTCAATTACATAGTTTCATAGCGAAACACGGGTATCCTGCTAGTAGCAAATAAAAATGAAGGCAATGAACTAAGACTAGTGCTTAAACTATCAACCAGATAATGATAGCATATTTTGCTATTATGGGAGCTACTGATGTTTCTGGGCAGTGAGATGAATAGGGCGAGACATGGCAGGTTGTTTCATCAATTCTTTGTTCCAGAAGGATAAAGGAACCACAGCTCATTGTCTCTATTAATCAGAATCTCTAAAGACAGCAAGGAAATGAGAACGCCCAAATGTCTGGTAGGGCTATATGAAAGGAGAGTGATTTGCAATCATTTTCTTCAAAATGCTACTATCTATTAAAAAAGCATATTGCATATGTATCTAAGATTACACATATACATACATGAGTGTATAAACATCTGCCTGAAAATGAATTACTCAGCAGGCAATTATTCCTACCGGAAAAAGGAGTGCATAAATACAAGATATATAATTTCTACCATCACCACTTTTCTGGAACATAAACTTCCAGTAAATTAGAATTCCCTGCTGAGTAATTCACTTTAAATTAACCATTTAAAATAGAGCTACTTAGGAGTAAGCAACTTTTATCTATGTCATTATTTATCCATATTCTGTGTTCTTTCTTCTATAGCTAGAATCCATTTGGCAAGCAATAGCAGAGGTGGGACATTAGAAGTGAACTGACAAAGGTTTGACATGAGTGGAAGAGCCAAAGTGCATTGGCTGGGCTTATCCAATGCGGATCATAGAATTTGCAATGCATATAACCATACGTACTTGGCTCTGGTCAAATGAAACCTGATTTTTCCAACTTATCATTCCAATATTAATTAAATTCAGAATGAATGGAAGCATCAGCACTTCTTCCCTCTCGTAATATTTAGTTTGGCTGAAAGACCCCCAATTTCCTTACTTTGATCAATGATCAGATCAAATCTAAGTACAGGTAGGCCTCAACCTACAACCATTTGTTTAGTGACCATTTGAAATAATAACAACATTGAAAAATGGGACTTATGATTGTTTTTCACCATCATATGACTGTTGCAGCATCCCTAAGGTCACATAATCAAAATCTGGATGATTGGCAACAGGTTCATATTTATGATGGGAGCAGTATCCCAGGGTCATGGGATCAGCCTTCTGAAAAGCAAAATCAATGGAACAGCCAGATTCACTTCACAACTGTATTACTAACTTGCAGTGATTCACTTAACAACAAGAAATGTTGTAAAATGGGGCAAAACTCACTTAACAAACGTCTCACTTAGCAACAGTAATTTTGGGCTCAATTACACTCATAAGTCGAGGACTACGTGTAGCCTGTTTTCTCCATCCAGTTACAGACATTAGCACGCTCCTTCTTACTATTGCTCTTCCTTCCATTCAGCAGTCCAAGTGAGGGCACTTCAGAAGGGGATTGTTCTGTTCCTCTAATACCACCAGCATTTCCAGACCCTGCCTACCTCACCCTTTGTGTTCTTATTTGCATTGCTAGTTTTTGAAAGGTTTTTAAAAGATTTTTTTTGGAATTTGATTAGTCCTTTTGGTTTTTTCTATTAATTTTCTTCCTCTCCCCCCCCTCCTGAAAGCTAAAGAAAAGCTCTTCCCATATACCCTGCAGCAGGGGTGGGCTGCTGGGGGTTCACAGGGGTTTGGGAGAACCTCTAGCTAAGATTCTGTGCAGTTCGGAGAACCCGCTAAATCCCACTCCGGCTGCTGCCCCTCTCCCCTCCCAAGAGTCCCCACGCGGCCCGTTTTGGATGCAGGTAAGTGCAAGGCATGTGTGGAGCTTGGGCAAAACACAGGGCTACCGGAAGTTCCAGCCTCCAGAGGGCCTCTGGAGCCTGGGGAGGCTGTTTTCGCTTTCCCGGAGGCTCAAGGAAAGCCTCCAGAGCCAGGTGAGGGCAAAAAACACCCTCACCACTGGGTGCAGGTGGCTGACTAGGCCACGCCCACCCAACAACCGATCAGAGAACCCCTTGCTAAAATTTTTGAAGCCCATCCCTGCGCCTGTAGTTCTAGTGGCAGAATTAAAGAGGTTTCACTTTTGCAACCAAAAAGGTGTGTGTATAAGGGAATGAAAGAAAGCCTATGTTTAGCAATTTCAGAAACTTTAATCTCTTCTGGTGTTTTGAAAGCTGAGTTATTCTCCAGGGATATCTGCAGTCCAAAGTGCATCTGCCGTGAGTGGGAGCATCATGAACACCACTGTCAATTCAGGTTTCCCTTCCAGAACTCAAGAAGTGTGAGGAAGTTGTATCGCTGTCTTTCCTAGCACTGTAGTTGGGACATAAAATTATCTTTGCAATGCAGGGAAAAATAAGCATTTTAGCTTGAAATAGGAGACAGAAAATCCGCATCCAAAAGTACAAATGTTGGCTTCCATCCAAGGAATGAAAAGTCTGGATTGCCTTAAAACAGCAAGAGTATAAAAAGAAAACATTAAAATGTTGTTTTCTAGAGATAATGTACCCCGATTTTCAAATAATAGTAATGTTAAGAGTAAGAGGAAATCAATTTTGAAATTTATTATGTTTTGACAGTCCAAATAGAAGAAGGTGTACAGTAATATATCTTGAGGGACCCATGATGGAAAATTTCCACCAAGGGAAATCATGTAAAATTTGGCGCTAGACAATAAATATGTAAAATTATATACATTAAGGTAAAAAAAACCCACACCCTAAAATCTCCCTTCTAATAGATAGTTGCATCTTTAAAAAAACTGGTAGTTTTCACAGTTCAGAAGCTTTCTGTGTTTAACTAATATATACTTTCCCCAAATGATGAAAAATTATTCTCTGCAGTTCATTAGAGTTCCCAATATCCCTTCTGTGTATGCATTGCTCTCAACCAATCGTCTTTCATTCCGCCTTCCACAACACTCAGAAGGGATTTTATAATGCAACCTAACATAATGCCATTAATCTGTAGCTCCTTGGAAAGGTTTCTACGTGCATCTTAGTGAATATATCATTGTGGTCATGAACCTGCTGTGTATATAGAAACTCATTTATATTCTTAGAAAATATTTTACCTTAGCACAGAGCGGATCTACCATAACTAGGTTGCAAATATCGGGACAAGTATTTTGTGTATCTTTTCAGCATTGATGCCATCTTGTATTTTTCCAGATATAATACTCCTACCATAACTCTTCTCATAGAACAGTCTCTCAATATTATTTTTCAAACCACTAGCAAAATAAAAGTCAAATTAATGCATAAAATATGAGCCTTGGTGGCGCGGTGGTTAGAGTGCAGTACTGGCAGGCTATTTCTGCTGACTGCTGGCTGCCTGCAATTTGGCAGTTCAAATCTCACCAGGCTCAAGGTTGACTCAGCC
>JAOYMU010000001.1:93657026-93676751 GCA_025802295.1 Psammodynastes pulverulentus | reverse complement strand
CTTAATGCTTTTTTGGCAATGCTGTTACAGTGAGCTCTGGGGCTTAGATCTTTTGAAATGAGTACTCCTAGGTCCTTTTAGGGTGTGGGATACAGAAGAATGTTTTCATCTCTAGACCCTGATAATGCAATTTCCTTTGCCTGAAATGGAATAAAATGGGTGTGTGTGCGGTACTAAGATTAGCAGTACTGCAGGTTTTATGAAGAAGTTGAGGAAAAATAAATCTGTTTCCAACATTGACTGCAGAAACACGGAAGAGTTCAGTTAAGGTCATAGAAAAAGGAATCTTCACATATTTGTTAAATTGTAGGAAGAAGGAAATAGGTTCTCCAGTTTCAAACTAAGCAAATTCTAAGGCTACATGGCCCCAGATGAGAAACCGTCTGTTCAATAAATATCAATTAAAATAATAATAATTTTATACCCTTTTCTCAGAAAGAGACATGGCTAGTATGCTAACATGGCTTTTGTGATTTTATTGACCCAAGTACGGGTTGGGTTGGGGAAATCGGAAGTGTTTTGAGTACGACTCAAGACTCTTTCCATAGCTCCTGGAGACCTGTAGACGTGTATATGCAGGAATTTCCACTTGGGAACTGGAAAATTACAGACTTTTGAAGCAGCCGAGAGAAGAGTAGCCTCCACACAAAACGAGCTCCAATGCCGACTCTTAAAAAAAAAAATCTAGGAAATTGTTCAACGATTCGGAGAGCGACCCCTGGCGGCCAATCGCAACTCTTTGCGTACACTACAGTAATCGAGCGGGCTTGTGACAGCGACTAACTGCAAATCTTCCCGCGTTATTTATAGCCCGTCTGCGCCTTTAAGTGGGAGAATCCCGTCCGTTTGGCCACCTGGAAACACCAAAGTTATCCACTGGTTGGATAGCGAGAGACGATCGCAGCATCAGCTCAAGCCCGCGGACCTTTGGTACCTAATTACCTGGGGTCGAAGTGAGCCGCCGAGCGCTTCTCTCGTGCCAAATTCCTTGTGCAAGAGAGAAAAAGCTGCAGAGGAGAGGCCCGAAGGGATTCCCCCCCATCCCGTTTTATCCAATTAAGGCAGAGCAGAAAGCAGCGCTGACCCTGGAGAAGAGGCCGGCAACCGCTCCTGCTGCAGATCTGGCTCCCCTCTAAGAGGAGCTCCCTTCCGCTTCTGCCGCCCCAAAGCCTTCTTTGCTGCTCGGCCGTTTGAGGGGAGAGCCGAGCAGGGAAACAAAAAAGCCAGACTCGTGCTCTGGTCAAAGCAAACCAGAGGGGCCCAAAACCGGACATCAGGCAGCCGGAATGGGGTGGAAGGGGGAGGCGAGGGGGATGTTGGGAGAACACGAAGGACTTCTCTAGGTAGCCGCTTCTGCAGACAGTCTGGGCTCCGCTAGAGAGGAGAAAGTGAGCTCTTCCCTCCTCGCTTGTTTCTCCAGCCTTGCGGGACCGACGCGGCAACTGCGAAGCACGCTTCCTTCTCTTCCGCCCCACATCTCCACTCCTCCATCCCCCCCTGCCATCCCCCGCCGCACCATCTGAATTGAGGGGGGAAAGCGGGGGCAGCCGGGACCGGCGCTGCAGAGAGAAGCCGAAAGCGCGCGGCCGGGGCAGGTCGAGCGAGAAGCCCCGCTCGCCCTTCTCGCTCTGGCCGCGCGCGCGCGCTCTCAGAGAAAGAGAGAGAGAGAGAGAGAGGAGAGGGCTGGCGGGCGCGAGAGCTCAGCCCCGCGGACGGAGAGAGAGAGAGAGAGAGAGAGAGAGAGGATGGTTCGCTCGCCGCTGCCGCTCGCTGGGACAGAGGGAGCTTGAGGGACGGACGGAAGGGAGATGCAGCCACGGTCTCCGGCTGGGAATCTCTGGAGATGAGGCGGGCACCCGCCGCCGCCGCTGCGTCTGAAGCAGCCCCGCGTTTTTGAAGGTAGTTTATGTGAATGGGAAAGCAAGGCGTGACGGGGCGCAGCCTAAGTCCCCCCTTGCCTAGGACGCGGCGGGCCAGGTTGTGGGGGCGGTGGGGGGAGGGAGAGAAGGAAAGCGCCGGATCGGCTCTTCTTGGCTACCTGGAGTGTGGATTGGGGGTGGCTTTTTTTCTCGCCGGCTCTGAAACTGAATTGTTAAGAGATGCGAGGGGAGAGGAGGGAGCGATGTGATTTCCACACGTGCATTCCCACACCTCGGGTCGGTGACTGGACAATAAGTAACACCGCGGGAATGTACTTTTCCGCCGTGAAAACGCCGTTTCGGGAGAGCCCGAAACAGGGGCCCGAGTCTTCACAGACCTTTTTGTGCCTTCAGCTTTGTTAGTTCATACCCCTCCCCCCCGGGGCTCCCGATTACCAAAGGTATATAAAGTATCGTGTGTTGTTGACCTTAAGGTATCTGTCCGATCTAACGGGCTAATATAGCAAGATTTTTGGAACTGAACACTGTTCGATTTGTCCCTGGAAAATCTGAAACTGGTCCTTTAGTAGAATGCACCGGCATTCTGCTAAAGAAGAGAATTTCTTCCCACCCTTCCTTAAACCATGCTTTCACCATGATGGTGGGGCATACAATGATCTATAAGTAACTGTAATTATGGCTGGGGAAACGTGATGGTCTGTATGTTATGCTGGAAGGATTGATTTACAGGTATCAGAGGTGTAAGAAGTGGCTGTAAGTACATCAGTGCACGAGTCATAAGAATTAGTGTCTCTCTTAGAACTCTGCCTTTGTTCACCCAGTGCTGTGGACTGGCTCTGATTCCCAGTAGAAGTTTTTGGTTGGCCTTGTGATATAGAAGAACAGAGTAGCACAGTGTTCGGTGGGGGATATTGAAATATATGGATTTCTTTTCCAGCCTGCCAGGGTGATAAAAGTTCTAGTTTTGTTCGGAGCTAGAAATGCGGTTGGCTGGAGTAGAGGGTCTTGAGGATTTTGCTTTCACTGAGTTTCTATAATTCTACTTCTGATTCCCAGAGATGATTAGAGCAACAACTGGAGCCCAGAATTCCAAACTCTTAATTTCTTATTCTCTATTTAAAGTTCTTTTTCTGCTGACTTGGGATTTCCCTATGTTAATTTCCAAATCGTCCTAATAGTTTCACAATTTAATTGGGAAGAATTGGAAGGAAGAAAAAAAATCTATGCCTTTCAACAATCCATTGGTAGAAGGAAGCTTTTGTATGGATGAGATACAGTCTTATTTTGGGGGGGATCTGGGAAAACATTAAAGATTTCACGGAATGGGCAGCAGCTCTGTGCTCCTAAATGATATGAGGCACTGACAGGAATGAGAATGGCATTTTTAATCCAAATGATTTAATTTATATGGTGCAACAAGTAAAGTTGTTGTTTCGGTTGAAATGGACAATTTTTTAAAAGAACCGCTATGTATTATATGGCATTGGATTAACCTAAACAATATTCTGCTATTTAGAAGAGAGCCTAACCCTTCCCCAAAGAGGGAGGCCATGTCACTGATTAAGATTGTGCCATCTGTAATCTCTCCCCATCTAAAAGATGGGTTTTGTCTTGCAAAGAGAGGATTTAGAGAAGACCTGAAACTGAGCAGGTTTCAAGTGAATGAAAATGTTCTTATTCATTGCCTCCCCCTCTGACACACCATGTCTTCAGACTTTGCTGGATAGTTCTAGCTTTCAGAAAGAAAGAAGAATATTTTTCAGGTGGGGTATTTCCCTGGAAATGTACACATTCTAATCTATTTCCATTCATAATAGCGGTTCTGTTGTAGTAGCAAAACTACTTTAATTTATTATGTGCAGATCAGCTGTTCATGATAGTCTTGTAATGTAATTCTATAAAGTGAGGACCAAAATGCAATATAGACATATGTTGATTGTTACAATGATTCCTAAAAAGATTGTTAGGACCAAGATTGATTTGAAAAACTCTAGGATTTTAATGGACTATTTTTTATAAACTTTGGAGTAGTGTAAATATATCTTATTCATAGTTGAAGTAAAACAACTTCACTGTTCTGTTTATTTTTCAAGATTTTGTTCCATCAACACAAATGCCAAGATGTCCCGAGGAGGAGGTGAAATAAATATGACTTCTTATTGATATTTTATTTGGAATTTTAAAAGTTGCGAGATTAACAAAGCCCTTAAGCAAGAAATGAAAAGTAAAATCCAGAAATGTTGCTGTAGAAGTGTAGCAGATAGGTGAAAGAGCAGAAACATTGGAAAAATACAGGCTTTTACTTGAAATCGTTCTAACCCAGATTAGATGCCAAGTACATATTTCTGGGAAGAACATTCCACAACCTGAAGAGGAGCTTTTCTTCTTGAGAACTGCTGTATCGTGTTCAGCAGGGACATTTAGAAAAAGTCCTCAGAAGATCTCAAAATCCAGGTAGGAAGGTATGACAAGGCACAACCTGTTCCTCTTTCCAAACTATGACCAAATTATAAGAGTTCCTTGAATTGAGCCCCCAAATATGATGGATCCAGTGATAAGTAACTGATGAAATAAGTTCATTTCTCCCTGTCCACTTGGCAAATCTGTCACCACGTTTTGAAATTTATGCCTGTTTTGGTTTTCACCTATATAGGAAGCCCCATGTTCAGTGCATTTCTATAGTTTATATGTAAATGAAAGCATATTTGTTAGGTAGGAAACTACATCTGACAGGTAAAAAGGTTAGAAAGAGCATTCATCTTTAATATTCAGGCTGCAAAACAATCTTTTTCTCAATACTCTAGAAAGAAGATCCTTAATTCAAAGCAGTCTGTTGACAACAATTGAAAATAATTGTGGGACATTTTGAATAAGCACTTAACTGAATGCTCTGTTGTTTTGTCAAGGGTAAATTGAGAAAAACCAGAAGCTGTGTAAGACAGACTGAGAATGAGAAAGAGACAGGTTGATGGTTAAGTTAATAGATTATTTATATTCTTAAGGCCTGTAGAACTGTGAGTAAAATTCTATCCCGTGGAGCAATTGCTAGCTTTTAGTACAGTAGTGATTTCATTACTATAAATCAAAGAAGGTCCCTGTGGCCCTTAGGATGTTGCTGAAATGCAGTTTCAAGCAGCCTCAAATAGCACGGCCAATAGTGAGGGATGCTTGGGGCTATAAATACTTGTTTCAAATGCAGTCTGCCTATTACACAAGATTTGGTATTGGGTACATTCCAAGTGTTGCACATCTTGAGCAAAATTTTCTGTGTTAGAGGTCTACTAATCCTACTACAGAGTATCAGAATAACAGAGTTGGAAGGACCTTGGTGTTCTTTTAGTCCAAATCTTGCTCAAGCAGGAAGCCCTATACCATTTCAGACAAATGGCTATCCAAGCTCTTCTTAGTGTTGCTCCAGTGTTGGAGTACCCACAACTTCTGAAGGCAAGCCATTCCACTGATTAATAGTTTTAATGTCAGACATTTTCTCCTTAGTTCTAGATTACTTCTCTCCTTGATTAGTTTCCCTCCATTGCTTCTTGTCCTGCTTTTAGGTGCTTTGGAAAATAGGTTGACCCCCGCTTCTTTATGGCAACCTCTTAGATATTGGAACACTAGTCAGGAGTGAGCCCTATGTGAGCGGGTTGTCCCAATGTGAGCGGACCGGTAGTGCCGACGATAGTTGGGCTCTCCCACCTGCCCATACGCAATAGTGACCATATATCCTTTCGCCTGATTGGCGCTCACAGCGGTTTGCCGCACCTCAGCTGTGAGTTTGACCGCTGTGCATGCGCGCTCAGCAGTTTGCCGTCCCCTCAGCTGTGTTTGTGACAGCTGCGCAGGCACGCGGCGCAAAGCATGCAATCACCGAACCGGTAGCGGACCTGGTAGCATCCACTCCTGCCCCTAGTCCTTCTTTTCATTAAACCAGACATGCTAGATGTTACAAAGCATACAAAAGTTCTCCCTCATAATAAAATGGGTTATTCTTGCAGAAGGCAGATTGGGAAGTGAAAGTTAATATGTTCCTCACCTGTAATTTTCTGTTTATATAACTTTTCCTCACAGCCAATCTGGCTTCTGTCTCTAGAACTCAGCTGAGGAAGAAGAAGAAAAAACAAGCCACAGGCAAGGAAAGATTGGGGCGAATAAAAGGGAGAAGCTACTGCCCTTGCAGATTTGTCTGTGACTTATGTACATTTACATATGTAGGATGCACATTTACCAAAAATGATTTTTTAAAACAAATTATCTTAGTTTGGGACATAATTTTTGAGGAAAATCAGCAACTAAATTAAGAGAATCATCTATAGTAGATAGTAAAATGCAAAATTGAGATCTAACTTGGTAAAATATTGAAGAATATATTTCTTCTTTTCACTGACTGCAAACTTGCATGGCCATCTGATGAAATTTGAAATGACACCTTTCAAAGATGTACGCTTTGGTTATCTTTACACCTCTATATGTTTGTTTTTAGAATCTACATTTTAGACAGTTAAGATGCATGTGTTTTAAATTGAGCTAGCTCATTCGCTTCAGATTTCAAATTAAGATAGTTCCTTTCTTTGATTCATCATCCCTAACTTTCTCCTACTAGAAATGCCCATGAAATATAATAATTAAATTGTTCTGAGCTTGGAACAATACCAACCATTTAGAATATTTCATTGGAAAACACTGAAGTCTCCTATCCTGATGTAATAAAACTTGAAACATCTCTAGAGTTCCATGTGAAATTAAACTAAAATATTTTGAATCTTACTGTAGGGAATAGAGAAAATTTGAATGAAGTGTTTTATTTTTCATAGTGGGATCATAAAATAGTTGAAGTAGTATTTTTTGTTAAATCTTATCCTACCAAACCTTGACCAATAAGATAATTTTTTAAAACTCTCCTTCTGGTGAGATGAGTGGCAAATAAAATAAATAAATAAAATATAAATAAATAAAAACATGAAACTTTTCAAATTCCCATTACAAGCAATTGAAGCAATAGTTGAACAGATCTTTGCAACCTAATTTGCTGCACAACCACAGAAATGAGCCCAACAAAGAAACAAAGATTAGCAGTAGGTTCTCCTCATCCCAGCCTGGGAATATAGCAAAATTATTTGCCTCAAGAGTTCAACAAACAAAAATGCACAATTGCTTAGTTGGCTCCTTCCCATATCCTATGTATCCTGAACTCAACTAGCTGCAGCCTATGTCAGAAGAATTGGAATCTATACATGCTATCTTACTAGTTTGAAAAAGAAATTGATCATAGACAATTGGAACTCTTAAAATATTTCCCTAAGATCAGGGATGAGGTGAATTGTTTGATTTCAAGTTTAAGACAAAACTTTGAAATACATGTGCATTGTTCTATGGTGAGAATATTCACAACAGTTCCTTGGTTATGACTACCAAGGGTCAGACCGAGAAAGAACTGGAATTGTTTATAATCATATGCATATTGATGCAAGGGTTAAGTCATATGAAATAGCTTGGCTAATAGGCTGAAATATTTTGAAACAATTCCAATAATAGTAATAATGATATACTAACTGTTGTGGATTGGACAGAATGTTAATGTGAAGTATATTGTGATATTTGCATAAAAATTACCCTCTCTGATCCTACCAACTTTAAAGTATAAAAGACCAAAAGAAAGGTTTCATAATAGATTCTGAGGATACAAGCATACTTATAACACTTTCCTATAAGAAAGTATGAAGTATAAATATTTAGCTGTTGGGAATATTCTCAGCATGGAACAATGCATATATATTTCAAAGTTTTGTATTGAATTGAAATCAGACATCCTATGCTCATATTTCAGACTATGCGGTGTGAGTAGTTATACAAATTTAAGTCATCTTCATCATCTACCAGACAGATAGAAATGTTATTTTAAGGAGACATGTTGGGAATAATAAAGTTAATAAATTACCTTAAAATAGACTTTTTATAAGCTGGATTTTGACTTGAAAAATAATATGTAATGAAGTCGGCCTTATGATGCTTGTTGTATGAGTGAGGGCTTAAGTGATTCTGCTGAGAGTTGAACATTTTACTAAAGACGATTTAAGTGATCTGTATGATATTTCAAAAAATTATTAGGAGGATTGAAATTGGCTTTACTACTTTTATGAGGTGTTTCATCTGAGCTTTAAATATGTATACTCTGAATATTTAGTCGCAGACTTTTTCTCTTTTTAAGATACACTCTGTTGTACTGAAAAAGTTGCTAATTCTTGGATTTGTGTCTTAAATGCTATTCAGCCGCTCAGAAAAGTGATTTTGATATCACTGATGTAACAGTACAATGTCTTTCATGTTGGATACAATCTGGTAAATCGAGAGATGATTGAGTTATCTTTAACCAAAGGATTTCTCAATAACCTCCAGTTTTTATCCTCTTGTATGGCAACAGTGCTTCCAGCCCTTCAGTATTACTCTGCCCTCCCGCTCTTATGGATATGAGAAAAATAAAACCATGTCAGAGCCTAACTCTTGCCATTATGGCTTGCTGTATTCCATGCCTGCAGGGCAGCAGCATTTCATTTCAAGAAACAAAGTTATTCAGTCAAATAGTTAAGGCAGCCAGCAAAGCTATAGTTTGTTCACTTCTAGCTGAATTTGTGTTTTACAAATCAACAGTCTCACGTCTGTAGCTGTAAAAGAAGCACTTATTAAGAAGGAAATGTTTTTCTATGAATTAATTAATAAAGAAACACAACTTTTTGCCTCGCTATACCCAGTAGCTTTACCATTCAACATTCCTACGGTAATTTTAAGACCACTTACATAGATGCATAAAATACTATCATGCCTCCCTCAGGTTATGTACATGCATATGAAAACCAAGTTAGTGTAGGATGAATGACATAAGATCAAATAGAACTCTCTTAAAACTAGTTGATCATTCTAGCCAATGCATGTTAATATTTATAAGCATAAAAAATCTGCAGAATTTTTGGGGAGTATCATGAGAACGGATATACAAAGAATAAAGACATTTCAGAGCCCAAGTCTTGCCGTTATGGCTTGCTATACTCTATGCCTGTAAGGCAGCAGCATTTCAAATAATAATAAAAAAATAAAGTTATTCAATCAGGCAAGTAGCAAAAGCAGTTTGTTCACTGCTAGCAGGATTTGTGTTTTGCCAACCAATATTCTTATGTTTGTAGTTGTAATAAAAGCATCCATCAGGAGGAGGAAAGCTTGGGGGGTGGGAAGTAAGAGAAATTAAAGAGAGAGACTGTTTTTTTGTTAGACAGAACATTTTTTCTCAGTGTCTCTGTCCTTATTTATGACTTCTAGGGTGAGGTTCAAACATGTCTGGAAACCATGGAGCCTAGCTTTGAAGGCAACAGCTTCTTAGTAATGAGAGAACGATTCTTTGAGTATGATTTTGAGGTAATCTTATTTATCATCAGTTAACAGTATCTCACAAATGCAGAGGAGCAATTTCAATCAACAGTTTATATAGATAAGACTTAGGTTTCCACTGGTTTCTGTTGCCATCCTGATAAGAGAAAATTGGGTACATTTTATTAATGAATAATGTAGGGCGGCATAATTTAATCCTGGACCTTTTTGGGATTCCGCTGTTGGTATAATAATCTCATCTATGGCAGCACAAGCATCTAGTACATATTTTCTGTTTAATAGTTTGTCATCTGAGGCTATGCAAACCTTTAGCAGATTACAGTAGAGCAAAAATTATACATTCCAGTTACGTATGGTTAGGAGGTGGGCAACATCAGTAAGAGAGGACTGGGCTTTTAGTTCAAATTCTAGCACTAGACAACTGCTTAGGAAATTGATTCAGAATTGTCAAAACAAAGCCTCTACTGAAATATTGAAGTAGATTCCTCTGATTTAACTTGGGCTGTGTCCAGTTTGCATATGCTTAGCAAGGGGCTCTCAAACAATAAAACCATCCTATTTAGATTCATGTATCTTCACAGAGTAATCCCCTTCCTCCCCTGTCTTTCATAAAGTTTTATATGGTTTGATTTTAAGCTCAACCCAACAGAAATAGTAGAACTAGACATGTTTAAAATCTATTCAGGTACGATGGCTCGTTATCTACATATTCTTTCTTGTATCATGAGGACATTGCTTCTGTCCAGATATTGGAAAAGTATTGGTCACCCCAATTTCATGACTTTTAGATAAATTGAGGCTGGAAATTCTGGCAAGTGCAATCTCAGTATCTCTTGGGGATATGATTTTGCTATCAGAATAAATGTTAGAAAAAAATGAATGAGATCTTACAAATTATAGATGTGCATGAATGGGGATTGTTTGAAACCAGGTGTTGCATTATAGTTTAAATATTCTGATTGTTGTTTCATGTTAAGATCCATCACTCACTGAGTGCTACGAACAGGCAATATTGTAAGTAACAATAGGGAATTGTATTAATAGAAGGGAAAATGCTGAAATCCAGAGTCTCATATATGAATATTTATTGGGGTTGTTTTGGAAATCATTGACTAAAAGAGTATAGTGTTTACTGGCTTCTCCAATATATGGCAAAGCTGAATTAGATAGTAAAAGAAACATGCTTACTTATCAGGCTTAGCTAGCTAGTAAATTTAAAATAATAGAGTATAGCCTTGTGAAAGAGTATTCATGTACACTGAAGGAAGTATTTAATTTCGTTGTACGCGGTACAATGACAATAAATTGAACTAACTAACTAATGGGTCTCATTGAGAAACTGCTGAGATTTAGTAAATTGTTCTCTGTTGGTACTGGAATAAGACTTTGTAGTATGCTAAAATCTTTTCCTCCATCACAAATACTCTGATTTAAATTCACAACTAAAAAGATGTGACATACACTATTTCATAAGTCTGAAAACATATGCTATACTCCAGCAATTTTGTAACTGAAAATGCAGTATGCAGAGAGATAATGGTATGGCTACATTATATCTGCGTGAAGTGTAAAGTTAACTTTTAAGTATGCTTATATTCAGATATGTTGAGTGTATCAAAAATGACTGGCAGCTTGGGTGAATGAAACTCATCTCTCAGGCTGGTAGGGAATTATTTGGCACGCTACCATGTAATTCCCAAATGCTGCAGGAGCTCTGATGTCATCTGAAGGCTTTTGAATTGGGACTGTGGGGAAAAAGTTGATCCATGTGCCTTTATCTTATTCTCTGCATTACATCATATGGGATATCCATGTCAGCTTGAGGAGAGAGAGAGAGAGAGAGAGAGAGAGAGAGAGAGACCCAGTCTCATTTCTTGAGTATCCTAAATCTCCTAGAGCATTTGCTGTTGACAATCATGTTTAGAGCCGGCCCCCAAATCCTGAGTCACAGTATTGTTTCCATGGAAACAGACTTGTTCGTTATAATGCATTTTAGGGATAGTGAAAATATAGTACAGATGCTGCTAGGGATTGGACCTTTGCCAGAATCATATTGGCAAGAGAGATGCAAGATTTCATAATGCTGGGTGAGGGGCTCATACTTCATCCTCTACCACTGTAGAAAGCAGTGTTGTGTAAAATCACGCCTGCTGGTTTTAAGGTAATATACCCATGTTTGTATGACAGCTAAGCCATGAAATTTACAGGCACGTTTCCTAACCATACAACCTGTTCTTACAACATTCTTACCTGTTGCTGTGCTGGCTGAACTTTCTATTCTTCAGCATTGTTGCCAGAAAACCCCCCCCCCCCAAAAAAAAAACCCAACAAAAAACGTTGAGATATATCATTGCATATGTAATGGACAAGAAGAATAGTGAAGCTATGACCTGCCATTATGAATGTCAGCTTATTATCTCGGTTATTACTATATTAAATCCATCAAGCTAATCTCATGGTCATAAATGAAATCTAAACTCTGAATACAAAAACTCAGGTCACTGAGTAACAGTGTTCAAATTAAGAAACATAAGGGAAAATTGAAGAGAAGAGAGAGAGAGAGAGAGAGAGACAAAATCAAAAGCCAGGGATTTCTTCATAGCTAGCAGTCCAATTTAAAGAGCTGAATCTAGATACCAATGAGGAACATCAGAGACAACATTGTTATAGGAGTTCTGCCATTCTTAGACTCATTGCAGAATATCAGAAGTCTCTGAGCAAAATTAACCGTGTTTAGGTTTGGTTTCCTTCAGCAAGTTGTTCCTCAATAGCCTTGCTTGGTGTAACAATCTATTTACATAGATGAGCAATCCTTCAGTTCTCCATCTCTGATCTAGGACTTAAGGTAACTATATTGCCAAGGATTGGGTGGTGATGGGGAGGGAGCACTTTGTTGGGTACAGACAATATGGTGGGGATACTGTTACTGGCTCAGCATGGCTGTTCAGCTCTAGGGTCTCCTCCTCCCGTTTTCCCTTCTCCCCTGAGACAAGAGTGTGATTGCGCATCACCAGATGTAAGTCCTTGCTGACGTAATCCCAAATAAGGGACCCTCTGTGGGCATCAAGAAATAGAATTGGAAGTCAATACTAAACTCCAAGGGAAAAGCCATGTGTTAATTATTATGCCCACATCTATTTTTTGACTCTTTCCCACTGTGTTCCATACATAGAAACTTGAAATATCTTTCCCAGTAGGGATGCAGCCAGCATGGGCAGGAAAAAAGAAATCAATTCAGATCTACCCAGAAAGCAAGGTTAAGTCAAAAAATAAAGATGGAAAATTATGAAGTTAATCTAAAATAAGGGTGGGGTGGATTAAACCTGCAGATTAAAACAAGTAGGTAAAACCGTCAGAAGCACGTTGCTTTCATGTGGGTTGAATCTCAGGCCTTCGTGTGAAAAAGTTTATGTTGTTTCCCTGATGTTAAGTGAATAGTTATGAAGGTTTGAGGCAGAGGTGGTATTCTACTGGTTTGCGCTGGTTTGCCTGAACCGGTAGCAGAAAAAGCTGCTGCTCGGGTGAACCGGTAGCAAAAAAATGGCTTCCGGTTTGGCCGAACTGGTAGCTAAAAAAACCCCTCTGTGCGTGCGCACTCCACCATCCCTTCCGCGCATGTGCATGCTGATCACCTGAGAGGACACTTTGATCCTCTCAGCTGATCGGAGCACTTTTTCAAGCTACCGGTTCAGCCGAACTGGGCCGAACCGGTAGCCAACTTTTTTAGCTATTGGTTTGGCCTGGTTTGGCCAAACTGGTAGCTTAAAAAAGTGCACCAATCATCTGAGAGGATCAAAGAATCCTCTCAGATGATCGGCATGCACATGTGCAGTAGACGTGCACTGGTAGGCATGCGCATGCGTGGAAGGGAGTGGGGAATGCATGCACGCAAAGGGGGAGGGATGCTCATGCATCCAGTCAGTGAACAGGTGGCAACACCGGTAGAAAACCACCACTGGTTTGAGGTCAGAACACTTCACTGCCCACCCCCCGAGTTTAGCCACTCGTGCCAATCTCTCAGGAAACTTGCTAGGATATTTTCCATTCAATTAGAGTGGACAGAGTCCAGCTTTCAAGGCGGCAGAAAATATTATAACAATCTTGTTTCATCTTTACCAAATGGGAAACCCTGCTGGTGTTCCCCATGTTTTTCACTTTGCTGCTTTTCCACACCTTGAAAAGGTCTCTGTGGTACACGCAAAGTGCACAATGGAAGCTATGGAGAGACGGGTATTGCTTTTTACTGCTTACTTTTTTCCTCCAAGCTAGCAAACAATTCTAGAAGTATATTTCATTTATTTATTAAATTTATATGCTGCCCATCTCACTGTCAAGGGACTGGGTGGCTGATGTGAAGTTCTGAGAATAACCTCCCCTAGTTTTGATAATTTTCATTCTATTAACCCTTAACAGAGATAAAAGAAACAATAGAAATAATAGCATTGTGTTATAGGTCCCGGGAAGAGTTTTATTCTCTCACAACTCCTGTTTTGTGTGCTTTTGAGTCATTATTGACGACTGGTGACTGTATAGACAAGTCCCTGCAAGGTTTTTTGGCAAAGTTTTGGTAAGTGGTTTGCCAAATGGGGAGAGACTGACTGGTGCAAGATCACCCAGTTGGCTTTGTGCCTAAGGCAGCACAAGAATTCACAATTTCCCAGTTTCTAGCTCAGTTTCTAACTATTACCTCAAACCTTTTCTTTTTTTATTCATAGGCTTAGAAATTTCAGTTTGGTTCACATGATTACTTATAATATGAAATTTTATTTTCATGTATCAACTTTGAAGTCTGTGATGATTATTTACACCAGAGTTACCCAAACTATGAGACATAGTTCCCTTGAGAAGGTGCAGAGGAGATATGAAGAACGTTTTACTTCAACATTTTATGCTTTTATTAAAAATATAGTTTCATTCTATTGTTTTTAGTGTTCATTGGTACTCATTTTGATGTGCTGATATTTAAGGGAGATATGTTTTAAGATTACACTGAAGAGAGTTGTGATGGCAAATTTTTTTAAGATCCCCTAATTTAGGTTAAGTGTCAGGTAAATTAGGTTCACCCTGGTATCCTTTGTATGAGTTGGAATTGCAATTTTCAGAGGTCATATTGGTTAGAAATTTTGGAGCTGTGCTCCTAACTCTTTGGGATGATGCTAGATTGAAAAGTTGATATAGATATATAAAGATGAAGAATATGTTTGGTTAGCCTACCCTGGCAATCTTCTCTTGCTCTTCATATAGAAGTGTAGCATTGGGCTCTGATTGCTAATGCCAGGGACACTGTTAATGCAGTTGCCTTGCAGAAATGTTGGCACAAAAAGACAAGAGGGCTTAACACAGAGAATAAGGGTAAAGGAGTACACTGCCATGCTCTTTAAAAACAGTAATGGAATGTGGTAGTTTTCTTTGCTATGTTGTCTGGAAGTATGTGTTATTAGGAGGCCATGACCCATAAATACTAAGTCTCATAATGGTGTGGAAAAAGGACAAAACATTTGGCTGTAGCTGATTTTTTAAAAATTATATTGGTTCTTAATATCCTGACTATCACTTACTTTGTGGAGCCATTGTATGGTACCAAGTTAGCCTAAGCAAGACTAGCCTGAATTTCATTGGCATTTCCAGACAGTTTCTTGTGCCAAGCAGTCTTCAAAAGTATGACTATCCTTGGCCTAGCATGAGTGGAAGATAAGCCAAGTGATTTTGCTGTTTATCTGAACAATTTCAGAAATAAAAGTGCTTGCATTTTTCTCTGAGAAGCACAGTTGGTGAAGCAAACAAAAGTGATACTGAAGTGAATATATGAATACATGGGTGGGGGAGAAGAGATGCGTAAGTCTTCCATATTTTATGCTGTCAAAGTGTGGGGGACTGTACAGAAGAGCCCATCTTTGCCATGACAAAAATAGAAATGATGGAAGCTGTAGTCTAGCACTTTCACAAAGCACCATGTGGGAGAAGGTTGCGATAGAAGAAAACTGACATGTTAAGATGCTTTGTTTAGGAATTTTTAAATAATTGTTTATATTAGCCATGAATGCTTTTGTATAACTAAGATAAAAATAGAGTCTTGGAAGTAGAGGGGGGCAGAGGTTTATTTTTTCCTCCACTCATTCCCCTCATATCATTTCCCCTACTTAAAACACCTGCCCTAAGGCTATTTGCTTCACATAACAAAACCTCTAGATACCATTATAAGTAGGCTACTTTAGAGCAGCTTGGTGAGGCAATAGATTCAGACTTCTTTCAATATGCTTGATCATAATCCCACTCCTCCCTGTGAGATATTATCAACCTTCCCCCAGAAAAAAAGGAATAAAACAACCAAATTAGCCATATCCTTTCCTCTATTTCTCTTGTGTTTTGCTGTGACTGAAATGTTGCAAATGTTGTCTACTTCAGTAATTAGTATGAGTCTTGATCACTAAACTGTTAAGAGACAGAAAATTACTTTCTGGAAAAATTCCTCACTTTTTTCTTGATTTTCTCTTGAATTCGGGTCATCCATGCTAGTGAGCTGCAAAGAAAAGGAATAGAACAGTAGTTTTATAAAATTGTAATTTGAAACATGGGAATGCCCTAATTTCCAACAAGGATACAGCATTATTTGCACTGATAGTGGAGGGGAATTTTCTGCAGGCATCAGCTTTGTTATTATATTTTTCATGGGAATCCTTTGGCATCAGATAGGGCAAATAGTAAGCATTAGACAGAGAAGCCTTCCACAGTTGTCCTTAAAAAGTAGAATCAGATAAAATCTTCAAGTTTTGCTTTAAGTTTCAGACTTTATTCAAATGAAAGTGGGTTCCTTAATCATTTTGTACAAATATGGTCATACTCTATGTATTGAAATAGAAGATTTCAAGAAATTATAGACATCACAGGCATTAGAAAGTACAGGGTTGAGAAGCAGAAAGGAGAAGTGTGAAATAAAACTCAGTTGTAAACTGACATTGAGACTTGTTGGTAAAAGAAGGATTTAGAAAACATATTTGACATCTGTCTCGACTTCTAGAGGATGAAGATTCATTTTTCATTGCCACTACATTCTTGCCACTATCAATCCAAAGGAAAATTCCAAATATTTTAGAAGATGGGAAAAAAGTACCACAAGAGGGCAAAAGAGAGTGCTGTGTTGAAAAGCTGGAGTGCACATAAAAAACTAGATTGTCCACAAATAATTCATTTTTGGCGAGCCTTTATTCTTCTCACTTCAGTTTCCACATGGCCAAGAGTAAGGCTATTATGTCTAGAATTTCCCAGCTATTCTTTTGTTTAGCATCTGTATATTAGTAGTGTTGTAAAACTGAAAAAGATTTTAGCTAGTTAACGAGAGATTATGGTGGACCTAGCAGATGGCTTATACCTCTCATTCAGTGGCTGCCTGTTGCAAATGAACTTTGTGTGTTCATTCTCCAAAAGGGGGATGACTTATTTCCCAATTGGAAACTAGCTGGTTGTGTGTTTTTTGTAATATGGCTACAAGAACTTGCTCCTGAGAGCATCAAGGTGCCACATCCTGTCAAAAACTAAGAGTGCTTCACTTGAACAAAAACTTGCACCCCAATACTTCAGTGGTGGAGAAAGATTTTTAAAACTGTTGTGATCCTTCTTTAGAAGGGGATACTTGTTGCCTTGATTTGTAGGTTTTTTGCAGTGATGCAGAATTATCTTTAAATCTCCAAAATGTGGGTATCCTTGTCTCTTATTGATACGAACTGTGGAGACCTTCAGATCTGTTCCAAGACAATGTTAGTTGACAGAAGAGGACAGCTGTTAGATTTTGGTACTTTCCCCCCAAGCAGATTCACTTTGATGTTGTGCTGCAACATTAAGACTTTCCTACTTAGGAAGACATTTGGATTTTATAGGCTGGATTTTACTGTTGCTTGAAGTAATATGACAGAGCTTTCTACATTTTAAACTTCTGGGTTTACATATTCTGTTCCTGCTGTTCAAGTTGATTATTGTTGTGGGACTGCTGAATTTAAATATGTTGCAGTAGACCATAGTGAACCAAATAGCACAGGGTAAGTATAAATTTAAATAGTTATGGATGCAGAAATCAGGGAGGACCTGTGGCTCATTGACAGATCGTGTGTTTACATGCAAAAGGTTCTAGGTTCAATCCTTGGCGTCTCTGAAGAAATAATGATGAAAAAGACCTTTCTGCATATGATTCTGGAAACACACTACCTGTCTGGTGCTTTTTCAGATGCTTTAGAGCAGGAGTCTTCAAACTTGACAGCTTTAAGACTTGTGGACTTCAGCTCCCAGAATTCCTCTTTCAGTCATGTTAGCTCAGGAATTCTGGGAGTTGAAGTCCACAAAGTCTTAAACTTGCCAAGTTTGAAGACCCTTGTGCTAAAATTGAGAAATGGGTGAAGTGAGTTTTGCTCCCGTTTTACAACTTTTCTCGCCAAGTTTGTTAAGTGAATCGCTGCCGTTTGTTAAATGAGTAACAAACCGGTGGTTAAGCAAATCTGGATTCCCCCTCGTCAGAAGGTCGCAAAAGGGGAATCACGTTGCAACCCGTCATAAGTGCAAGTCAGTTGTCAAGCATCCCAATGTAAACCACACGACTGTGGGGATATGCTGCAATGGTTGTAAGTGTGAAAAACGGTCATAAGCCACTTGTAACTTTGAACGGTCACTAAGTGAGCTGCTGTAAGTCGACGGTGTCATTCACTAATAGTGCCTCCTCCCCTTTTCCCTCGACGTTTCAAGTGAGCGTATCAATCTCCGGCAAGGTCAGGTGGACAAGCTCTATGCCAGCCTGAAGGACCTGGCCGAGGAGCGCAGGGCCAAACTGCAGGAGCACCTGCGTCTCTGCCAGCTGAAGCGGGAAGTGGATGACTTGGAGCAGTGGATCTCCGAACGGGAAGTGGTGGCGGCCTCCCACGAGCTTGGCCAGGATTATGAACATGTTACGGTGAGTCTCAACTCTTCAGGCCTGTGACAGCTGGAGTGGCAGGAAGAGGCCCCTCCTATCTCATTCTGATGATTTAAAAAAACAAATTAGAAGTATGCCCTCAAACACCTGTTTCATCTACAAATTATCAAGTTACTTCTACCTTAGGCTATAGAATGATTTGCTGGTTTTGTATTGCCTATTCCAAGTTTGGCATACTCTGGATTAGTGTTTTTTTAACCTCGGTAACTTTAAGGTGGGTGGACTATAACTCCCAGAATTTCCCAGCCATCTTATTTTAAAATGGGTGAACTCCAACTCCCAGAATCCCTCAGCCAGCATATTTTAAGATGGGTGGATTTCAACTCCCAGAATTCCCCAGCCAGCATATTTTAAGATGGGTGAACTTCAACTCCCAGAATTCCCCAGCCAGCATATTTTAAGATGGGTGGACTTTGACTTCTAGAATTCCCCAGCCAATTTATTTTAAGATGGGTGGATTTCAACTCCCAGAATTCCCCATCTGCATGCTTTAAGATGGGTGGACTTTGACTTCTAGAATTTCCCAGTCAACATTTTGAAGTCCCCCCATTTTGAAGTTGGCCAGGTTGAGAAATACTACTCTAGATGGATAGGCTTCAACTCCGAAACCTCTTTCTTTCTTTCTTTCTTTCTTTCTTTCTTTCTTTCTTTCTTTCTTTCTTTCTTTTCTTTTCTTTCTTTCTTTCTTTCTTTCTTTTGCATTCCTATCTTTTGTAACTCCTGTTCTTGGTTTAAAACCTTCTCAACGTCTCTCAAATGAAGTCAGAGATTACCTCTTTCTAAAGTGCACCATGAAAGATTTGATTGATTTGCAATATTTGTAACTCGCCCCTATCCAAAACAACAAGGAAACAATACAAATTACGCATTCGCAAAGAACCTTGTGAAATTGTACAGCAATTTAAAAAAATGTGGTCGTGCATCGTCATTATCTATTAAAAATAATCCATATACTGTATTGAAAAGTCTTTCTGTTTGAATTCTACGTTTCTGCTTTCTTTGCAGATGGCATTTTGGACAGTCTATATTGGTAAGTGATTTATTTTTTTCCCCTTTCTCGTTTTAATGGTACGACGGAGTTCCTACGTTGAAAATAAAAATATTTCTGTTCCGGTTGGAAGAGATCAGACAGTCTTATGGATTAATGGACAGGAACCCTGAAAAGCGATGAACAAAATAAGAATGGAGTCAGCCACTCTGCGTTCAATGTCCATTCTCTCTTCCAAAGATGGAGATCAATGCGACCCCAACCCCTGCAAGAATGGAGGCCGTTGCAAAGATGACACAAACGATTACACTTGTTGGTGTCCAGGTGGCTTTGATGGAAAGAGCTGTGAACTCGGTACGTCGAGACATTAATCTTATCCTTTTATTACGACTCAGTGGAGGCTTTCCACCCCCATTTTCCCCTTTCAGCCAACGGCAAAAAATATCTGGGGTCCTACAATTAGTACTTAGGTGTCTTGTAGAGATTCTCAGGTCAATATCTGATTTCTTTCATTTTAGATGCTA
>JAOYMU010000001.1:93633159-93650904 GCA_025802295.1 Psammodynastes pulverulentus | reverse complement strand
TAATTGCAGGCTACTTCTGCTTACAGCCAGCTGCCTGCAGTTTGGCAGATCGAATCTGACCAGGCTCAAGGTTGACTCAGCCTTCCGTCCTTCCCAGGTAGATAAAATGAGGACCCAGATTGTGGGGGCAATAGGCTGACTCTGTAAACCGCTTAGAGAGGGCTGTAAAGTACTATAAAGCGATATATAAGTTTAAGTGCTGTTGCTATTGCTATTTCTATTTTTTCCAGAACTCATATTTTGGAAATGTACATCTTTCTTGCCTGGTTGACATTTTCTTTCACTGTTCCTCAAAGATATAACTTACATTCTACATAAAATGAAAGGGGTTTCTGTTGGTTTCTCCACTTTGGAGAAGAGGATCTGCAGGGGAGTCAAAATTTCAAGATGATGGACTGTCTTCAACCATACTTATCCCTGTTTCTACATCAGGGGTGTCAAATCTCAAGGCCTGCAGGCCAGATGCGGCCTGCGGAGTGCTTAAATCTGTCCTGAAGGGCCACCCTGGAAACAGAGAATGACCAGTCCGTGGTGCCTCTGCAAGCGAAAATGAAGCTCCTATTTCTGCCATGACTCCTATATTTCTGCCTCCTATAGCCCTCTACCAGTGAAAACGGAGCCCAGGGAGGCCTGCCCGAACTCCGTTTTTGCTGGCAGAGGGCTGCAGACCTTTGCAGCCGAAAACAGAGGCTGGGTGGGCTGCACAAGGCCTCCCCAATCTCCATTTTCACTGGCAGAGGGCTGCAAGAGGCTATCAGGGCTGAAAACGGAGCCCGGAAGGGCCACATTGCTAGCAGAGGGCTACAGGAGGCTGTCGCAGTCGAAAATGGAGCCTCAATGAGTGACATCGAACTGGCAACACCCACCAATGGCTACCCCCCCCCGGCCACACCCACCGAGGTCAACTACAACTCTGATGCGTCTCTCAATAAAATTGAGTTCGATACCCCTGTTCTACATACTTCGACTGTATGGATACCGATGCCTTCATTAACGTTTTGGTCACCTCCCTTGAAATTATCCTGTTTGGATTTAGTTCCAGATTAATTAGCCAGAAACTGAAGTTCACTTGTTGAACACCAAGCATCCAAATTGTCACAATTCATCCACGGACCTGATATCATTTTTTACATTTGGTCACACAGTCAGCCAGATGTTCAGACAAAAAAGAAGAAGAAACGTGCAGGAAGTTCAGACAGATGTTTTGCAGCAGTACATACTGTGCGTGCAAGTTCCAATTACAGTCTAGATCAGAGGGTCTCCAACCCTCTGATCCGTGGTCCGTGAGAAAATTTTGGTGGTCCGCAGAGAGATGAGAAAGAGATGAGGGAGAGAAAGAGATGAGAGAGGGAGGGAAGGAGGGAGAGATGAGAGAGGGAGAGGGAGACAAAGGGAGAGAGATGAGAGAGAGAGAGAAGGGGGAGAGAGAGATGAGACAGATGAGAGCAAGAGAGAGATACAGAGAGTTGAGAGTGAAAGAGAGAGAAAGAGAGAGAGAAAGAGAGAGAGAGATGAGAGAGGGAGAGAGATGACAGATCCCAGTGTTTTGTTTTCTGTGGGAAACGGGTCCAAATGGCTCTTTGGGTGTTTAAGGTTGCAGAAACAGGCGACCAAGCTAAGTGCTGTCACTGTAAGTCCAGATGTTTCAGCGAGCAGCGCGCTGGATTCCTATTAATGGTCCGTGGGATTTAAAATTATGAATTTGGTAGTTCCTGAGGTCTGAAACCCCAATCTAGTCCAATCCCCTGCCAAGTTCAATAATCCTGACACCATTCCCAACAAATGGCTGTGCAATCTTTGCTTGAAAACCTCCAGGGATCCATAACACCAAGAGACAGGCTGTTCCATTGCTTCATAACTCTCAGAGTCAGGAATTACTCCTTATTCAACTTAACTTAAAAGGACCCTCACCAACACAAATAAACAATAAAATTCACTTTACTAAACAAATGCTGATTAACAACCTAGCAAAATATATGCAAAGATTTTACACTGCATGCAGGATGATTTGTTCAGTCCCTCATTTCCAGCGGTTAAAACCAAAAGACATAGCAATAAGGCACAATGGGGAGACAATCACGGCCACCAGATTAAAACAAATAAACCCTGACTGTATTTATACACCCAATAATAGTCTATTCCAACAGCCTTTGTCCAAAGAACATGAGAGGAGAATAGTTGAGTTTCAGCCCTTTCCTCTCTATTGCAGATGATCAAGGCTTGGCAGCGTTCGGCATAAATGCAAGCATAATAATAGAGATGATTAGGCTTAAAAACATGGAAAAAGTGATTCATCTTTCTGATTAATAGAACAGTTGACCAGAGAGGATACTTGAAAATTCTGTTTTCCATTAAGGGAATTGATAATATTGTGCAATAAAGAGGAAATACTGAAGCACAAGTATATAATAAAGGTGAATGTGGATATAAAGACTTTCATAGATAATTCAAGAGATATTAAATGAAAGAAAAGTATTATCTTTGGCTGGATAGAATATAGTCCAAGATGTACATTTCATACTTGAAAATTAATAGTCTATTTATTTATTTTATTCAATGTGGATGCCACCCACCTCCAACCGACTGAAAGAAGATTAGAAGGAATGCTATATCAAAGTTGGCTCCCAGACACAACCAAGATATTCTGGGTATGAATTTTCAAGAACATATGATCATTGAACATGAAGCCTCTCATACTTTACCTGCCAGGCTTGTGGATACATAACATCCAATTCACAGAGATATCTAAATATAAATGTTTGCTGAGGAAGCTGTATTAATTTGACTTGCAATAGGTTCACCCAGAAATTAGGCCAATGTAGTTTCATAAAGAGATCAAAATCAAGGTAGTCAGAAGTAGTTATGCTTATCAGGGAGTAATAATAAATTGAGTTCTTAAAGCCATGGAATGCTCTGATTATCTAAACGTTGCTATATTACAAATCCCAGCATCTTTAGTCATTAACCGTGTCATCTAAATTGCAATTGAATATCAGCAACATATAAGTTCCTCTCCCTGTGGATAAGTGATCAGTTTGTTAAATATAGTTGACATGATCTTAAGTATGCAAAAGGGAGTAGAGATCAGAATATACTGGCTGCAAGCAATAACCTCAGGGAGGCCTGGTACATAGCTTCAAACATTGAGCACCAAATACATCTGCTGGCAGGATTTTGCTATTCAAGAGTCCACAGGGAACTCTTGGATGCAGAGTTCCACTGCAGGTAGCTATTCAAGGAAACACCGATATTATTCATTTGTGCTGTGAGACAAAATCTTTGGAATCTCTGCACATTTACGAGGACAGGGAATCTTGACCACTCAATTTCCCCCCTCAATATTCTGTGTTGTTTAAAGAACGTGTATTTGCTGCAGAGAACATTAATATAATATTTCTGTTTCCCATAGAAATCTTCCTCTGTATCCAGGAAGCTCACAATAGTGATGCAGAGGACAGCAGGACATGCTATTATTCCGCAACAGCTGCACAACATGTTACACATTGAAACAGTTAAGTATTGCATGATTAACTCCTTGTTCTTCCATGCCCAGGCAGCAAATTCTGGATGGTCTCATGCTGCTTGATTTGTTGATTTATCCCACAAGCTTGACCTGAGGGTGATTGTAATTCTCTTTGGTTAAGATGACAAAAATTTAAATATTTGGGACAAAACTTGTGATTCAATCTGAACAATAGTATACTTGAATGACCTGCTATTTCTTTTTGCCCCGCTGGGTGCAGCACTTAGATAGCCTTGGTTTTCTTGAAAAGCTAAGAAGGATCGGTCAGCGTTTGCACTTATATGGGAAACCATCCAGAAATTCTAGGTCTGTAGGCATTGGCACTCATAGGGACAGGGGATAGTCAAACCAGTCAAACCAATCAGTCTGGTAAAAGTAACCAGAGCCTGCAAATACAAACGCCTGTGGGTAGAGTTGCATCAGCAAAATCTGAAACAGTTGCACTGGGCTTCTCGAAACGAGGATTTCTACTTGGATTGGGTAAGCTACAAATTTTAAAGAGCTAAATGAACTGTTGGAGGGCAATTTTCAAAGATAGTGCACATAATAACTCACAATTTTGTTTAGTGTCATGTGAAACAGGCCATTATCTCTCAGCCCGATCCACTTTGTAAGGTTGTCAGGATACAGTAGAATATGGAAAGGCTGACTTATGCTCACCTGAGATTCTAGTAAATAATAAGGGGCTCCTCCCTTAATTGTTGCCATCTGAGATACCTTTTTTACCTTTTGAAAGGCCATGAAGCCCTGGCACTTCCCACAAGGGCCAAGATGGGGATTGAGTCAGGATGTATTTAGTTTGGCACCTGGTGGGAAGAATGCTTTCGTTAATAAAAGTTTTTCAAATAATAACAGTCTCATTTTGAAAGCAGATTCCAGCAGCACCCTATTTTATAGCCTCCTCCTGTATTCCACCATAAGAAGCATTAGATCAGGGGTGTCAAACTCGATTTCATTGAGGGCTGCATCAGGGTTGTGTTTGACCTCAGGGGGGCTATGGGGGCATGGCCAGCTCAACATCACTTGTGCGAGGGGTGCCTATGGTGGCCCGAGCGCTCTACCAGAGAAAACGGGCTTTGGAGTTCCGTTTTCAGCTGTGACGGCCTCCTGCAACCCTCTGCCAGAGAAAATGGAGCTCGGGAGGGCCACATATGCTCCGTTTTTGCTGACAGAGGCACTGCGAGCTGGTCGTTTGCTGTTTCCAGGGCCTTGAGTGTCTCCAAAGTGCTTACATGAATCAAATAATGTTTCTCCTTTCTCTGAGTCACATTTTACAAGCCCCCCTCCTTTTTCTTTTTACATTTGCAAATCATGCATTTCAATGATTATTTCTTGGGGTATAATACTTGAAGGTTAGTTCAATAGACAGAGAGCTTATCTGCATTACTTAGTTGACTCATCATTAGAATAGTACAGCAACTATTTTTTTTGACAATAGAAATAGATAATTTCCCCCTGTAATCATCTCCTTCCCATTGTCAATTCAACCCCAACCCCAGTGTATTTTCCGGCTGCAGTTGCAAAAGTACAGGTAGTCCTCAACTTCTGATTGGTTGTTTTACGACCTTTTGAAATAGCAAGGACCAAGAATGAGAGCTTTACAGCATGTAAAGCACTTCTGGCTATTGTAAAATGTTGTACCATTCCTTCCCATTTCACTTGGCAACTTCTCATCTTTATGATCAATTGCATCACATGGTCACATGACTGGGACTTGCCAGGTTTCTTGCTAATTTCCAGCAAAAAAAAAGCCCATTCAAAAAAAAAAAGGCTTTACATTTCTGACCATGGGATTCACTTAACAGCTATGGATTCATTTAATGATCCCCACAAAAATATAGCAAAATCAGATCTGGTCATGTGGGTGCCCTGATTTAAACCATAATGACTTACAACTGAAAACTCTGTCCCAATTGCAGTCATAAGTTGAGAACTATCTATACGCTTGTTACATTGCCTACATGCTCTTGTGCATTTTGCCTGGAGCACTTTTCTTTTTTCAAGGCTAAGTCCAGTGCTTCCTTGGTGACTTCATAGAACAGGGCTGTCAAACTCGCGGCCCACTGGCCGGATGCGTCATGTGCTGGCCACGCCTATGCCCAGTTTAGCAAAGGGGAAGAAAATCATGATACATCACATGACGTCACCATGAGGACGTGAGTTTGATACTCCTGTCATAGAGGAAGGAATCATCCCAGAAGGGAGATGATAATTGCTGTAATCTTTAGGAATTTCTAAGACCCCTTCAATTTTGGTATTAAAATAATGCAATGGCTGACAGCCTTTTCTGGTATGCAAGAGATTTGTGATTCAACAATTGTTTTGACGAGAAACAATGCAACCAAGTTACTATTTTCTTTAGTTAGAGTTAGTTAGAGAAAACCAGCTAGCTGAATAAAAGTAACCAAAAATAATTCTGTTAGTTTCTGAATCACTACAGAGTGTTTATTTATATGGGCAGGGATAAAAAAGGGAAGATCTTGTAGTGACTACGGTGAAAAACAATTCAGAAGATTTTTTTTTAATTTTAAAAATCATTGCTATCCAAATACACATTTGATATCTTTACTTTGAATATACCTATTTAATTTTAGCCTATATAGATACATTTACAACCAACACACGCACACACACACACACACACACACACACAAACACCCTATATACATATCAGTATATATTTGTTTTAAGCTTTTTCCACAGGAAAGAAAGCAATTGGAAGCTCCCCCCCTCCCCCAGGAACAGATTTTGAAGCCTTCAGTCTGGATGAAATATTTTGCAAACTGTTGCCAAGTGCCTCAGTCTGGTCATATTTGTCATAAACCGGATTAAATGTAAATTGCCAGAAGTGCAGAGACAAAAGCATCTTAAACAATAATTCTGTGGATATGTCCAGAGATAGCAGTTGCATTATCCAAAATGGTTTTTATTGCAAGAAATCTGCAATATTTCAAGAAATCTGTTGTGCATATTTCCAGAGGCTGTCAGGCTTCCATTAGTGGAACCTCAAAAAAGGATTATGATCTATTCATCTTTGTTTCAAATCCTAAACTGCAAACAACAGTTTCAAGTTCTTTCCTGTGAAATAGAAATAGGTCCACATAGATCTATTCCATCTGAAGATGTTGGGTCACGGCAAGGGTTCATCCTGTGAATTAAACTTTCAATATTGAGAATAAAGGAGTGGTACAGCACTGGATAAGATAACTCTTAGAGTCAGGCAATGTCTCTAAGCTAATGAAGGAAGAAAACAGGTGCTACTCTTTGATTCCTTCTATATATTTTCTTCCAAACTGTTTTAAATGGTCAACCAGTCTTCTGAAATTTATTTTTAGGAATATTCTTGAGAGGGAAAGGGGAGTTGAAAAGTGTACAATTTCCTCCTCCATTAATAAAAGTATTCACTAGATCTAAATCTTCTGAAAAACACTGTTGGATTCTTCCCAGTAGCAGCATCTTAATTTTACAGAGTGTTGCTGTGAAGATTCAGCATTTGACTCATAAAAATGTTTGTCTATCTATTCGCATTTCACAGGAAGAAATTGGTTTTTTAAAAAACACTTTGCAAGAGATGTTCTCATAATTAGGCACCACAAGGCTGACATTTTATCTTTTGATATTTTTATGTTGATAATTTAGAAAATAAAAATACACTATTGGATTGATTTTACTCAATTACTTTTTCCTCTTCAATAATTTTCTGAATCATATGTAGAAAATAGTTGCCTTTGGCAATCGGTTAATCAATAAATGTGCGGAAGACTCTCTATTCCCCCCGCCTCGATTTGATTGGCTATAGCTTTATGTAGTCAGTTTGTTTAATAAGAAATGGGTGTTCTGTGCAAGTAAATAAAGCAGAATACCAGTGAGAACATAACCCTGTTGAAATGAGGAACTGGATAAAACAGAACCTGTAAAAGATCAGGAAGCAGATGAGATGAGAGTTAATTTTTCAGTAATCACACTTCACATACCCATGGTTGTGTTCCCCCTTGTGTGGGTGTGTGCTTAATCCATGAAACAGATGAAATCAGGATTGTGTATAAGGAAAAGGAAGTGCTAATTTACTGTCATTCTTCTGCAGGCGATTAGGCTGTGGGATGGTAAATTACATTTCTCAGTATGCTTTATAGGTAAAAAAATTGAATTTGGCACTCCAGCCTCTGCATCCTCTGGCAAGGCAGGTTGTACATTGCTTGTGAAAGCCATTTTCCCCTTCCATTAAACATCCCAGGTATTGCTTTTTTTAAAAAAAAAGGAGGGAGAAAATGTGATTCTTTTGAATTTTACCTTTTGTAATTGAAGTTCATATTTTCAATTTGTGCCTGAATTATATACATTATTCCCAGCATTAACAAACCTGGGGTCATACATTGCCTGCACTCCTCAGCTATTAATACAGGCTGCCACAGCTGATCAGACTGCAGGGGACTGCCATTCATTGGCAATGAAAATGTACAATTTTCACCTTTTTTACTAGGAGAGAAAGGGAATCCCTTAGACATCTTTTTTCTTCTCAGCAGGGGCTGAAAATGTAGATGTGTACATAAACCATTGTGTTTATAAAGTCTTGAGATTACAGAACACAATGTTTACACATACACAGACACACATACCTTTAGTAATGACTTCTTGAGATTCCTGAAAGGAAGCTATTGTACAGAGCGTGTGTGATTTCTGTGGGAGTATAAATATTCATATTCAATCAGATTGACTCTATTGTGTTGCAGATACTAAACTGAGCTGTGACGAATCTCCATGAAGGTGACCAGCCATGCAATGTTCTTGGAAGGCTGTCCTCTTACTTGCTTTGGCCTCCATTGCTATCCAGTACACAGCCATCCGCACTTTCACAACCAAGTCCTTCCAAAGTTGCCCTGTGCCCAATCCCATGAATTGTAGCCTGAATCAGGAGGCTGAATCTGCTGACAGACTGTGTGATGAAAGCCCAACCTTTTCTTACAACCTATCTAAGAAGACTCATGTCCTGATCTTGGCCACCACCAGAAGTGGTTCTTCTTTTGTTGGTCAGCTCTTTAATCAGCACTTTGATGTTTTTTATTTATTTGAGCCCCTTTACCATGTCCAGTACACCTTGATTCCAAAGTTAACACAGATGAAGGGCTCCATGGACCGACGGATCATGTTGGGAGCTGGCAGAGATTTGCTGAGGAGTCTTTATGACTGTGATCTTTCCTTTTTGGAAAATTATATCAAACCCCAGCCGGTGAACCACACGACAGACAGACTCTTCAGGAGAGGGGCCAGCAAAGCTCTATGCTCTGCACCAGTTTGTGAGACCCTGGCACCGATTGATACCACTCTGGAAGAAGGAGACTGCGTAAAAAAATGTGGCACTTTGAACTTGACCCTAGCTACCGAATCATGCAAAGATCATGGGCATGTTGCTATCAAAACAGTGCGAGTGCCAGAAGTAAATGACCTTCGGGCCTTGGTGGATGATCCAAGACTCAACCTGAAAATTATACAATTAGTGAGAGACCCCAGAGGCATCCTTGCTTCCAGGAGTGAAACGTTTAGAGACACTTACAGACTTTGGCGAATCTGGGATGGCACGGGTAGGAAACCCTACAACTTGGACGTGACACAACTCACCACCGTTTGTGAGGACTTTTTGAACTCCGTATCCACTGGCTTAAATAGACCCTCATGGCTGAAAGGCAAATACATGTTGGTGCGATATGAAGACCTAGCTAGGAATCCTCTAAAAAAGACTGAGGAAATGTACGAATTCCTTGGTATCCCAATGGATAGCAATGTGGAACGATGGATACAGAATAACACAAGAGGAGACAGGTCTGCAGCCAAGCACAAATACGGGACTGTCCGAAATTCAGCAGCAACAGCAGAGAAGTGGCGGTTCCGTCTCTCCTATGAAATTGTAGCATTCACACAGAATGCATGCCAGCAGGTATTAATACAACTGGGTTACAAACTGGTATCCTCTGAGAAGGAACTAAAGAACCTCTCCATAAGTCTGGTGGAAGAAAGGGATTTCTTGCCCTTTTGGTAATGCGGATGTTAGGGCTCCTATTGTAAGTTTGAGATGAGCCATTTGTAACTGTTGCCTTACTTTCCCTCTTCCCGCCTACTCTCTAAAAAATTTGCACTAATTGTTGAATGGGATTCTCAAAAGGAAAGTTCCCCTTCTCAAACCATTGTATAGATGGATGACTATTGGGTCTCTTAAGAGCAAAAACTAAAATAAACAAACTGTGGACAGGTAGCAATGTTTACAAATCACACACACTTAACAATATATAAAAGGGAAAAAAGTAATCCTCGGCTTTCCACATTGTTGGGAATCTGAAGGCTTATACTTTTGCACTTTTTACTTTTACAATGTAAGAGGTAATTATAAATATATATATATATAATTATAAATATAAATATATATATGTCTAATTTATGAATAGTGTTGTTACCTCCCTCCCAACTCTTATGAGCAGGTTTTACTGTTAGCTGATGGTGGAATAGTCTCCTCGTTTTTAATCTTGTTTTGATATATCTGATTCATGTTACCAGGCTGGTTGCTGATCCACAGTTTGTTTAGTAACACTTACGACATTTCTTTGTGCCAAAAAGAAGAAAGAAAGAAAGAAAGAAAGAAAGAAAGAAAGAAAGAAAGAAAGAAAGAAAGATTGAGATTTGCTAAATGGGAACAACAATGCTTTATCTCTGTGTTTTCTTCAAATAAAAAATTCAATAAAATCAATTGTTCCTGGAGGGTGAAATTCACCAAGCCAGGCTCAATGAATCTGGAGACTGTTGAACTCTGTTCAGGACAGCTGTGGATACTATTTAATGTTATGGTGAGGGAGAAGGAGAAGAAGGGTAGCAACTGCATTTTTAGAGTCAAGGTTGGGCAGTGGGAAGAATGATAATAAAACAAGCTGACAATCTGATTTAAGTGACAGAGTGCAGAAGTGATGGCAATCCTGTGATCTGTATAGCTTTTAAAGACTTGCTCTTTTCATTTGTAGTCAATTGCAGCAAGGTTGCCTGAGAATCCACAGGTGGAAGGGAGGGGGCACCTGTTTGATGCCCATTACATAATTTGCATTTTGTAAGACAATGTCATGACACATGTGATGCTATCTTAGCTTGTATTAGATGCCTATGACTGGTTAACTCGGTGTAACAAAAATAGAACTCAGGAGCTTCAACCTAAAGAAATCCTGCCTATCTGCCTGCTAGAATCACCATATGTTCAGGGAAGGTAGCTTAATGGGACACTGGAATTCCTGATTCAAATGGCAAAGTCAAAGGAGATGGAAATGGCGAAGACTGCAACCCCAAATCAAAAAGCACTACTGGAGTTAGCAGTAGGCCCTTCCCTCACTTTTAGCACCTTATTGTTTAAACCATTTTGGCATGTTTTCCTGAAAATAAGTCCTATCCCGAAAATAAGTCCTAGCGTGTTTTCACATGTGCACCTAATATAAGCCCGACTCCCAAAATAAGTCCTACTTAAGAGCCTGCACAGCCAGACGGCCCCCTATTCTGTCTAGTTGTTCGCAGTGCCATGATCACGAAGCCAGGCGGGTTGGTAGTGAAGCTGCCCCATGCCATACACCGGGGCTTACCTCAGGGCCCCCGCAGCCAGACCATCCATGCCTCACACCTGCCTCGCATCAGCAGCCGTGTGCCCACATGGCAGCCGGACTACTACTTTCACTTGCTCACGGAGCAAGGGGCTGAGCATTGTGAGGCAGGTGGGGCATAGGTGGCCTGGTTGCAGGGACCCTGAGGTAAGCCAGTGCAGGGTGTGTGGGGCAGCTCCACCCTACATGCCTCATGGAGGCTTCCAAATGAACAAGCAGAAGAAGTGGGCCTCCCGTACATGAAAAAAAAAATTAACACCCTCGCCCCCAAATAAGCTCTAGTGCTTATTTTGGGGCCCAAAAGAAAATAAGACAAAGTCTTATTTTTGGAAAACATGGGTAATCTTTACTATTCTTTTGCCTAATCTAAGCTTTCAAGTTAAGTGATTAGTTTCAATGTTGTCAGAATTAATACTGGAAATGTAAAACAGATCCTAGTTCTCAACAAAGGAAAGGTTAGAGCAGGACTTAGCTGGACCATAGCTAGAGGATTATATGCAGGTGGTTGTGTCATTAATATGTTAACTTTTTTTTAAAAAAAAGAATCCCTCAGCCTTTATTTGAGAAACATGCAGAAGGCATCAAAGGGAGGCAGGAATCTGTTCTACAGATGGATGGTTAGCATTGACAAATCCTAAGGATTCTGTGTTAGTGATCCAAATGCAGTCAGCACTCCCTATGGAAAAGAAACAGCTGCTAAACCAACTGAAATATTTAGTGCATTTTTTTCCAAGCCTGATTATGGCAGGATTATGGCAGGATTGAAATTAGTTAGGAAGAGTAAACCCTGCTTTTCCTGCCTTCTGTAACTTGCCGGAATCTTGTACTGGAGTCTACATAAAGTTTTCGATTCTCTCCGGGGAGGGTTGGCAGTGGGGTGGCAGAATCTAATTCCTACTCAAGGAGAGGCTTTCTATATGAGCAAAGGAGCATGTGTGTGTGAGTGAGATGTGAACGGTGTGCATACGTGCCACCTGGCTATTATCTGCTCATGTTGGTGTTTGATCCTTGGGAAAAGTATAACAGAGGAAATGCACACATAAAATTTGCAAGAACTACACTATAAATTGGTTTTTTTTTTAATATATACAGTGAGAAACAAGTTCATTCTTTCGTTACGATCTTCATTCTGAAGAGTCCTATCCTGAGCCTGTTTGTCACTGATAATGATAGTGTATAAAAACTGCATGTTTATATGTCTCAGTGTTTCCAATGTTGTGACCATATTTTTGGTATGGGAAATTATTCCAGATTGCTGTTTTCTGATCTGCAGTTCAGAAATAATCATGGTAGCGTTGATCAGCTTAGCACCTTAGAGATGTATCTGGCTACAACATCTGTCATGCCAGACAACAAGCCATGATGGTAGTTGTGGTCCAATGCATCTGGAGAAAATCAGGAGGGAAGATATTCATCAAAACATTGAATAATTTTTGATCTATTAAAAACCGAATATTTTACTGGGCTGCTTCTTTTAAAATATTGGGATTTTTATATAAGCAATCCACGGGAGATAGATACCTCCTTAGATAAAAGACCCATTACTTTTATCACACAGGAAATGCAACTTCTGAGAGAATTCTGTGAAATATGCATGCATTATCTAATGTTTGTGCAGTCCTATATTTGCCTTCTCAGAAGTACCGTCCCACCGAATTCAGTGAACTTTGCTTCAAGGTATAGGACTACCGCCTAAAATGCCTTTTCTTCTGAATGTTTATTCAAATACAATTTGTTCATACAAATTTGATTCAATTAAAATTCATATAAATAATTAACTATGATTTCTTTGTTCAAATGACAGAACTAATTTTATTGTTAAAAGGCCTTGGCTTATAAAAATGCCAATTGTCACTACTGCCTTTGTAGTAATGGAACCCTGCGTGAAGCCATTTTCTGTTCCAAAAGTGGAAAAAGAGACCAGAAGGTGAGAAGCAGATATAAAGCTTGGCTCACACAAGCCCCTCTTCTAAAAGTTCAGCTGCTGTCTTCTGATACAACTGACCCCAGGTTTAAATGGTTGACCTGGAATTTCCATAGGAGTTTATTATTATTACCCAAGTGATGTAATTTCTTTCCCAAATAAACTGGTGGGTATTTGCTCATCTGGCAGTTTTGAAAATGATCGTATTTTTAAAATATTTTAGAAGAACTGATATCGCCTTACTCATGCATAATTCATGTAGAAATTGTTTCTGAAGATGGAAGTGATTTTTTTGCCAATTTAAAAGGAAATAACATTAAAAATGTTAGTGGCGCCTCAAATCAACTTCAGTTTCTGGTGATTTCATGGACACAAGCATGCAGTTTTCTTGGCAACAATTTAGATGTGGTTTGCCATTGGTTTTTCCCAGGATATTTGCTTGGACTATCCTACAGCCCTGATAGACCTCGAGTTTTCCATCCATGAATGAGCCAGCTTAGAATTGCAACCCAGATAGGACTGGCCAGATCCTGTGCTTCTGTGAAAGTGACAGATTTTCTACCACTAAAACCAGACATGACCAAATCTGTACAGCTATCCACATTTACGGAGCAGCCTTGAAAGAATAGAACTCTCCATCTCTGGGTTTATTTTCTTCATAGTGGACAGCGGCCACGTGGGGAGGAGATACAAGTAGTCCTCAACCTATGACCACAATTGAGCCCCAAATTTCTGTTGCTAAGTGAGATGGTTGTTAAGTGAGTTTTGTGCCATTTTATGACCTTTCTTGTCACAGCTGTTGAATGAATCACTGCAGTTATTAAGTTAGTGACATGGCAATGGCTTCCCCATTGACTTTGCTTGTCAGAAAGTCGCAAAAGATGATCACCTCATCTTGGCACACTGCAATTATCATAAACACGAATTTTGTTCATGTGGCCATGGGGAAGCTGCAATGGTTGTAAATGTGAAAAGCAGTCATAAGACACTTTTTTCAGTGCTGTTGTAACTTTGGATGGTCACTAAAATAATTGTTGTAAGTCGAGGACTACCTGTAGCGAGCAAGAGGAGGTGAGCTGAACAAGTTCCTCTGCGCTGCCTATGAGGGCACTGAACCCAATCAGGCGTTGTAGATTTTTCAATGGTTTTCCTGTTCTGGAAGTGGAGTGGGCAGGTGGAAGAAGGCAATTACAGCCTGCCACCCTCCTTTGTGGGCTGGGAACTTTGAAAATCACCTTGGACCATGAGATGGGCAGCAAAAAGATGTGATGATTCAACAAATAAAATGGCCCCTTTGCCATTTCGCCGTGGACAGACTCGTGGGATTCCTTTTTACAGAGGTAAGTCGGCTTCTCAGTCTTCACAATTGGTAGTCAAATTCTCAATGGTTCAGTCATGCAAACGTGAGAAATTAAAAGATGACTACTGAATAGGATTATTCAAACACTGAACTTCATATGAAAGTTGGAAAAGAAAAAAAATCGTCCTTTGTGCTAGTGTGAACTTTTCCTCATTTGCACCTAAATGCAAGGCAAACATACTCCCCCCCACTTTTTTTTTTTTTGCCTTGTCCCTTGACATTGCCTCCATCTCTTCTATCTGAGGTAGCCTTCAATTGTCCTTACTTGTTCTGGTGATGCCATGGTGAAGCTACACTCAAACCTCAGCATATTTTTGCTGTTGGTGGTTAGTCATGTGAAGTGGTGAGACCAGCCCAGCACTTCCTCATCGCTTCAGGTTGCTGGGAATTTGCTTGCTATCCTCCTCTGCTTTGGAATACTGAAGAATTTGCCTTTTTCAAATTGGTCTTTTCGCCTATATCTGCTGCTTCCTGGAGTCCATAGAACGTGGTACTGGTGGGATCTGCAAGAGAGAAAGTGCTAAAACTGCATTGAAAATGAGTCTGTGTCTAATAGGTGACTGTTGGGTCTGGGAGACCTACTTGATGAAATGGAAGAAACCCTTCTGCCTTACATATGCCAGTCTTGTAAGTTAGTCCCGACAAAAAGCATACCCACAATTACTAGCTCTAACTTTACTGTAAGGTTACATTAAAAGAATCTTGCAAATCTGAAAGTATATCTCTCCCCACCTCTCACCTTTACAATCCAATAAACTAGGGAACATCCCTGTTGGGGCATATACCACACCCACGTTCTTTCTGTGACTCAGTTGCGACTTATGTGACCATTGTCTAGGCCAGGGGTCTCCAACCTTTCAAACCTCAGGGACCACCAAATTCATAATATTAAATCCTATGACCACGAATAGGAATATAGCACGCCGCCCACTGAAGTGCCTGGACTCACACGCCGCCCACTGAAGTGCCTGGACTCACACGCCGCCCACTGAAGTGCCTGGACTCACAGTGACAGGATGAGATCCTTCAGGCACTTAGCTTGGCTGCCTGTTTCTGCAACCTTCAACACTCAAAGAGCTATTTGGACTCGTTTCCCACAGAAAACAAAACATCGGGATCTTTCATCTCATCTCATCTCTCTCTCTTTCTCCCTCATCTATTTCTCTCTCTCTCTCTCTCTCTCTCTCTCTCTCTCTCTCTCTCTCTCTCTCTCTCTCTCTCTCTGGTCTCTCTTTTTCTCTCTTATTTCTCTGTATCTCTCTCATCTCTCTCTCTCTCTCTCATCTCTTTTTCTCATCTCTCTTTTTCTCTCTCATCTCTTTCTCTGCATCTCTGTATCTCTCTCACATATCTCTGTATTTTTCCAGCCCCACCACGAGTTGCCCGGCTGGTCCCATATTCTGGAGCTCTAGTCACAGGACTGGACCATTGGTCCTCCTGGAGCAGCTTTTCCACCTGGGTGCACTGAGGACCACCAACATTTTCTCACAGATCATCAGTGGTCCCTGGACCATTGGTTGGAGACCTCTGATCTAGGCAACTGTCTTCTTCCTATCTCCCAAGGTTATTTCCACCTACCACTACATTCTTGCACTCCCTCCATTCTGTACCTTTTGATCCTGCCATCTACCACAGCAATGGGTTTGCTTTACACACCCTGTGTAGCTCAACATAAAGTATGCATCCTCCTATACTTCAGGCAAGCCAGAACAAAGGACAGTGAGGGTAGCATAATTTAGTTTTCTAGCCCTCTGAATAGTGAAGGCACAGTTCTTAAACTGAGCCATGAGAAAAGGCCAAAACTTACAAACATTTCTGACATTAAGTCCATGAAGTTTCTCAGCTATTCAGGTTGAGTTGTCTGGAAGTTGAGTCATGGCAGCTGGATTTCTTTTCTTTTGGGTTTGAAATGTGTCACTGCTTATCCAAGCAGTGCTTCAGTCGGAGCAACTGTCTGGCTTGCTCAAACTGGGGAAGCTACTTGGATAAGCAGCAAAATCTTTCAAGCCAAAAAGTTTCTGACCTTATTTACGATGCTTAGTTTCCTTTTTTTTTTGGCTTCTCACAAACATTTTGGGAGATAGTCGGAAGTTAATGTCTGAGTGTATTGGTGTGGACTGAACAATCTTCTGGTTTCCGATGAACTTCAAGGAGAAAATCCAATACTTGCCAAGTTTGTAAGCAATGCATACTCAGGCTGAAAACCATACACAAGCTCTTAATAGGAAAACAAATGGGGGGAAAGGCAGATTGTGTTAAATTAACTGTTCTGTTAATTTTTCTTCTTTGAAAGAGCAGAAGCAAGAACTGCTGCCATACATGCCCTTCCTGCTGGAGAGGCTTCACAAGGTATCCCTTCAGCTTGGAAGGTGGAAACCCATTTTAAGTGGGAATGGCTGTAAAAGGTCAGCAGAAAAAATGAGCTGGGTGACCTATCCTCCAGGCTTGTAGGGAAAAAAAACCACCAGTGGAGTCTTATAAATCATGTCTGCTGTCAAGAGAGAGATCGAGTTGGCAGCCACACAGGACTAGACGAAGAGGAAGAAAGTTTCCTGCAAAAAAAACCCTTCAAGTTCCATAGGGCGCATCTGAATTCATTCTGCACTAAACCTGCACTGCCTGCTTTACACTCTGTACGATTTTCCATCAGACCATGAAGCAGACACAGAGAACCTTTCATGACACATGGCCTCTATAAACTACTGTGCAAATATCCATTGGCATAGCATGAAATATTTGTCATGAATGGTTTCCTGCTAAATATGTTGTAATTGGGCTCAAACAAACATACACATCCATGAGCTAGCCATAAAGTAAATGTAAGGGGGGTATAGATACTAGGGGGAAATGAAATAAAATTAATATAACATTGATTCAATCTTAATCTTTTTATTAAAATTAAATTATATAGAAACATACAACCCCATCACTCCATTCTTAGAATGTAAAGATTTTTCAAAAATTGAGAAAGAACCCACTCCTTTAACACCAGGAGTGTAGATTTATTTCCATCAAAGTAAAAGGAAGGAAGAGCCATGGTGGCACAGTGGTTTGAATGTAGTACTACTGCAGGCTACTTCTGCTGTTTGCTGGCTGCCAGCAGTTCGGCAATTTGATTCTGACTGGCTCAAGGTTGACTCAGCCTTCCATCCTTCTGAGTTCAGTGAAATGAGGACCCAGATTGTTGGAAGCAATATGCCGACTCCAAAACCATTCAGAGAGGTCTGTAAAGTGCGGTGGAATGGTATATAAGTCTAAGTGCTATTGTTATTGCTAAAACTAGGCTTGATAAAATACTTAATACAATATCAAA
>JAOYMU010000001.1:93611406-93624759 GCA_025802295.1 Psammodynastes pulverulentus | reverse complement strand
GCGTCACGTGACGCGGACTCGGAAAAGGTGCCGGAACGCAGTACTGCTGAGTTCCGGCCGAAAAAAAGCCCTGGTGCATACACTTCTTATTACTACTTATTAGGACATTACCTGACCTGAATTTTTTTCCCCAATATCTTTCAAACAAAAGTAAGTAAGCCTTTCATCATTTTAGACATCAACTTTCATGATGCCAAGGGGTTGTAGCAATAGCACTTAGATTATATACCACTTCACAGTGCTTTACAGCCTTTAAGCAATTTACAGAATCAGCATATTGCCCCCAACAATTTGGGTCTGCATTTTACTGACCTTGGAAAGATGGAAGACTGAGTCAACCTTGAGCCTGGTGAGATTCGAACTACCAAATTGCAGGCAGCCATCAGTCAGCAGAAGTAGCCTGCAGTACTGCATTTTAACCACAGTGCCCCATGGTTCTAAAACAATTGAATGGCAACAGATTGCGAACCAGGAACATCTGCAGAAAGGTCAAAAAGCCAAGATGTCAGCTGCAATCACATGACATGCACACATATCACACACACACACACACACACACTATTTGTGATAGATGCATATATAAAAAAGGGATAGGACTTGAATCCTGCACATGGTTTGCACATTTTGATTTTTTAACCTCCACACACAGAGACCACTGTGGCCAATTTAATACCAAATGCTCACCTCTATTGAGCAAAAAGAAAATGCAGTTTCAGACCAGGCTCCGAAGCATAACTTAGCCTCTCAGAAGGTAAATGCTCTTCTATAAAGAAAAGGAATAAAATTATATCTTATCTCTGTGAGCTACGTCTAAGCAACTCATAAAAGCCTATGGTTCAGAGGTGGTATTCAGCAGGTTCTGACCAGTTCTGGAGAACCGGTAGCAGAAATTTTGAGTAATTTGGAGAACCGGCACCTCTGACTGGCCCCTTCCATCTATTCTCTGCCTCCGGAGTCCCAGCTGATTGGCTGGATCTTCTTTTGTTGCCCTGCACAGGAAAACAGAACTGGAAAACAGGTTAGTAGGGTGGGGAGGGAAGGGGATTTTGCAATATCCTTCCCCTGCCACACCCACCATGCCACACCGCATCCACCAAGCCACATTCACAGAACCAGTAATAAAAATACCACCACTGCTATGGTTGGTGTCTGAGCCGAATATTTGTTCTCTTCATGATAAGTCCAAAAGAGTCTTGTGTGGGAATTGCTGGAATCAGGTGAAGAGGTAAAGCAAGGATCTAATGAGCTTTATTGGGCATTTTTTCTGTGATGAAATGGAAATTGTTGTTACTGCACTGTTTGTTTCTCCTGCACCACAGAAGCTGTCCTTTATTAGTTCAACACAGCCACAGTGATGCTGTCATGTTTATTTTGGCGGATTTGAAACTTTCCCTCTCAACCCAAAGTATTCCTCATATTGTTCCTATATCAAAGTACAATCCTTCACTTGATCGTGCCTGACTATTGTTGTGGTGGCCTTTTTGAAGTCTACTGAGATGAAAATGAAACAAACAACATTTAGTTGAATGTTTCTCTCCTAGTGGTTAATTTACCAATTTAAACAACTGCAACACTGCCAGAACCTGGGTACCCCAGTTTCTGATCAGATAGCAACAATCCCAAGATGCTAACAGTGCCTTTAGAATGTGTCAGAATAAAAATAGAATAAAGGAATAATTAATATGCTTTACAGCATCTTCTTTCTCTTTCACCAAATTTCTCCACTGGAGGTTTGCTAGTATATTAATCAACATTCATACTCTTGTTCAGAAAGAAAAGAATGGGTTCATTCTTCCTTCCATGTAGATTAAACAGTCTGCCCTTGGATTCGATATTTGCAGTTTATATACACTACAAACAGAATGTGACACTCCCCTACAAACTATTTTGTAGTTTGTCATAATAGAAAATATGTAAGGAAGTGTCTATAGAGATTCCCAGTCATCTAGGCCACGGGTCAGCAACCTTAAACACTCAAAGAGCCGCAAAGGTCCTAACCGGAAGCCCCCTGTTGAATTATGGACCCGACTGGAAGTCCAGAATTGGACTTCTGGTCCAATTCTGGGGCACCATAGAGTCTCCTCCTAGTGCAGCACCCTTCTTCCTCTACCTGTCCTATCGAAAGCCCTATCAATTGTGGAGCCGCAGCAGAGGCATGAAAGAGCCACATGAGGCTCCAAAGCCGCAGGTTGCTGACCTCTGATCTAGGCCATGGCTGTCCCAAAGGTGTTCCTTCAAGAGGCAACTGGACTGTCCGGTTTCTCCCCAAAGACATTTCACCTCTCATCCAGAGCTGAAGAAACTTCTTGGATGACAGGCCAAACATCTTTGGGGAGGAACCGGAGGATCCAATTGCCTCTTGAAGGAGCATCTCTGAGATATGTAAGGAAATGCATTTCAGTTATCTATCTGGATCTTCTATTTTACTCTTTTGCATTATATTTAGTTAATTCAAGCCTTTTACAAGGCTGAGCAAACACCTGCTGTTTTTTTTTTTTTAGAATGACCTAATCATTCCATGTGAAATGTAACCAAATTCTTCTGAATAATTCCACGTTATTTAACTCTTAAGGTCACTAGCTAACTTCCACCACTCAAAGGATTGAGGCTTTTCTTCATAAAGAAGTGTATCATTTTCACTTGTAAAACAAGGTATGGAAAATTTGCCAACCAGCTCGCCTGACAATGTGTGCAGGATGCTTGCTTTGCTCCCTGAGAATCTAACTATGTCTCCTGAAATAGATTGGTACCTTTTTTGATCTATTGTTATGCTAAGTATTTTGCCCTGACAAAGCATTTTCCATTTCAGATAAATCAGTGTTTTATTCTTTTAGTCTGCATATTTATTTTCTTATATGCCTGATTTCTTATTCTGTTCTGGTTCATTTGAATAAACCTTTTTTATGTGTATGTGTTTAAGACTACTTTTTTCTTTTGTCCTGAGAGTATTTAAAGATTTTATAATCTTTTGCATTCATGGGAAGATTGGAGTGCCTCATGAAAACAGAACAAGAAATTTTGAAATTTTGAAAAGAAATTTCAAAGTTGTTTCTAAATAATCCAGTAATATTATCTGATATGAATAAGTCTGGGACGTCAACCCACAAAATGTTCTATATAAAACACTCAAAGGGCAACTAGCACAAGTACTCACAATGTGTGGCTTAAGACTGCTTTTTAAACTCTTTATGGTTCTGCTCATGATTTCTTTTCAGAAATTTTAAAGTATGCTTAAAAAAGCACACAAAGATCAGAGCTCTGCAGGCCATGGCAATTTTAGGCTGCAGTATAATGGTTACGAATTGTGCAGAGAAGGATTAAGGGATGGAGTGGGACTTCAGATTTTCCCTAGAACTAAAGATCTGCATTGATCAGGTTTTGGTAATCACAATATTAATAGGTTTTGGGGATTGCAGAAGAAGACACAGTTTGCAGGTTTTTCTTTTCTTGTGCTGAATTGTGCATTGATTTGTCTAGCCAGCTATCAGGAATGGCAGCAATTAGGTTCTGTAACATGGTACAACAGAAGCTAGTGGTATTTTTGTAACAAGGTGGCATTTCAGACCAGGCGAAAGCAGCTGCTGTGTCATTCTTATATTTGAGAACATTGCTTACAGTCACACCTTGGTTATTTCCTGGATGGACTACTCCAACCTGCTCTACATGGGATTGCTTTTGAAGATCATTTGTAAGCTGCAATTGGTTCAGAATGCAATGGTGTACTATCCAACTAGCATGGCCAAAACATCATAAGTCCATGGTTCAGATTAAGCCCTGGGGACAAGGGCCCTTGCTACACAATCAACTGATCCATGAACTGTATAGCTCTCAATAAGCTTTTGGGTGCAATTCAAGCTCTGGTTGTCACTTACAAAGCTCCTTCATAACATAGGTAGATCTTTAGTCCCATTAGATCAGGAATTCAATACCACATGAAGACTAGAATTACTTTTGCTGAGATTGGCTACAACATAAACCGTGAAGTTTGTGTTGTATCTCCCAACCTTTCACCCCATTGAATTAGGAAGTTATCTGCCTGAACTATTTTGGAGTACTTTTTTTTTACTCTTGTTGGAGCAAGCATCCTGAAATTACCTATAACAAGACATGTTAAGGATTAATCAAGGGCAATCAAGTTAGTTCTAGTCACTACTTTAGGCAGAGAAAAGTCTCAGGCAAAACTGACAGACTATGGGCAAACTGCTGAGTAAAATGGTCACATCCATCAGGCAGGAGATCTTCCTGACTATCTCTTCCTCAGAGGGAATTTACTATCCTCAACAAGACACCTGGCTGACAGCTCACTGATGCAGTAAGGGAGGAAAAGTAACGATGCTTCACTTCCCTAACTTCATGGTGTAGGCTCACACTTGAATTCACATCTAAGCTTGACCAGATTCATTTCTGGGATTTCTCTATCAGTGCTCCAATGCTTCAGTTCCTTGGAGAGACGTCTGCAGGGACAGAGCAAGGGGGATGGATAATACAAGCAGAGCCTTTTACATGCACATGGCATACGTACATACAAATGAACAGAGTACTTATTGCTGCTTTCAGCATTTCAATCTACTTATATATTTTTTTATTACCGTGGATGTCTCAGTAAGCCAAGTTATGGCCCCAGATCATCACATGGAAAGAGGCCACTTGGGAGCAATTTCATTGATTGTTCAGGTTGCTTCCTGTTGTCAGAAGCTAACTAGGCAATCAACAGAACACCTGTTGGATGGTTGGGAAATTCCCCATGCAGCCTCTGGAAATCCTGCTGTTCCATTCTGCTTAAGAAAATGAACTTTATTTGGACCAGAAAGCAATCTGACCATTGCAACTAACTAAATGTCAGATCACCACCCCCCACTCTGCACTTATATGAAGCTTTCTGAACAATAATAACCTGTATTGCCAGAGCTTTGATTACTTAGGACATACCTGTAGTTGCCATGGACTCCAAACTTTCCTTAACATAAGCACCTGAGACATAGATTGTAACAAACACAATTTCAACAACGAACATTTGCCTAATTCCAGTATATGGAGAGTTTGTTTACCTGGTGCCTGGGGAAAGAGATACAGACAGCAAAGGCAGAAAACAAAACATTGGCATGGCTCAAATTCACAATTTTATTAGACCTTCACATGTGGGGATATGAACTCTTAATAAACTAAAGGGAGTCAGGAAATTCTCTCATTGTCCCCAGGGCTTAATCTGAGCCATGGACTTATGATGTTTTGGCCATGCTAGTTGGATATTCTGGAAGTCATAGTTCCAGCACATCTGGAGGGAAGGGGGATGATAAAACTTCTTTATTCATTTTCACAATTAGGACTTATTTTAGTAGAGCTAAAGAAAGAAGAGAAGGGGGGGGCGGGTGTTTGCACATTGGTCCTTCTGTGCTGAACGATTACAATAAGTGGGATTCAATGAAATGCACCCATAAAGGTTGGAGTCCTGGTGCTTTTTTTCTTAAATGGAAGCAATCAAGCTCTGATCTCATGTAGAAAATCAGAAAGTCCCTTCTTATCTCTCCTTGGCTTGTGAGAGATGCAATCACACTGGCCCAGCAAATGCAAGACCAAATAGTGGGTTAGGGGTGGGGAGGATTTTAGTACAATAACTTTCCTCTATTCTGGTAATAAGGAAGCTGCATAGATGAGCTTCTTATATGAATTCCATAGCATAATAGATTTCCATAAACCCAAGACCGAGATTCTTATAGAACTAGTCAACCACCTGGCAAGGAAGACCATTGTTATTCTTTGAAGAGAAGCTCTCATTGCCAGTCCCCAAATATTGAGATTTTAAAACATTTTATACAAGCTTTTCCCAACCTCTCACCTCCCCATGGATGGACTTCAACTGCCAAGGTTTCTGCCATTAGCCAGAAGGCACAAAGTGAAGTCAGGCTTGTATATAAATCACCAGAAAATGGAAAGTCTTGTCACAAACAAAGGCCAGCTTGAGAAAAGAGGTTCATGATAAAGTCAGGGGGGAAGCATTCTATTCCTAGACACATCTGGGGAGAGGGGAATGAGCAAGTCAGATGGCTGTCAGATGAGAAGCTGTTAGCACCTAATCTACCATGTGACCTAGTAACAGGGGTGGGATCTAGCCAGGTCTGCCCAGATCGGGCAAACCGGTAGCTACACGCAGCCTCCACTCCGTGGAGGGGAAAAGGAAGCAAGAAATCTATGTTCGGCCTTTCCACCCACCCTGGTTCTTACCTTCTCTTTATCAGCTCAAGCTGATAGGTGCTGCAAGCCCCACCTGGGGGCTGGGAAGTGGTGCACATGCATTTTTCCAGTGTGCACGTGCGCTCACAAATTGGTAGCTGCACCAGTTCCATCCCACCTCTGCCTAGTATGGTACACCTCCAGCAACTATCTCCCAGTTTGTGCTTTGAAAAAAACTCTCTAATCATCCCTCTAATTATTACTGCTCTTTTTTTTTTTAAAGAGACAGTTTGAGAACTCCTGGCTGAGCTGAATCCTGTCCAAACATTTGTTGTTTAGAACCTAATTAATATGCCAGAAAACTAATGGTTCATCTCAGAAAAACAACTTTTGACATTTCTCCATCCCTATTGCTTTCGGTGTAAATTAATCTGAATTCGGTATTGATCCGGTCAGTGGATTTTGTGAACAATTTGACTGAAAAACTCAGGGACAGGTGCTGGGGCTGAATAAATAACAAGGCTTCAGAACTTTGGAATGTGTTGCCCAGTGTCTGAAGGCATCATAGCAATATCTTTTTGCTACTCAGAGTATCCCAAGACTGAACGCAGGGAGGATCCTTGCTAGGGTTTCAGATCAGTACAGTTCTCACCTTAGAGCAATTAATTAGATGTATCCATGACAGTCATGTTTGAAGAATCTAAAACTGCTTTGTATTATCGGTAGTTTTGTCTGTAATCACAATCTGTGGGTTTCAAGCAGTCAGCAAGTCCTAAACCTGAAACGGCAGAGCAACCAAAATGGCAGTGGATTGTTAATGATCTAGGAAAACCTATGAATCATTACCAATGATATTCTAAAAAGTATGCCTGCCTATTGTTATGAATCACAGTAAATCATCTCCAACCTTGTATTATATAGAAGGGTTGGTTTTGGTATGCACTTTCATATATTGATAACTGAATGTATCATTTTTCACTGGCTGTAACAAAGACAGTGCCTTGCTTATCTCTGTGAACTACAACTTGGTGGTGATTGTGATCCTCACACTACATCTGGCTGTAGCAACACTGACTGTAAATGTGGATACATACAGTAGAAGAGTCTTCACCACAGGGGAAACATTATTTTTTTGTAATTACTTTATGGATTCATAAATCACCCTTTATTATGTTACAAAATTTGGGAATGGAACCAATTTCATTAGATTCTGGTTCACTACAGCAATATATTTCCAGTCTTTAAGTCAAGATGCTATCAGACTTTTACTATTGTTCTTGCTCCAATGAACTAACACAGACCCTTCTCTGACACTGTGTGCGTGTGTGCGTGTGCGTGTATGTGAGAGAGATGTGAATATTCATATACACACAGAGTGGCACAAATACTCATGATCATCATCCCAAATGAAGGTGTTTTCATAATCTACCATGCTGTTCCAGACAGGTATTTTTATAATTTTTCCAGTCTAGCCCTCCTATAGAATGAGTGGCCCAGAGTTATCCAGCCAATTTCCATGCCTAAAGGAGGATTAGAACTTAGGTCTTTCTGTTCCTGGTCTGGATCACTATACAACACTAACTCTTATATTTATTTCTCTCTTTCAGAAAACTAGCACAACAGGGCAACAATGTACAAAAAACATCATATTCTACTCTGACATATCTATGTGGAAGAATTATTTTATTTTGATACAAAGGAATAGCCACATAAGGCCTGAAGTGACATTGTCCATTCATAGTTGCGTTACATTAGTGAAACAATTCCTTCAAAATACTTTGATTGACATCCATGTGAAAATGCTTCACAATTCATCCTGACCTGCTCAACTATTGCTGGAGGTAATACATTTATCACTCTAGAAATATTGTTAGCCAAATATTGTTAAAAGGTTAGGATTCTCTTAAGGTTTAGTTGTTTGTTAGAAGTTATATTTGCCCTTTTCTCCAAGAGCTCAAGACCGCTTTACATGGGTTCACCCTTCCCAACAGGAAGATTAGACTGAAGGACCGTGTCTGTCTCAGTTATTTTTAAAACATTTTTAATATGGGGAAACATAACAACTGAAATGTAATAATAATGCAGTAGAAATAAAATGTAATTTATACACAGTAGTGATTAAAATGCACTAAAACTAAAAATACAAACAAGAATCATATAACATATTAAACCTAAGCCAAAACCCTTTCTTTGACTTCTCATTTTTATAATATAAAGACATTTCAAAAATTGCTAAAGAATCCAATCTTTAATATCAGTAGCATATCCCCCCCCCACACCTATACCAATAATTCTTTTTGCTGAACCTATTTCTGGATTGTAATTCAGCATCACGTGCACATCATAAACTGGTATTATTTCACCCCAGTTATAGTAACCTATGCAATGGCTCAAAAGTACACAGTGATTATCCAAGCTAGGGGTGGTGGTGAACCTGGATAGTCTGTTCCTAGTCATTTTATAGTCACACATGTAACATTAATCTTAGCCTTTTCACAAGACTCTGCTGCCTTCATTCATTTTCTTCTGCATAGGTTCTGTAAATTTCAAAATGAAATAAAATGTGGAGAAAACCAAGGCTTTGCACTTAGACAGGAAAAACTATAGGTACAAGTATGGATTAGGCGAAACCTGGCTCAAAAACAGTAACTGTGTGAGGGACCTTGGAGTCTCAGTGGATGATCACCTAAATATGAGCCAGTAGTGAGCAGCAGCACAAAAAAAAGCTAATGCAATCCTTGGTTGTATAAACAGAGGCATAGAATCAAAATCACATGATGTATTAGTGCTGCTTTATACATCCTTAGTAAGACAACAGCTGGACTACTATTATCCATTTTTGGTCACCACATTACAAAAAAAAAATGTTCAGACTTTTGAAAAAGTACAAAGAAGAACAACCAAGATGATTAAAGGCCTGAAGACTAAAACATGAAAAATGGTTGCAGGAATTGAGTATGTCTAGTCTAGAGAAAAGAAGGACTAGGGGTGATATGATAGCAATATTCCAATATTTGAGGAGTTGCCACAAAGAAAAGAGGGTCAAATTACTTCCCAAAGCATCAGAAGACAACAAACAATGGATGGAAAATTATCAAGGGGTGAAGCAACCTGGAATTAAGGAGGAACTTGCTAACAAAACAATGAATCAGTGGAACAGCTTGCCTTCAGAAGTTGTGGGTGCTTTGTCACTGGAAGCTTTTAAAAAGAGCCTGGACAACCACTTGTCTGAAATGGTATAGTATCACCTGCTTGAGGAAGGGGTTGGATTGGAAGACCTCCAAGGTCTCTTCCATCTCTATTCTGATTCTATAGGTTCTATAAGGAATAAAGGCTCTACCTTTTCACCTGCAAGTCAAAAGGAGAAAGAAAGAAACTGCAAATTCTGACTGAAAAATGTGAGCTTCCTTCCCTACTAAAGCAAACCTTCTCATTACTGAACCTGTCCTAAAACATGGCAGGAAATCTGATAGGGAGTTGTTATCTTAGATGAATATCAGATTTTTCAGTGCTCGGGTATTTTGATGGTGTGGGAGTACTCAGACTAAGAAAGACATGAAGATATAACCAAGAGGAAAACAGCACAAAAACAATCAGAATGCAGTTAGCCCAGGAAGTCAGTTTCTCTCTCTCTCTAAAGCTTTTAGCTATTGCTGCTTCAAACTCCTTATCATCAGTTCAGTCTTATCCCTGTTCATCCTCCCCCCCTTGCCCTCACATCAATGGCTTTTCCAAAGGTCTTTTCAGCTTCACCTCACTCAAAATTGATTTATGGAGCAAGGAGTGGGTGGAGTGTATGTGCCACTTCTCGCCTTTGGGGTCAACCCTCTCCTCCTCAGCTTGAGCCTTGCCTGTTCCTGATTTAATTTTTGTTCCTTGCTGGATAATACAGACAAATCTGCTCTGCTCGGCAGATTTGGGATGCATGGGTTATAAAGAGCATGTGGTGAGTGAGTGGGTAGCAGTGGGATTAAAATGTGTGTGATTTAGCATTTTCTATTGCATACTGTGTCAGAGGAGTCCTCCCTTTCAGCTCCTTCCTACAACTTACTTACCCAATAGGGCAGGGGTCGGCAATCTTAAACACTCAAAGAGCCACAAAAGTCCTAACCGGAAGCCCCACGTTCAATTCTGGAGCCGACCAGAACTCTGGTTCCCCCACCACAGAGTCTCCACCTAGCATGATGTCCTTTTTCCTCTACCTGTCCTAACCAAAACCCCTATCAATTGTGGAGCTGACCAGTGACTGAGAGCCACCACGGAGGGATGAAAGAGCCACATGAGGCTCCAGAGCCACAGGTTGCTGAACCCTGCAATAGGGCAAAAGCAAGAGATTATGCTTGGCAGTCTTTTTATTTTGCCATCAATGTAGAATACCAAGGGAGCTTTTTTTCTTTCTAAAGAAAATAGCCTGCTTGTCTTCCAAGGAAGAATCACAGAACTAAGCCCTGTTCTCTTTCCAGAAAAGCTTTCCACCCTGGGACATTTTTCAATGTATGGATAGTTATTACAAAGGAGAAAAGAAGGACTTTAATTGTTCTAATCTAGTCAATGATGGAGCAGCATCAAAAGGCTTGCATTCAGTTTACTGATTGTAGCCCAGATAATTCACAGACAGGAAGGATATTTGATTGTTTTTCAGATATCTGGTTTGAAAATAATTACTGCCATTAATTGTTACCAAATTTAATCCAAGTTTAAGTTGGAGGAAGGGACCTTGAAGAATAACAACTCTGTTATTTTGTTCATCCCAGTTGGTCTCTTGTGTTTCCATGAATTTTTTCCCCCTATCATTTCAGTGACTTGACCGATAATGATGCATACACCTTTTAAGGTGGCTGAAGGGTTTGAGCAGGGACTTAAAGGGCCAGAGGAAATTAATGATGTCCATTGGATCAAATGAAACATGGTATCTCTCAGAAAAGGACCATGTTTGGTCATGACATTATACTTTGGAAAATATATTTGCAGTTTCATGCTGCAAATCTTTGTCACACTGTATTCAGCCGTTCTTTGCTAAGGAATGTTCAAAAATTTTATTCTTAAATGCCATGTTCTTGATCAGTGATGTTTCTCAGCAGGGAACCACAGATGTGTTGCTGAGAGAAAAACCTTCCAGTATTCCCAGCCAGCAAGAATACTGGCAAAAGCTAATGAGTAGTTTGGCTAAGAATGCTTAGCATGTATTTAAATTGTTTTCTATTGTGTGATCAAAGTCGTTCACATTTTATCACATACATTACCATGCTAATTTTAAACACAGCCAGTATGGAGTATCTTGGCTGATCTTATTACCCTCATATTGCAGATTGGATGGGGAGAGTAGGTTAAAAAAAATTGAGACACAAAGTTGGATTTATTTAATTAAAGTTTATAAAATGGCTAGTTCTCTTAGATACAGCTATCTGTTGCCAGCTGCCACAGGACTGTCAGAGGCTGCTTGAATTCAGCAAAATAGGGCAACTCTTTACAAGGCTTGGCTTACTAGACAGTATTTTTATTGTTCCTATACAGCCCATCACAGTTTCACTGTTGACTTCTCCGCAGCAAACTGCTTGAGGGAACTCAAGATGGTAAATGAACATTGATATGAAGTGATTTCTTCTGGCAGCCATGAAGGTGAACCATTGCACATTCATATAATGGAAATACAAGGCTCTGGGATACACTTGAAGCAAAATCACACAAACTCTGATGCGTGCAGTAAAAATCCTGCGTATGCCAGCCAGAAGCAGCAGTATGGAAACAGCAAACTTGCATGAATACTTTGTATAGAAATATATAAAACAATTAATAAGGAACTATATTGAATTTTGGACCTCTTATTTAAAGGTGGCAATAAGGATAAATGTTGCCAATGTAGTCTAGAGTCCATTGGAGTTGGGAGCCAACAAATATAAATGAACAGCTAACACAAATTTGATTTTGAAAGACCTACTAGTCAAATCTTCACCAAGCAAGACTTAATGAAGAATAAAGAATAAAGTTGTGTCTGTTAACACTGTAATTCTATTCCTACATTTTCCTCTTTTTTAAAAAATAGAATTTTTCAATAAATAAAAGTATAAAAAATCCAAAGAAAAATTAGAAAAAGATAGAAAAAAGAAAAGTAAAAAAAGAACGAAAAGATAGAATTACTGTATTTCTTTCTATCGATTAATTACTCTTTCCCCTTTCTCTTTTATCTCCAAATTCATAAATAATCAGTTCTCTTTTCTTCTTTCAGGCCTACTGTTTTCAGCATAAACTTACCAAGTGCCAACATGTATTACTTCATAAAATCAACATAAATCGGGGCAGATATTATAGTGCATCCTGCAAGACATGTATGATGCTAACAAAGCCTAATGCAGTGTTTCTTAACCTCGGCAATTTTAAGAGATGTGGACTTCACCTCCCAGAATTCCCTTGCCACCAAGCTGGCGATCATTCTGGCTGAGAATTCTGGGAATGGTAGACTGAACCCATTCGGCTGAGGAAAACTACATTACTAACTACAGCTTGCTTTCTACTGTCCCAGCACTTTTCTAACTGGGCAGCTTCCAAACAATGTAAGGTTTTCAAATAGCTTCTCAGATGAAATACATAACATATACCTTTGAGATGACAGGTCTTAAGATATTCATCCTTATTTCCTTAAAAAGTAAATGATTTTTTAAAAATATTGAAATGTAACACTGACATTGCAGTAAGACTCCAGTCATATGGGAAGAATTTATTTACTTATTTATTTGTCAGACATGTACAAGATAACAAGTATGGACATAAACAAGAACAAAGGGAATAAATATAGATAAATATAAGACAGGAACTGTAGGCTCGCTGGTGCGCTTATGCACACCCCCTTTAAGGACCTCTTAGGAATGGGTCCACGGTAGACAGTTTTAGGTTGAAGCTGTGAGGGGTTGAGATACTGGTGGGATTCAAATAATTTAACAACCAGTTCTCTGCCCTAATGACCAGCTTGGTAGGTATGGCTGGGTGATCATGTGACTGGATGGAGCTCAGGCAACAGTAAGTCTGGGTGTACTGCCAAGAACCTTTAGCTGTTATATGGGTTAATCAAGAGGCAGTTTCTGTAAGCAGGGCAATAAGATTAGGCTAGAACAACACCAGAATGTTTCCTTCCTGCCTTCCTTACAGGATTAGCCCTGTAAAGTGGAAAAAAACAAAAGGAGATTT
>JAOYMU010000001.1:93566576-93578730 GCA_025802295.1 Psammodynastes pulverulentus | reverse complement strand
TTTGCAAAAGGACTCCACACCTCCCCCCAGCATCTAAGAATTTCTAAAGTTAAATCAGTGATACAAGATTATGTATAATAATGTTTTTGAAATAAACAGATATTGGAATGACTATTTATTTAAAATTTCCATGGCTAAATGGATGGCATCAAGAACACCATACCATACATACTATATTGTATTATAATTCATAGGGATATTAATGGATCTTAAATAAAAACTATCCTTAACACATAAATGAGAGCCGATTTAGTCTGCTGAGTAAGGCACCAAGTTAGAAACCAGGAGACTGAGTTCTAGTCCTGCCTTAGGCATGAAAGTCAACTGGATGATTTTGGGCCAGTCACTCTCTCATAGTCCATATCAGGTTTGGGCAACAAGCCAATCAGTCAATACTTGACCCAACCACTACATAAACACTTGGTTGATCCTCTTCCCAAAAATGCTAGGAAGAAAAAAATGTGGTTAACATACAAATTGCCAATAATCTGGTTTGTTTGTTTTTGGCTTAATATTAGTTGTAAATCTGGCCTGATTAAGTCATACTTTAGATTCAACTCATATTTTAATAATCTAAAACTGTAAATCTACTTCTGAGTCATATTTTTTAGCATGGAACTGCATTGGTATATATTTGAACTTTACTGGTTTTTTTAATGAAATGTCTTGGTGCTTTATGAAAACACTCTGAACACCAGTTGCCACCCATAAAGCTGGGCTGAGTGGCTGAACATAGATTTATGTTAGCACCAAACTACAGTGTGAAAAAAATGTTATTTCACAAATTTTGTTGTATTTTAAACAAATATGTGAAAGAATGAAACTGATTTTTTACATTTTTTTTCAAATTATTCTGTCTTGTTTGCCTGTTTCCATTTTATATCATATATTCTTCAGTTTGCTATTTGTATTTTAACTAAAAATAAGATTAAAAAGTACTATTATTTTCAATTTATATGAAGGGCCAGAAGGCTAAGAAAGACTAGTTTAATTAGTCATGTTTGCTAGAATTGTTCAATTAGTAGCTACCAGCTATTGAAGAGTAAAGCTGGTAACTTTAAGACATTTTCCTGCTTTTTCTTTGCATATTGTTACACAATCATTTTACAGATATTTATTACAACAATTTCATTTTCTCCTTTTATAGATTTGGTATATATTTTGTTCTTAAAACAGATAATATTTCTAAGATTATAACCTCTTTAAAAAAATAAGAGAGATGGAAGGGACCGGGAGGTCTTCTAGTCCATCCTACACTATTTCAGACAAATGATTGTTCAATCTCTTCTTAAAATCCTTCAGTTCTGGAGCACCCACAACTTCAGGAAGCAACTCATTCTACTGATTAATTGTTCTAACAGTCAGGAAATTTCTCCTTAGTTCTAGATTGGATCACTCCTGGATTAGTTTCCATCCATTGCTTCTTGTACTGCCTTCTGATGTTTTAGAGAATAGGTTGACCCCCTCATTTTTGTGGCAACCCCTCATACATTGGAACACTGCTATGATGCACCCCTAGTCCTTCTTTTCATTAAATTAGACATACCCAATTCCTGCAACCATTCCTTGTGTTTTAGCCTCCAGGCCCCCTTATTGTTCATCTTTGCACTCTTTCTAGAATCTCAACATCTTTTTTATATTGTGGCAACTAAAACTGGATGTAATATTCCAAGTGTGGTATTACCAAGACATTATAAAGTGGTATTAACACTTCATGTGGTCTGGATTCTATCCCTCTGTTCAGGGCTTTTCTTCTGTGAAAAAAGGTGCCGGAACGCACCCCTGTCGTCGCACTAAAAAAAATCGGAAATGATAGCGCGCGATTGGTCGAGACACGTCACGTGACGCGGACTCGGAAAAGGTGCCGGAACGCAGTACCGCTGAGTTCCGGCCGAAAAAAAGCCCTGCCTAGATTAATATGGATAAGATGCTCAAAGGCGATTGAGTTGCTTTCTTATTTGATGGAATCTATGGCAGAATTAAAATCTATAACATATCTCTATTGGAATATGAAGACTATTTTTAAAGAGGGATATTTCAAACATGGACTAAGGAACTGAAATATCCAGTAAGTCTCATTAATGGGTTCATTTTCTTAAAAATATTAAAATGATATTTACAGATGTAGGATTAATGTTATTTCATTAACAAATCATATTTACGGTGCATTTGACTCCTCAAAAAATGCAATTGAAAGGATGAACATCAGATTTTCAATGCTGGAATAAAAATGAGAATCCACTGGTCACGTGACAATTTGGTATCTTTTTGGCGAATAGTATATTAATGTACATAAACCTATTTATGAGAAAAATCTTTAAATGTGAAAAATGTTAATGTAGTATTGAATTACATACCAAAGCTTAGGAATCTGACTGTCTATTGGGAATTAAGGTTGTATCAAGCAGGGACTGTGGCTAAAAGAATTATTCTAAGAAATTGTTACCGTATTATTATTCTAGATGGCAAGGAATGGTTGTCAGAACGGTGTGATTTATCTTGTTTTGGAAAAGGCAACATTTTCTACTAATCAAAGAATGCAGTAAAATCTGTTACTACAGCAGAGATTTTGTGATATCTTATAATACATAATATTGTGTATGTAGGAAATAAATAAGTAAAATAAAAAAAGATATCACTATATTCCAAATAGTTTTTCTACCTCTAAAGATACCTCTTTCATTGCTGGCTTGTGACTAGAACAGCAACAGCAAGAGATAGTTACTTGCTTTACAAAGTCATTTATCTGAATCACTACGAAACATCCCAGAACATTCTGTTTATCAGGATCAAGGGGAAAACAGACAGGAACAGAGTTTGTAAGCAGAGAACAGAAGATGAATATAATCAGATGATCCTGTGTGGCTGTAACAACTATAATTTTAAAAATGTTTACCGAGTGATTTGGACAAGAGGGATGCTACATGACTTTCAGAGACAGTTGCAACAACTAAGAGCTAAAGTACAAGATTTCATCCTGAGTGAGCTGCTACCACATGCATGGATTATGGGGGGGGCGGAGTGTCAAATGTGAATAACTTCTCAGTGGAGCCAAAAGACTGAACAGGTAAGTGCCACTCTTTTGTGACACACATGGATGCTTTAAAAGTCACATTTTCTAAAAGGCCCATGCAGGTAGTTATGAACAACTTCTAAAGCTCTGACCAACAAACCCTTGAAAAGTAAAGCCATTGTGAATAAGCAGCAGGAAAGCAAAGGCAATTTCTCGCACTTAAGTAAGGTAGGTTGCCATAACCTCCATTCCCTCTGACAATTCTTTATTCTAGGACAGGCAACTGAAGGCTGGTAAAACTGTATTCTCAGGACACTTTATTTTAGCCCATGACCCTCAGTTGAAAAACTCTAATCTATTTGTTTGTTGGTTTGTTTGTATCCTGACTTTTACAAATAACTCAAGCGGCAAACATAGGAGGAACTTCCTCCACCTGTTTTACATACAACAACAATCCTGTGAGGTGAGTTGGGCTGAGAGAGGGTGACTGGCCCAAAATCCACCCAGGTGTCTTTCATGGCTAAGGAAGGACTTGAACTTATGGTCTCCTGCTTTCTAGCTTGGTGATAAAACTGGTTCTCCAGTTTGGATAGTATATAATTTAAATATAATTATTTGATAAAGTTAAATATAATTATAGTATAATTATAATAGCAATAGCACTTAGACATATACTGCTTTATAATGCTTTACAGCTCTCAGTAAGCAGTTTACAGAGTCAGCATACTGTCCCCAACAATCTGGGCCCTCATTGTACTGACCTTGGAAGGATGGCAGACTGAGTCAACTTTGAGTCAGTCAGGATCAAACTCCTGGCAGGGAGGTGTGAGTTAGTCTGCAATACTGCATTCTATCCACTACACCACCACAGTTGACAGAAGATTTAAAGGTGTGGCTATTTCCAGTGCAAATAGATATGCCCTATTCTGTGAGAGGTCATCCTGTTTCATGGAGCTGCTTCCCCCAAAATTAAATGCAAGATTAATTAAAATTGCAGTTCAGTTAAAATGTAAAATCCTTCCTTTTGCTTATTGGTAAAAATAAGGAAATTCCAGTGCAGTAATCAGCATGCACCACAATAGCTAGATAAAAGTAAGGCCTTGCATGTATTTTTAATGCATTTTTAACTATGGCTTTAACAAAATCTACTTCCCAAATCCATGCATGCATTTATACATGATCAAGAAGGAAAACAACAGCCCCTGCCCCCACCAAAAGCCATGTTAATTTCAAGCTCCATTAGAAATGCGCACTTCGGCAGGGAGAAAAATCAATGTCCAGTGTGGAAAGGAAAAAATACTGGTGAGAACTGCATTGCTCTTCTTAAGTTAAGAGGATGTAAAAAAAACATATATATGGTTCACAGTAATGTATTCTTAACATAGAGAATTATTTTCTGATCATGGAAGATATTTAGTTTTGGCCTGTTTCATTTGGGCTAGAATTATTTCACTTCCAAGGACTGTCTAGCAATCCCTTCCTTTCTTCATATCTTTTATCAGACCTGACACTAGGTCCAATTGTTTCCTCCCCCATCATCTGTAAAGCTGTCGTCCATTCAGATTTGTTCTGATGAACATTACAATTGCTGGGCCAAATACATATCCACACGTCTCCTGAAGGACTTGATTTTAGCCTTTAGCTCTGCAAGATAACAAGGAGTAAAAAATAAATAAAAAATGGACAATACAGTAACTGTCATCTCTTGCCTGACAAAGTCTTGCCCTTTTATTTTCTAAAGCAAATCTAAACAGGGATTGCAAGGGAGGGTTTCCAAATGCCTTTAATAATGATACATACCAGAAACAGAATACTTTGCATGATGTATTGCCCTCCTTTCCTTTCTTCCCCAAGAAAAAGTTACTTCAATAAAGAACTGGCTGCTATTCAAAGAACTGGCTGCTATTCAAAGAGACAGCAACCTTGGGATTTAGTAGAGTCTCTTTTATGTACAATACACAAACTAGGACTTGCCCTAGTTTGTCTCATATAGCAACGAAACAACAAAATTTATGGAACAGCTGCCAGAAACTGTCTTCCTTTACCAGTATGTGTCTCAATGCTAAAGGCCAAATTCTACTCTTGGATGCCCATACATGAAATGCTCTACTTTAAAGTCAATGGGGTTCCTCTGCACATGCAGTCAAGCACACAATTTGGCCCTGGGGAATTATTTCTTCCACAGCTTTGACCCCTTCCGTTGCATGCACTGTTTCTTCCTAAAAAGCCTGTAAAGTATATTGTTTTTTGGAGGAGAAACAATTGAACAGAGAAACAACTAGGCTGAAATAAAAGCCAAGCAATATCCGTTCTCATTTACTAACATTAGTTACATGCAAAAGAAAAAGAAGAGACTCTCTGGGATGTCTTAGGGAAGTTGGGAAAATAGAAATTGGTCTGGGTGGCTTTTCCAAGTTCAGATATTGTAGAGAAGCGTGCAGGATCTCTTGAGTTTTCAAGCAAACAGATGAATAGGCAGTTGCCCTGAGATCCACATTTCAAGGGTTACTTGTGTATTTTCAGAAAAAAGGCCCTTATTCCATCCGTTCACAACATACCTCAGCTCACACAGAATTACAGGCCAACTCACTGAACAGGTGTGCATGCCCATTCACTGAATAGCGCCACAAGTTATGGCAATACTTTTTAGCTCAAATGCCTCTTTAGACATTTCTTTCAAGAGAAGCTGAACGGGCTCAGTTTTCTAATTTTTGAAGCCTCAAAGACACAGCCACAAATTTTAAATTTTCAATAAAGTATCCAAAATCTAAAAACTAACCAACAAAATTCTTCCCGAGACCTAATTCACTGAAACAAGATATAAATGAAGCCAATGAGATTTTGTTTCCCTTAAGTAAATATCTGTAAAATGCAATTCTGTTATGTCTCAAGAGAAATGAATGAATGAATAAATAAATAAATTCTAATTTTGCCATGTGTAGTCTAGTGCCCAGCAAGATTTCTACTAAGAAGCAGCACACGGTACTAAAATGTTAAATATACAAATGTAAATATTCTACACATAAACATGCATACTGTATATAATAACTTTATATCTGAAATCACTCGTAACTTGTTCCAGTCAAGCTCTGCTGATTATTCACATGTCAATCATCTCAAATTCATAGAATAATAAATTTTGGAAGGTGTTTCAGAGGTCATCTAGCCTTGCCATTACACCAAATCTCCTGATAGGAAATTAATTTTGATTGATGTGGTCTAATTACTTCTCAAGTATTTAATTTAAGCTTACTATACCATTGTGGGCATGTTCTAATTGATCTGTACCAAGCAAGTAGCTAGGAACATTTTTAATCTGAAAATTAATTTCTAAAATTTTAAATTAATTTTTTAATTTATTTTTTGCTGCTAAGAAAATGGCCTTAAAAGTATGGTCCATGTGGCCAGGCTGGCATAATTGCCTGGCGTTATAGGTTAGATGTACTAACATGCAATTATATAGGCACCCACATTATCCTGAGGAAATGAAAATCCACCATTTTACTGCCATTTTTATAAGAATCTCTGCAGGGACTACATACAGGTAGTCCTTGTTTAGCAACCAAAATTGGGACTGGCAACTCAGTCATTAAGTGAAGCAGTCACTAAGTGAAACTGTGCTTATGATCTTACTTTAGCTTTCCTTTGCTTTACAAGCTTGCGAATGTGAGGATTAATTATAAAGTTACATTTTCATCACTAAAATAATTGAATGGTTTCTAAATGAGGCAGCCCCTAAATAAGGACAATCAGTATTATCCTTGGTGCAACATTTCCACAAAAATGCAGATTATTATTACAGCTGTGTTAAGTGGCACCTGAATTTCCATTGCTAAGCGGCTGTATACGGCTGTGAAGTGTGATGTGATATGACCATGCTGCTTAGTGATAACAGTTCCACCTTGGGTCATTAAGTGAGGACCTCACATGACTGTGACTGCCAAATTTGTGATGGTATATGAGAATGACCTTGGGGATGAGGAGAAAGAGATGCCACCTAGGAAATGATGAGGCAACCCCAGTGTTTTTATGGTCGGAGGAATAAATTTAGAAAGGACCTGCCCTAATTGATCAGATGATTAAAAATTGCACTGGGGAATCTGTAGCTTCACACTTGCAAGATTCTGTTAATGTAGCTTTAAAATAAAGGAGAATTGGCTCATGTAGCCATGTTTTAGGTCTAATTTACCTGAGAGGGCTGACAGGTGTCTTTCTAGCTTCCTCATTGATTTTCCATGAGGGAAATCAGCAAGGAAGGTTGCAAATCATGATTAAATGCTGGTGGGGTACTGCGATGTTTGGAAATCCAGGATGGTTGCTTAATGCCTGGATCACAATCATGTGTGTGTGTGAGAGAGAGAGCTACAATGACTGAAACTTCAAGGACTGGTTGTAAGAACCATTTATTCAGCACCATGGCAAGTTCAAAGAGTTGCTGAATAACTGTATGTTAATCTGTCAGATTTCAACTATGTTATCACCAATAGTATTGCCTGAGGCAATGACTGGTACAAAAGTGATCAGTTCCAGAGTCTGAATGTATTTTGTTTATATTGTTGAATCATTTTGGCTATAGCTGGTTGATTCTAATAATGTTTTTTAATTTCATGTTTTGTTGTCATGTTCTTGACAAGTGCAACTGGCTCTATCTGAGATTGCCTGTGTGTCCAGTCTGGCACAGAACACAGCAGCCAAGTTAATCTCTCTCTTTACACTGTTTTGCAATGCAAGTTATTACCTTTAAAGTCCTGCCTGGCTAAAGTCCTGCAGACTAGAGAAAATGCCTTTTTCCATTGAAGTATCCTCTCCCATGGCTTGAGTTCCTTGGAAGAGGCTACATTTTCAAGGCCTCATTCTGTGGTGACTCAGGTCTAAATCTTTTCTGGATCTGCTTCTGCTTTCCTTCTTTGAAAGGAATTCCCTGCTTTTAATAACACGTTTTTAATCTTTGTTTTTAATTTGGTTTTAGTTTTATGGCAAACTTGTGAGAAGTTTTGGTAGCTGAAAGGATAAGAAGTTATCAGTCAATATTTTTGGAGCACAAAATCAATCCCTTGTTGATTTCACTACCCTATGATCATCAACAAGTACGGCCATTTCACTGCTTAGCTTTGATTCCAGATTATTTATATGTAATTTAAAAAGCATTGGATCCAACTCCAATCCTTGAAGGACCGCTTTGCAAATTCCCTCATTGTGAAAATTTCCCAAGTTTGTTCCTACTTTCCTCCAAGCTGTTGGTACCCAAGCTTTTTTTTTTTAATCTGTGTTAAAAAAAAACTCTGGGTGTGTTTAACCTATATATTAGACAGCTAAGGGGAGACATAGAAGTCTTCAAATATTTGAAGAATTGCCACTAGAATGGGGAATGAACTGATTTGCTATTGACCCAGAAGAGTAGGACAGGAATCAATGGGTTAAACCTACAAAAATAGATTCAGGAGGAGCTTTTTCATGAGCTGCTAGACCAAGGGTATCAAACTCACATCGTCACCTGACATATTGTGACTTTTTCCCCTTCGCTAAACTGGATGTGGGAATGGCCAGCATGTGATGCATCTCACCCACAGGCTCCGAGTTTGACACTCCTGTGCTAGACCATGGAATAGGCTGCCACATGAAGTGATGATAGGGGATGGATAGTTATTTGTCAGAGATGATGTAATGGATTCTGCACTGGGACTATCTAACTTCCAAGGTCCTTTTTCACTTTTGAGTCTATGTTCTGTGTGTTTTTCCCTGTTCTGCCTGGTAAAGCTTCCTTCTTTTATTTTTTGTAATGTACTATGGCACATTTGTGCATCAGGGACGTAGATCAGTCTTTATGTCTTTAACATGAACATTAAGTTGCTGTGTTTGCACATTCCTCACATTTGCAATTCAATATTATATTTAACAATGGCTTAGAATTTGAGTCAGTATATTTATTCTAAGATAGCTATTCTAGCCTTCCTCCACACTTTTCTATTAAACTGTAACTCCCATTTCTAGTCGGCAAGGCCACTGTATCTGGGAATAATATTTAGTAGCAATCTTGGACATCTGAAAAGTATCAAGGTTGGTGAAGCCTGGTCTCTTTTGACTTACAGCTTCTCTCCTCCCTCAAGGAGAGTTTACAAAGAAAATGAAAGCATTAAAAGAATGAAATAGAATAAAACAATAACTGGAAGCATCCATAACACCATCCTGATCAGTGAAGGGCAAATGCCTTTAGACAACCAAGCAGTTGATAAAAAAAATGGGAATCTCACTGCACGATACAATCATCAGGAAATCTTCCTTTTCATCCAGCTGCTTTAGCTCAGGTAATGAGGACATTCCAAACACAGCTCCTTTAGAAGACCTTTAAAACCTCAGAAATGTTTACACTTCCTATATCACCTAGTAATACTCAAGCAAGTCCTTAAGGTTTGCCTGAGTGAGTAATAGCAATAGCAATAGCACATACTTACTGCTTTATAGTGCTTTTTACAATGCTTTCTAAGCGGTTTACAGGATCAGCATCTTGCCCCCCACAATCTGGGTCCTCATTTTACCCGCCTCAGAAGGATGGAAGGCTGAGTCAACCTTGAGCCTGGTGAGATTCGATCTGCCAAATTGCCAGATTGCAGGCAGCTTTACTGCACTCTATCCTCTGCGCCACCAAGGCTTCTGAGTACATGGTTAGAAGAACCAATATCAATCTCCATTCCATTATTGTTGGCTGCTGTGTCAGAAATTGCCCAAATTCAACTATCAACAGCCTAGGAGAAGTTAAAGCCAGCTTTCCAAACTTCTCTTATATTGTCATGGCTGATATTTGTTCCTTTTTTTACAAGTTTGCATCTTTCATTCTAACTGCTTTGTTAAGGTTAAACTTCCCCAGGAACTTTAAAGGTGCAAATTGGACAGCAAATATGCCCAGCCTACCCTTGAAATGCCTATAACTTTGATTATGGCAATTCTCTATTTAAGCAGCAGAATCCAGGATGGAAATAATCATGTGTATTATGAGTTTCACCTTCCCAGATGTGCCTGGGCATTCTTAATGCAGAAAACATGTCTTTGCAACACTATTTGGTATAATGGTCTTTTCAAGCTGTTCCCTCCTTAGTGACCACAGGACATCTTGTGAGAAATTTTAGAGCTTGGAAAGAGGTAAGCACCTATTTATTTCAGTATTGTTAATAATCACTGGCAGACTCCATTTTAGAAATAAAGCTCAAATAAGTTCCATACATTTATGAGCTGATTTCTCTATTCTTAGCAAACAATGTGTCAATAAACCTGGCCTGACACTTGGATTAGAATAGTTTAGCCACATCAGAGTAATGCATTTGTGTCTAAAACACGGGGCAGGGGCTGTAAACTAATAATCTCTAAAGCTGATTGGTTCAATGCACGATATACTCAGTGTTCCAAATGGAGATTTCAAGGAGTTGTTCTCAAGATGAATTTGAAGAAGAAAGAAAGTGAATTTGGGAAAGAAACTGATAAGAAAATGTTGCAGGGATTTTTGCACATCATTGCAAACTACTGCAAAGTTGTGACATCCATTAAATGAATGTTTTAAGCATTCAAATATTTCTGGGAGAAATGAGAATAATAAGTGTGCTTTGAAATACATTGACGTATTATACATAAAGTAGAAGAGCCCAAATGGTTCAATTTCTATTTTTTTATGAAGGCTGCTTTCTTGACGGGAGGGGGGGGGATTGTTAGCTTTTCATTTTTTTTATAGACTTCCCTCATCATGTGGAATATCTCAATACCTAAACAGCAATGCCTTTTAGAATACAAAATTTCTATGTTGCTAATGTAGAGACACCAATTTTGAACCATACATGCAGGCTGGTTTCCTTACAGATGCAAATCATACAAAAAGGAAGTCTTCCTCTGGGAATCAAAGCAACAAAAACAAAGGATTGAGACAAGTACTTCAAAAAATATTATTATGCCCACAAACGCACTACAGATGCTTGGACACTCTGCATGCATATGAATAAACCAAAGTAAAGCAGAATTTTATATCATCAGGATTATTTTATGCATGATGACTTTACATAGTTGTGCCACACATTTGAGAATGAAATTTTTGGTTCTGACTTGCTCTTTCAAACTACAAAGTTGGTTTGTCATTTTTCTATTTTAGTTTCACTATTGCAGTGCTTTCAATTCCTACTGCAAGTAGCACATCTTTAACTGAGTTTCTATGGAATAGGGGAGGGAATCTGATGTTTTTCAGTTTTTGCTAAATTTCAAATCCCAGCAGCTTCTGCCTCTTGCAATTAAGATTGGGAATTACAATTTGGCAACAATCAGAGAACTACAGATTCCCCACATAACTGATAAGTATTAGATTGCCCATATTGGTCAGAAAAGTTAAAGTTACCTACTATTTCACTCATGCTTCATCTTCAGTTGGACTAACCATTATTAGGCGAACACCTGACCTGTTGATTTTGATACAAGGGCCATTAATTGTTATAGTGGAAGCAGGAGAACATAAATTCTCCGCCTGGCACACTGAGTTTTATATGACCACCACCTTCAAGCATCCTTTACAAACCCAACCTTTCCCCTGGTTAAGATAGTGTGATTGGCCAGTGGAGAGGCATTGGAGGGATGGTTTTGTTTCTTTGGATCGTTGTTATTTTTTGGACAGTGTTGTTTTAATGGAACATTTCTTTAAAAAACTTTATGAAGCCATTCAGAGACATTTGGAGACAGACAATTTCAGAATGTAATATACATAGTCATTTCTTTGCCCCATAGGGTAAAACACTTGTTGCAAATCTGGCAACATGCAAACTAAGAATAAAACAGCTTAAGAGGACCCTCTGCTTGAAGTGGGAAGATTTGTTGCTCTCCTTCCTGCCCCTGCAGACCTCCACGAGCACCTCCATTTACCCCCCCAATTCCTTGTCCACCCCCTAGGCATCCTCAGGGCATCCTCAGAGCAGCAAACTGTGTAAGGGTTTGGATGCACAGTGTACTGTGACTGCGTGAGAGTGACCCATATACTGCAGCTGCCTGAGGAGATAAACTGCTACAAAGATTGACCTGCCTTAGGCACAATGAAGAGACAGCTCTAGTAAGTTAGCAAGTTTATTTATTTATTTATTTCTCAAATTTATATACCGCCCCATCTCTGAGGACTCG
>JAOYMU010000001.1:93551226-93563152 GCA_025802295.1 Psammodynastes pulverulentus | reverse complement strand
GGAGCACATGACGACAGCTCTGAAAAGGTTCCGGAACGCCGTTCCGCTGAGCTCCGGCTCAAAAAAAGCCCTGGTTAAAATTATTTTCCATATCTAGACCTTAACATCTGTTCTTTCTTGCCACAGGTGTCCAAGTATTCCATATGCCCATTTGGATTTGCCTTTTTCCCCTTTGACCTTTCTCCCATTTCCTTTGCTCCTAGATAACTCCTGAATCCTGGCCTCCTCAGAGATCTCATTCTATCGCTACTCATTCAATAGCAGTGTGTTCCTCACCTTCTTGAAGAAATACTGGCTTCTAAAGCATTCTCAACTTTGTCTTTGCAATTGTATAATTATCCCACTCTTCCGGTAAGAAGACAAACAGATGTTTTGAATTACTCCTTCTTATTCTTTTTTTTTTTTAGAATAATAGAGTTGGAAGGGACCTTGGAGGCCTTCTAGTCCAACCCCCTGCTTAGGCAGGAAACCCTACACCATTTCAAACAAATGGTTGTCCAGTCGCTTCTTAAAAACTTCCAGTGTTGGAGTATTTACAACTTCTGGAGGCAAGTTGTTCCAGTGATTAATTGTTCTAGCTGTCAGGAAATTTCTCCTTATTTCTAAGTTGCTTCTCTCCTTGATTAGTTTCCAGCCATTGCTTCTTGTCCTACCCGCAGGTGCTATGGAGAATAACTTGACTCCCTCTTCTATGTGGCAGCCCCTGAGATATTGGAACACTGCTATCACATCATCCCTAGTTTTTCTTTTCATCAGACTAGACATAACCAGTTCCAGCAACCTTTCTTATATGCTTTAGTCTCCAGTCTCCTAATCACCTTTGTTGCTCTTGTCTGCACACTTTCTAGAGTCTACTGTTCCTTTGATGTCTGACTTTTGTATGGTAAAGCCATGTTATTAGTCTAGATACAAAGTATTTTAGGTTTAGATACTGAAGTTTTTAAGATGCCTTGTATTATAGTGCAAGCATAGTCATAGTCATAGTCACAGTTGCTCAAAAAGGCAACAGTGGTTTCTTAGATTCCCAGACTGTCTACTAACCAGTCAATAGCTTACAATAATAGCTGTATAATTAAAGTGATATTTAATCTTAATATCTTACATATTTAACATGCCTTACAACTGCACCATTAATTATAAGTATTTTGATGTACTATAAATGAGTAATTGATTAAAAAGTGTTTTTCTTTTGGCCTTGCCTTGGCCTTGTTACTGTCACTTAGTTATTAATGCATTAATATATATTTATATAAATATTTATATATAAATATTTATATATTTATAGAAGAACAAGAACAAAAGAAAATAAGAGAAATACACATGAGGATGGTCCTATTGAATGAAATGTTCTGGAATAAATTATTTTTCATTATAATAATTTATAAGAGGTTCTGCACCTGTATGGAAGATTTCTGCACGTATAGACCTGTCCAACTGAACAATTAGCAATCGTGCTGATGTAGCTATTTTGGGATGGACTGGAGAGTTGGAGATTTTTCTGGTCATGGTGTCACAAAGTAGGTTTGCTTGAGGCCTGGACTCTATTCACAAACCACTCCTAAATTGGAAGGTTAACTTGAAATCCTCATGAAGCAGCCTGATTGGTGTAGACAAGAAGAGAAACAGAACATTCTACCCCTGGAGCACTTGCTCTTAAGCATATCAAATTTACACATTAATGGCACAATCATGTAAACATATCAGACTATAAATGATATCATGATCCTTTCCCCTTCCTCTTGGTTTTTTTTGTTTGTTTTTGTCTTTCAGTCTGCACTAAAAAGCCTGCAGGCTAAATTCCTTTCTTACAATTTTTCTTTTCAATATAGTGAATTCTTTACTTAATAGCAGAATACATAATGACAAGCATTATTGCCTCCTGAACTATTATATTATGTCCAAAGCACAATGGCCTGCCATCAAGAAAGGCCAAGGATAGAAATACAAAAGGTTCAGAAATGGGGTGATTCCAAGAAAACAGATGCAAAAGACCATGTTACTGAAGTGCTTCAGGAGAAATGTTCTCATCATGGTTGTTGCGCCCTGAACCTCACTTGATTTCTTTGTAATTTTAAAGAAAAATAGCCGTGAACTCCTCAAAGGTATACCAATGTCTTCAATGTGACCGCTTTTTAAGCTTTGTCTCTACAAATGTTTCTTGCGGTTACAGTTAGAATTTTATAAGAGCTGTGATAGAATGCAGCAGCTTAGAATGCAAAACATACTAGGGTAATGTGTCTATTCTAAAGTCAACCAATTAAATTCAGTGAGACTTACTCCTAGATAAGTACATGTAACAGCTTGAGGCCTCAAAGCCGCATAATTTCCCTCTTACCACCAAAATACACTGACCAGAATTTCTCTAAAACTCAAGACTGAATTGTTTCTGTCATAGTTTCATTCTATTTTGTGAAGTCTGAATCTTGCTGTACCTCTTTGCAGCCAAATACAATTCTCCAAATGAAAAAAAAGGGCAACTCCGAGCCACAGCATGGCTCTCTTACTCACCAAATGGGCTAGATGGAAGTTCATTTTACTTTTAAAAATAACCTTCAGAGATATGATGTTATACTTGGCCCAGTAAACTGAGGACTTCCTACTGTAGACACAAGGATATATTATTGGAAAGCTCATCCTCTCTCTGCATCTTTCAGCCTGTTTTGATCATTATGGCAAGTGGCAGAAGACTGATACAATCTTCATTTTCTATACCTGTTTTTTACCTGGCTTAGTTAAGTAAGTTGCAGAACTTAAGAGACAAAGCAGAATGTGTCTCTTTTTCTTCTGCTTCCCTCTCTTCAAAATATTGTTCAGATAGGAGTGAAGCTTTTCTATCCTTGTGTATTTCTCAATAAATTTCCCTTTTCATTCAAATATAATGAATGTTTGTCAGTGTCTGCTGCGTAATTATTCAGTATTCTTCCAATACTCTGCTTATGTTGAGGAGACCATCTCCAACTAAACTCACCTCTCCAGCATATTTTCTTGTTTGTTCCATCTCTATATATGTCATTAATTTAAAATTCTCTGAGTATTCTTGAATATTTCCTTTTGATGATCTCAAATATAGGAAGAACTCATAAAAAGGCACTTATTTCTGGAAGAAAATATTAGGTTCAATGGGACTTAAAAGCCAGAAGTGATTCATTTTCAATGTTGGAAACAGGAGAGGAGTAGGAGTAAGCTCAAGGATGCATATTTATCTCATTCAATCTGTCTCATTCTCTTCCCCTCCTTTTCCTTTTCTTTTTTTGCTTCTTTAAAGATTTTAAAGTAGCTTGCATTGAATGCAGAGAATACTATCTATGTTGATTGAAATGAATTTATTAGTAGCATCAGTATAAAACTTCAGAACTTCAATATCAAACTTGCTTCCTTTACAGCAACACCAGAATATGTCATAGCCTTCAGTTGCCATCTGTCATTCAGATCTGACTTTTTGCATACTTTTGTGGACAAATGGTTGTTGTGATAACTCCAAAGGGTGTTCTACTTTGCTCTCTCTCTCTCTCTCTCTCTCTCTCACACACACACACACACACACACACACACACACACACACACATTTCTTCTTAACTGTCCATATCACTCAGATAAATTTTTGGCTTTGCAAAAGCATCCTCAAAGCAAAAACTACAGGAAGAAAAAACTTCATCGGAGGATAAAATCACTGCAAACGCCAAACTGTACAAATACTCTGCAGCTCATAAAGCAGAAAAACGAGCATTTGATAGAAACATAATTTGAGGGAATAAAAGCTCCAGGCAACCTAATGGTGAAATACATTGGTTACCTGACCTGTCACAGAAATAAATCTGCAGCATGCACCAATTATATCCAGGCCCCAGTGTGAAAAACCATCCAAAATGAGATCCTGAATGAAGGAATATAAACCTTTAACAGGGAAAAATTTACAATACCCAGAGGCATTGCATTTCAGAGGTCACTGCAGCTGTGGTTTAATTGACTGCCCTATTAGCAGAACCCAAACATGAATGCCTATTCCTGGTAGAGGAGAATGATAGGAAGAAAGCTCTTTTGGGTACTGAACTGAAGGGAGGCTTGGGTAATGACTGCAAAAGCGTCCACTTTTCACATTATTATTCAAATGATGAGCCTATTGTTTTCCATCATGCACTTCTGTAAAGACAGTCTAGCTAGAAACTCTGGGTGGACAGCTGGTGGAAGAGGATGCCAGGTAGAGCTGAAAGGCTGAATTGGAAGCCCAAATGCCACAATACTGGAGACACAGACACTGTTTTTCCCAAACTGCCTCTGGGCATGACAGTTCATTCCTGTACTGTCTAAAGCAATCTTGGATCTTTGGCAGGTCTGACATGTGTATCATGTCATACAGGTTTATGCATTCTCTAGCATCTAAGATACAAATCAAGTTGGCTGCTATTCAATTAAAGGAAGTTTAGCTGACTAATTATATTAGTTTCAAACAATTAATTGATAAATATTCATATTTCATACCATTACAGATGCATAATATTTATCCTCTCACAAATCCATGATTTCAGAATCAGTCTCCTGGAAAGTAAGTATCTGCTTTCTCAGAGAGTATCAGAGAACTCTGTTGGGTAGTACCTATCCACAGGCACAGATCCTGCATTTATATAAGCCAAGGGCATTTTTACACACTCTGCTGAAAGCATGGAAGTTAGGCACTGGGTCTGTGAATTGAGATGGCATTTAATCTATGTACTGAGAAGTGTGCCACAGAAGAGAAAATGTTATTTTGCACTATTTCAATTTAACTAGAAGACTTTGTATGGCAGGGGTGTCAAACTCAAGGCCTGGGGGACGTATCTGGCTCATGGGGTGCTTAGATTTGGCCCTTGGGGCCACCCTGGAAATAGTGAAGGACCAGCCCACAGTGCCTCTGCCCACTGAAAACGGAGCTGGTGAGGGCTGTTTTCACTGGCTGTTGCAGGAGGCCATCAGAGCAAGTGACATCATGCTGACCATGCCCCCTGGCCATGCCCTCCCCAAGGTGAAACACAACCCTGATGTGGCTCTCGATGAAATTGAGTTTGATACCCCCCTTGTAGGGGAAAATGTTTCTAAAGTGACCTCTGTATTGATTGTATTGATATCTCAAGAAAAAAAGAGAGAGAGAGAAAACTGCTATTATGCTATATTTGGCAAGATTCAGTGGTACTTTAAAATGCTCTCCAAATCAACAAGCAAGGCAACAGTGCCACTGTCATATCTTTTTTCAGACCATCATCCACAAATATGTCACAATGATCCTTACTAATTACAGATTATCAGGCCATTTTAAGGAAAGCCCCATAAAAAATAATCCCTCCAAAATCTTGATCTGAACTGCAGTCAAATTCAACTAAAATTGGTAAAAGTTCATTCAAATGTGAATGTAAGTAACTTTGGTTTCCACTAATTGTACGTCTTATCTATTATCATAAGTAATATGCACATAGCCCACTTCCTTGGCCTACTGTATTGAATAATGCTCTCTGCATTCAAGAACTTGACAGACATGCACCAATAGTGAGGCCAGGCATGTACCACTAGTGAGGAAAACTTCTCACCCTGAAAAAATGGATGGGGCTTAAGGAAGCATTTCCACATAGTACTATTGCCTATATTGGAGGAGGTGACTGTAGCACATACAAGCACAGGTTAATAGCTTATGCAAACTGAATCCCTTGACATATTTTTTTTCCAGTTCATTGATTGATTACATACGATCAAATCATTTTTGATTGTGAGTGACCACCTGGGTAGATTTCAGTTCATGGAGAGATCATATATAGTTCTTCCTTGAATAAAGTTGAACTCTTGGGATTCAATTTCAACTTTGCACCCCCTTTACCATTCTTGACAAGTGTTACTTCAGGAAACTGTCATGTTTCTGGAAATATAACAATTAAATTACACATTATTGAAATGACAGTGGACCATATACTTTTAAGGCACACATGCCTAAAGGGGTTAAAGGAGGTAATAAAATAAAGATAATCCAACTCATAGAAAACAAAATTCTTTCCAACATTTGGGATAACCATTGAAAAAATAGACCAGCATTTGGTCATGCCACCCATTGTTCCTGATGAATCAACTGTATTCTTCAAATAGAGTTAACATAATTTTCCTTTCATTATTTATCCCTACAAATTTCCATCTTTTATTTCCTCCCTGTGCACAAGCTGCTTATGAACAGGTTGCATAACCATCCAAAAAATTTAAAGTTATTAACAAACCTCAATAAAAAGGCTCTTGATATGTAGATTAGAAGCCCAGACACCAAGCACTGTAGGCATACACACTAACTTAATTAACCACCATGGTGCAAATTAGGAACTTTACAAATGGTTACAAAAATCAAAGAATTATTTCCAAAGTGAACATGCATGCAAAATGATGAGTGCAGGTAAAATAATAAGGCTAGATTTCTTGCCCCACCGAGAAAAAGAAAATCTGAAATTGTTTTTCACCCGGTAGCTCATGCTTACTGAATTCTTAGTGTTTTCTGTGCTGATTAGTTCTATCTGCTTTTATTTCAAATAAATTAACAGTTTAAAACTTGGTCATCTAATTAATTTTACAGAATTAAAATAAATATATTATCACAACGCAAATGATAATTTGAAACTTGCTAATGAAGCAAGCAGTTTCCCTTGACTAACTTGAGCAATCATTTATTCTTTTGCAAATCATACTACTCAAGTCTGCAGATGGATAAATTGTATGCAGCAATAGAAGTGGTGTTGGAACATTTTCATAAGTATTGAAATTGGATTAACATCTCCATTTGATAGAGTTGATTCATAATTAATCATAGCTATTATTTCATTTTTTTCCCAGCATTAATTTCAGTTCTTCTGCTTCATGCATCTGGGTTAACTCTTCAAGATTTCTTAAAGGAAATAACAAATCAGGAATGCGTATGCTGTCAAATATATTAGCTTCTATCAAGTAATGGCAAGTAATTCTTCCCTTTTTTTGAAATGGGAAACTAAGCATGGCAAACCAATTACAAATAGGTTGGATAATTCTAATGCTGTGAAAAACATCACCACCTCAAGTGGGGCAGATTTAGAATCACTTTCAACCTCAAAGCGTCAGATTTGGCTGTTATGAAGTCAACAGCTTCTGCTACTTTTATCTTGGTGTCTCTCCATCTCTCCTTCCTTCCATTCTTTTTTGCTCCCTGAGGCTTCAAAGCTGTTACAGTTCATATTTTTATCCTAAAGATGAAATTCCTGGTGCCATATAAGAGGAAACAAAAGACAATTTACTCTTACATACAATGAAAATTCTATACACTTTGTGTTTAGAGTTTTAGAATGTAACCTACTACAGGCATGATTTAAACTTTACCACATTTTCCTGTCTCCCTTCCCCTATTATTATCTTGGATTTTTTATTATTTTATCTAATGAAGAGTTGTTGGCAACTGAAAAGATTGCAGTGTTGGCAGGGTATATAAAGTGTACTAATAGCAATAGCACTTTGACTTATATACCGCTTCACAGTGCTTTACAGCCCTGTCAAAGTGGTTTACAGACTCAGCATGCTGCCCCAACAATCTGGGTCCTCATTTCACCGACCTTGGACGGGTGGAAGGCTGAGTCAACTTTGACTCAGTGAGAATCGAACGGTCAGCAGAATTAACCTGCAATACTGCATTATTGCATTAACCACCACACTACCACAGCTCTACTAAGGATGTTACGTGATATACAATTTCACCAGATTACCAATCAGGATTTATTGACAGCACAGTGTTTGAACCAAACCATTCTGCCTTCAAATGCTGAACAAATTAAGTTTACAACAAAGCATGGATTAATTGACACATATAATGAACTTTCAGATCTGAGTGGTTGAAATACCATGAGCTTGATTTATCTCTGTCCACTTAGCTTGCAAAGGAAGATATATAGGCTTCTTGCTCAAGTCAAGAATGGCATAAGCTGAGGGATCTTTGTTTCTCTCTGAGATTGGTTGTTTTTTTACAGATGTTTCATTACCAAACTAAGTAACATCATCAATGCTAGAGTGCAGTGCAGTGCAGTGCAGTCACTGGCACTGGTGATATTACCTAGTTTGGGTAATGAAATGTCTGCAAGAAAACAACCAAGATCAGAGAGCACCAGGACCCCTCATTCCAACCCTGAGCTAGAAATATTCTCCTTTAATGATATAAGTTGTATAAGCTTTCCTCAGCTCTATTCTTGTATCTTACAAGAATATCTTTGATTCTGTCTTGACCTCTGTAGTCCTAGTTAGTCTTTTAATGGTTTACTCTTACAATCACCACCAGTTGATAAATGGTTGCTCATAGTTCTTGTTGCATTTTTATTCGCTTCATTTATTTCTATTGGTCAATTAATGAAATAAAGTTACATTTATCTGACTTGTTCTTACATTAATACTTGCATCATAACTCTTTTTTGACTTATTCTCTCTCCTGTCCCTTTCGAAATTTTTTTTTAAACCAAAGTGGTAATTATAAATACAGGCTTCTTCCTGAAGCATTATTACATTTTATGTATAGAGAAAGAGATAAACCGGAAACCTCTCACTCACCATATGAAAATTGAATGAAGCCAGAGTCAAAAAATTTGGAAATCATGGCATCAATTTGAAATGCTGAACTTTGAGGAAACCAATCCTTTTGCATGCCAACATCTCTTTACTAACTCAACAGACTAAAAATGAAAGGAAATAAAGGCAGAGAAATTCCTGCATTAGGAATTTAGAAGTATACATGAAAGGTGGCAACTTGTCATTCAGTTACATAAATTGCTGAATTTTGGCAATTCAATGTACAAATGGCAGGGTACCACATTTAGTACAGAATAAATTGATTTTAAGTTTTGGAATCAGCAATCCTCTATTCCTCGGTAATCAGACTGATTAGTATCCAGAAAATAATTTGTAAAATAGAAGTGGAAAAGGGTTGACAGTCTATGTAATGATTGTCAATGTTATAATTGTAATGAGTGAGTCATGGAGGAGCAGTGGTTAGAAATTGTAGGCTAATTCTGCCGACTGCCAGGAGTTCGATTCTGACTGGCTCGAGGTTGACTCAACTTTCCATCCTTCTGAGATTGGTATAATGAGGACCCAGATTGTTGGCAGCCAATATGCTGACTCTGCAAACTGCTTAGAGAGGGCTTTAAAGCACTACAAAGTGTTATATAAGTGTGAGTGTGATTGCTAGTGCTAATTATTTACTGGAACACGGTTTCTATTTTCCTAATGTATTGCAAATGTATTTTTTATTTACCTCTTCAGGATTTGAGAGATTATCCTGAAAAGGACAAAATCAGACCAGGAACCCTCAGATATGTGGATTTCAGAAATTTTAACAATAGCCATGCTGGCTGAAAAATTCTTAGAGCTGTAATCCAGCTGCCCGGAAGATACACATCTGGAAAGGATACTGATCTGAATATACAGCAATTCAATATATCAGGCAAAAGTATATTGCTAAGTGTTGCAGAAGAAAACACTTCTTCCTAATAGGAAAATTTCTCCCCAACTTCAGACTAGCAGACATACCGTTAACTGTACAGTAAATCACTACAATTAAGCTTCAAAAGAACACTTTGGTAGCTTTCTTAAACCCTTGGTCCATTTCTTATTGCTGCAATGTCATTTGAAATGGTTGAAGCTTTAAGGCCAAAAGAAATCAAGACTTCTTTCAGAAGAAAAGGAGAGGAAACTAACTGGCAATTTCTGCCCTGCTTTCAAGAATCACTATAATAAGAGAAAATATTTCTAAACCCAAAAGACAACAAAAGATATTGGGCAGGTATTAATATACTTTGCACAATCTGGGTAGATTTTGGACCTAGAGAATCTGATTTCAAAAATTCATATTTTGGGCTGACCAATATGTTACATAATAGTGTTGATAGTATGGCAGTATTTATTCAAATTTCCTGTTTTTGAAAAGGAAGGAACATAAACTAAAGAGAGGCACATATATCAAAATTGCATGAGATATTCAAATGGACAGAGATGGATCCAGTCCAATACATCCATTAAGGACTGAGTTCTTTAGGTATGTGATCTGAGTTCTTTTCTCTTAATTTTGATAGCACTACACAAAGGGAAACAAAACTCATCAGATTTACTTCCTCACATATTTACTGCAATAATCTAGGTTAGAATGCCACATGATAATAGCAATAGCAATGAGACTTATACAGGGCTTTTCTTCGGCGCCGAAAGGTGCCGGAACGCGCCCCCCCGTCGCGCGCTAAAAAAACCCAGAAGTGATAGCGCACGATTGGTCGAGACAGAGCATGTGACGACAGCTCCGAAAAGATTCCGGAACGGCGTTCCGCTGAGCTCCGGCTCAAAAAAAGCCCTGGACTTATATACCGCTTCACAGTGCTTTTACATCCCTCTCTAAGCAGTTAGCATAGTGCCCCCAACAGTCTGGGTCACCATTTTACCCACCTTGGAAGGATGGAAGGCTGAGTCAACCTGGTGAGATTCGAACTGCCAAATTGCAGGCAGCCCGCAGTCAACAGAAGTAGCCTGCAGTACTGCACTCTAACCACTGCACCACCACAGTTAAAAAAGGGTATAGCCCAAACTGCCCAGGCAAAGAAAGAAAGTCAGAAAGAAACTTTCTTCTCATCAATGATGGTGGGAAATTTGTACTATCAGACCTGCAAGATTCTGTTAATGTAGCCTTACAATAAATAAAGATCCTAGCTTTGTTATTCCAGTCACTGCACTGGGATGGAAAAAGGAAGCTTGGTCTTTGGGATCTGGGTTTTCTTTCTCCAGCCAGCCAAAGGAGTTGTTCTCCCTTGTGTGTGTTGGCCTTTCTACCCTTTAGAAACATCACATTGACTAGCTTCGTAGTCAAGCAGCCAGAATTAGCAGAAGTAGCCTGCAGTACTGCATTCTAATTACTGTGCCACAGTGGCTCATAATTAGAGGCAATTGCTACCAGAGCTACCAATTCCTTTTGGTCTTCTCCTTAGTGTATGATTAGAAGAAAGCCTGATATCCACAGAACATGGATTTGCCTATTTTTCTAATGACAGCCAATATTCTGGACAACCACTGGATAAATGGAGTTGAAAATGACCTTTTCTTCTATAATTTGTTGGGGATAGCAGAGAGAACTCTACCTAAGATTTTTTGGTGTTGCTGGCAACCTTGAGTTGCTATTTCAGCCTGATATCTCTGGCTTCAGTATCCTGCAGTGCGTATTGTGCTTGTGTGCAAGATGTAGACTTACACTGTATTTCAAAGCCACTGTGAGAACTTGTTTTATTCTTGAGTACATTATCTCCAAAACTTCTTCAAAGATCAAACCCATCCCACAGTTCCTATAAAAGTTTGCCGTTAGCAGTATATCCTACAGAATGATGACATTTCAAAGATCAAGGAAAAGGTTAAAATATTCCTATAAATTTATTCTTAGGACTTTTAGTGTTTCCTGTGCTGGGGGAAATGTCATTTTTCTCTGGGCTGCCTCTGTTCAACTAATGGGTATAATATGCTTTCTGTGATTAAAAAAATATATGTTCTTTACTCCCCGGTTTATGCAAATGAAATCTAATTTAATTTTTAAAGCTTATTTGTTTATTTAGATTCGATCTAAAACTTCCCCATCAAATCAGACAGACAAACACAAACTACCACAAATAGGAATGGAAGTGCTAATAAAAAGAAATGGCAGCAAATCAAAATAAAACTCAGACAAGGAGCTTCTACATAGTGGTATAAAATATCATCCACCCTTGATGTTCTTTACTCATCACCAGATTACAAATTTAATTCATTCACTGAATGCTCTATGATAGCTAAGATTTGGAGCATATTGGTTCAAACTCAAAGTAAACCGATCTAAACTTGATTGCAGGAAATATGACTTCAGCAACAGAGTTGTTAGTGCCTGGAATGCACTACCTGACTCTGT
>JAOYMU010000001.1:93322428-93335871 GCA_025802295.1 Psammodynastes pulverulentus | reverse complement strand
AACAGCTAAAGGTTCTTGGCAGTAAGCCCAGACTTACTGTCGCCTGAGCTCCACCCAGTCACATGATCACCCAGCCATTAGGGCAGAGAACCAGTTGTTAAATTATTTGAATCCCACCACTGTATTTCACCCTTAATAACCTTAATATTATGAAACCATCTAGTGAGAATTATTTGAATCCCACCACTGAATCTAGGGTATGTTAAGAGTACCATGTTGCAAAAATGTTCCCTAAATTTATTAATCTCCTAGAACACAAACGTAGATTATAAAATCAGGTTAACAAAAATAAGGAAACTATTATTGACCTGATAAAAAAATTGCACAAAAAAGTAATAGAATACTTGCAGTCATTTTTTATCCTGTCTCAGAACAGTTCTAGACACCAGCAATGGTAATTATAAATGTCCAGTAACACAAAGAAGTGAACTGTCATTTGTCTCCATTACACTTCATGTTAGAGCTGAGACAGGCTTCAATCCCTGATTGTGCAATTCCACTAAAGAAAAAAAAAGGCACATATGGAAAATTATTGTCACAACAACAGATAAGAAGAAGGATGGTGTCTATTTTGTTAAGCTGCTGAGGAAGAAAAACACATGGGCAAGTGTTCAGTGTCAGCACTTTTTCTTTTAGTCCCACTCAAAATTGTCTAGCTTCAGGCAGATTCATGCATGCAAGTTCTTGGCTTGATAATGCCAGATCTGTGTAATATGCCTTCCTAATGAAGTGTTAATAGAGAATATCCGACATATGCATTATACAACTCAAAGTAATTTTGTTTAATGGAATTGCTTTTCTGAGTTTGCATTAATGAAATAAAAAACTATTTCATAGCAATAGCAATAGCAATAGCAATAGTACAGACTTATATACCACTTTATAGTGTTTTTTTACAACCCTCTCTAAGTGGTTTACAGAATCAGCATATTGCCCCTACAATCTGGGTCCACATTTTACCCACCTAGGAAGGAGGGAAGGCTGAGTCAACCTTGAGCCTGGTGAGATTCGATCTGCCAAATTGCCAAATTGCAAGCAGCTGGCTGTAAGCAGAAGTAGCCTGCAACTACTGCACTCTATCCTCTGCACCACTAAGGCTCCTGATGGAAGATAAGAGCAAAACAGTCAAGTACTTACAATTTTCACAAAGTTTAAAAGAGGTAGATCACAAAAGTAAGAAATCTTTCTGTTGGGGTTTCTGAGTTTGAGACTCAGTTTTTCTATTAAATATTTTTTGACCTTGACATGTTGCTTGACTTCTGGGACAGAAATGCCCTCACAAAAAATGGGTAGGTAGAAAAAGTATTATTTTTCTCTCCACAACCTTCATTTTCTTTGTTTTGCTAAATTGCAGACTTGACAGGCTTCACATTTTTAATGAATTTTCTTTTTTTATAGGAAATCTGACATGAAGAGAGAGCATAATTGCTTCACCAGCATCTAATAAAACCATATTTTATAGACATACCAACTAAATGCTGTTTAGCACATGCACGCAAACACACACACAAGCACATACCTGGGTACTTCACTCAACTGGCCTCAGCTGCCTGACATTTTAATTTAAATATATTTTTCTCACAAGTAATACCTGGTGCGGCAACAGACAGCTGTTTCAACAATATTTAATTTACCTGTGAGATGAAGAGTAATATGAAAAAATCAGTCAGTGAGGTGGTGCCAGAATAGTGCACAAGACTAATTCAAGGTTATGTCCTAAAAGTTTTATTTCAGCAAGCTAGCTTATTTAAAACAAAATGAGAGGCTGTCAATGATTGATTAATTCAGCAGGTTTCCTTTATACTTATTCTCATGTAAGACAACTTCTTCATTTTGTCTTTTGAACATCCTCTTCATAAAAACAAATCAAACTAACAAAAGGTACATATATGGTAACACACACACACACACACACACACACACACACACACACATATCTATTCACATCTATTTTAAGAATGCATTTTATCTCCTGACGTGAATCATGTCAATTAGTGAAGAAACTATACGTGCAAATTCATTAGATGCTTTTGTCCAGATAAGCGTGTTCAGTTGTGTTGAACATTCCCCCCTCTTTTTTTTCTCTCTTTACATTTGTTTTTCTTTTCTGACTTCTCGCTTGCTCTCCAACTTTTCTAAGATCCTTGTCTCCTGCTTCTTCTTAGCAGCCGCCTGGATCCTATTCACTTCCACACTGCTGTCCAAAGTGTAATTCTGAGAAGTAACCCTTTTGCACATAGGACATGTTCATTTTTATTCTCCAAACAATCACAGCAGTTGGAAAGTACTGGGTGATCATCTTCACCTCGGCTGATGTGAAATGTTGACCTAAGGGGGCCCACCTCCAAGCCCTGTCTGAAACTGCCAGTGCTCTAGCATTAAGAAAAAAATATCTCTACACTATATTTCTAGAAAATAAAGAATCAGGGGAAGAAAAATAGCACAATACTTGGCACCTTAGTAGTCCTATATTATAGAAGAGGGAAAATGAGAAAGTTAATTAAGTGCATCAGAGTTGGGCCAAACTTTTGTTGACTGAATGGAAAAATGCCTGCCATCTTGATTGGTCTCCATTAAAAGTTTGTACTTCTTCCAAGGTCATTCCAGTAATCTTTTTGATCCATCTATCCTATCCATGTCCTTATTCTCTACTTCTTTCAACCTTGCCAACCTTCTATTTTTTTTCCAGTTCATCATTCTTTCACATCACATTCTAGTCTGCTTGCTGATCAGTGCCCCAAGGAAAGAATCAGTCTTATTTGACCTAGGAACCCACATTAGCTTTTCCCGCAGTCCATGGTGTTCTTAGTAATCATCACAAACCCCATAATTCAAAAGTATCTATTTTCTTTTTCTTACTTTTCATCAATGTCCAGCTTTCACAGTCAAAGTCAAAACAAGAAAGTCCTTTGTTTTAACTGTTCCTGTCTTTTTCTTGTCAGAGAAATATCCTTATCTTCCATGATCTTGTCTAAGTTTCTCATTGATTCCCCTCCTGGACTTAATCTCCTTTTTATTTCTCTAGCATGTTCATCTTTATTTTTGAGCTCAGGAAAACAAAATTATCTACCATGCTTCTTTATTACCTCATTACTTCATAATCAAATGTCAGTTTACTAACTAGGCTAGCCGATTTAAATTTTGCCTTCCTTATATTTAACATCAAGCCAGATTTGTCACTTTTTTTATTTTCAAAACATGTACTTCTAAGCCACTTTTCAGCTAACGAAATGATATTGTTTGCATGTCTAGAGTTTTGGATCCCAGGTGCCTTATCTTCCAATCTGTCATTATTATAATGCAACTGTTGTATGTTAATCACATATGGGTGCAATATGTATTCTTTTCTCATTCCTTTCCCTGGTTCTGAACTACTGCTTCTTGAAACTCAGTTCTTCCAACAACTTTTTGTCATTGTAAAGATTCCTCAGAAGAAAATACGTTCTGGCACATGTATTGAGCCTAATGTATTCCCACCCAGTAGTCTTTTACTTATGACATTGGTTTAACAACTGTTGTAGTTACAAAGGTGTTGAAAGAAAATGATGAGCAACTGGTCCTTGCACTGTTTAAACTTCTCAACATCCAGGTGGTCATGTCATCAAAATTTAGGAATTTGGAAACTGGCATGTATTTACAGTGGATGCAGTGTCACTGAGTCATGTGATTGACATTTATGTCTTCCTAAGGAAAATCCAACAAACAAAGTCAATGGGGAGCCAGATTTGCTTATCGACCAAGAAAAAAAGGTTGTAAAATAAGGCACAACTCACTTAACTCATTCCATTGCTTGGCAACAGAGATTTTGGTCCCAATTGCAATCTAAAGTTGAGGGCTACCTGTGCTCTAGCTATATCAATGCAATCATAACTGCTATAGTCAGTAAAAGAAGTAAGTCTCAGTTCTAAATTATTTCATTTTCTTCATGATCCTTTTTATGTCAGCCACCTGATCTCATGATCCCCCTGCTTTCTTTGAATCCTTCCTCTTCTTTTCTGTCCTTTCCTTCATGCGTGGCTTTGTTTTTCTAAGATTTAAAGAACTGGATGGAATGTGGGAAATATATAAAGTAACACCAACATTTTGTTAATATTTAAGCAAGGGAACCAAAATGGATGCTTATTGAAGTATTAAAAATATGGTACTTATACAGAGCATCTACACTGTATCGGTACTGACTTACCCCAGCACTAAAAATATATATTGGTAAGGAGAAATATTCTCAAGCCTGGATACTGAACCTCCCTTAGGCATTTCTGCCTCCCAAATTGTTCTCCAATTCTTTCCACTTGCTGGAATATAGTCTAAGAGGTTATAATTATCTTTTGATTGACAGTTCCATCTCCTAATCATCCCAGTCTAGTCTTCTTTTCTAGCAGAGACAAGTCTTACAAGCATATTCTCTCCCCACATATAATCTAGAGTCATGTTTTGAAGTAATTTTACAATATTCTATGGACTTTGTTTGCTTCTATGAAATTTCTTATATTTTTCCGCTAGAACGGTTCTACTTTGGATATACAATACAGTTTCTTCTCATATTTTTAAGCATCTTAAAAAAATTAGCTGATGTTTCTTTTCTCATTATTTTCTTCAGTGCTATAGTCCACTAGCTTTATGTGTGGCTAATGATGTTTCTGAGTCACAATCTTTGACCCAACTGGGTCAAACATGGTACGGTGACTTTGAAACTTCATCTTCTGCCAGCATATACTGTACATAAGCATAAGGATAATGCTCTGAGAGTAACAGATTGTACAACCTAGATATTAGAAAAAGAGGATTATTTTTCATTGCTTAACTGCCTGCAAAGTAAAGCAATGCTTTTTATAATGAAGCTGGACCATACATACATATGTTCTTCAGAAGAAAAGCAGATGGAATGATGGAACCAACACCAGCAATACTTGTTCCTGCATGAAGTTCAAGTTTATGCACAAATAATAAAAATGCAAAAGTTTTAGGATATGTTGGCTTGATCGGTTTGCTGCCTCTTGCTCCCAACTGATAATCAGAATGTATTTACATACACAGCAAGTATCTTCTCCTTTAAATATACCCTCAAAGCTCCACAATCAACAGGATCAAACAAAAATGCATGGGATGCACATGCACAGCTAAATTCAGTAAATATATTTTCAACATAATATTGACCAGTTTGCAGCAGTTTTCCTTTAGGATTGTTTTGTTGAGCAAGTGTGTTTGTGTAATGAGTGTGCTGTGTTTGTGTGTCTGCATGTGTGTGCATGGTGCACATTGATCCACCGACATGTGAAGACAGCACAAAAGAAGCAAGCACTCCTCAAAGCCAGAGCTGCAAATGCTACAACAATGGTACCCACACATGTCTGCCCGACATGTGGCAGAACTTTCCGTGCCCATATAGGTCTTACCAGCCACCTGAGGACACACCATGGACACTCCACAACCCGTTAAATGTCAAGCTCCTCTTCGAACACAATGGATGAACATCATCATCATCATCATCATCATCATCATCATCATTGCATGGGTGTGTGTTTATGTGTGTGAAAGAGAGAAAGAGAGAGGGAGAGAGATGATTGAAAACTCTTTTGTACTGTGTGTTGCTGATTATTTGTCAATTTGTATGCTCTTTCAGTCAGAGGATGACTCTAGGCAACATTCACCATAGGGTTAAAAGCATCAGAAAAATACCAGCTAAAATCAAACAGACAAAAGCAAGAGAATCCATGGCAGACTCTTTGACTCCACTCAAACGCTTGACTTTTGAGATAGAATTCCTCAGAAAATCAACTGGCATCTGGAAAGCTGCCGATGTGCCTTCGTTGTAGGATCTACGATCTAACACTTCAGCCAAATAATCCAAGTGCCCTCCGGAAACAAGTGGAGGCATCAGGTAATGGGTTGTACTAAGGCCCTGACTCCCTACATAAGGGAGCAGCATTAGAAAGTTCTAATGCAACCAGATAGTGATCTGACGATGAAATAGGACAGATATTAACACACACACCCCATCTTAAGATCACATCCCAATTCCCTCTCATTTCAATGATCAACAGCATTTAGAATTGGAAATGTAATCTTATTTTTAAAACATTGAAAAATATTTAAATGTATCTATTTGCTGCATCTAACTATTGTGTCAATAAATACATTATTAAATTACATTATTATGTTGTTTTTCAATTCTTTTATTATTACTACATCATCCTCTTTGAATGTATTTATTTATTTATCTTCTCCACATTCATTTTTTAAAAAAACTCATCTTCTATGATGCTGGGACAGTAAATGCATCCAGCATCTTTATACATTTGATGAAGTAAAATAATGTGTAATAAATATATGGAGCTTTATGTTTTATTTCTACAACTCAACTACCCTTCTAATATAGCAGAAGAATCTGTTTCTAGAACAAACACCTTAAAGCAATGTTAAGAATGCCTGCTATATATAAAATATGAAACTTATATACAGTAATATTACCTATTAAAGACTATTATTTAAAAGTTCCCTAGAGCAAGCTGAGAACAAACACATTTCAATGAAAAATTAATCTTGGTATTTCAAAAGCAATTATTCATATATCTTTCAAATACAACCATATAACAGTTTATACAGATGGATAGAAAGACAGGAGGGGAAGAATCTTTCATATTTCAATTGTGGACATCTATCATCTCCTTCAAGTTAACAAGATTTCAATGAGACACAAAGACAATATAGATGAGTAGTTGGTGGTATCACCACTTCTCACCAGTAAATCAGAATCCTCAATTTATGTGGTGAAATTAAATTCTTATACACATAGAAGAAAAGCATTTCTGGATACTTTAAAAAATCAGAATTTTAATATTAATGCATGCTTTTTTACCTTGAGATTTTAAGATTAATTTGGGGGTGGTAAGGTAAAGGTAAAGGTTCCCCTCGCACATACATGTTAGTCATTTCTGGCTCTAGGTGGCAGTGTTCATCTCCATTACAAAGCCGAAGAGCCAGCACTGTCCAAAGATGTCTCCGTGGTCATGTGGCCTGACTAAATGTCAAAAGCTCACAGAATGCTGTACCTTCCCACCAAATTATTTAAAATTTCAAAATCCATTTTTAACAGAATATTTCACTTTTATCTGCCCTTCTAAGCATTTTATCGGTTTTTCCTTTCTGAGAAAAAAATAATATTTAAAATACAGTATGAACAAACTCCTGTCACCTCTTTTAGCATTTTTAAAAATTACTCTTAAAATTATATTGTATCCTCTAAATACCTTTTGGCAAAGTGTCTTACAAATGCAGTAGTTTAAGAAAGCCCTATATGGAAGGGGAAAAGATTCATGAGTGAGGAAAATACCTATAATATCTTTAATAGCTTTGGTTAGTAAAAAATAGAATCCAGCAAAAATATCTACTTCAGGGCAAGATTTAAAATGACATTTAATTCTCTGTATACACAATCCAGTCTGCTAAAATATTGATAGAGAGACTATCTGTCTTGACCCAATCAGACCAATGAATAATACACAGCCTCCAGTCAAATATTGTTTACTTAAGAGCATTTTAAAACCTTGATACAAGTCATTAAAATGTTGAAATTCAGGACATAGGAAGTCATCTCTGTACATTGCTCTTGGCTGCTAGTCCCAGATTTTTCTCTTCCCAGCATAGACAGTTTCTCTTCCCAGCATAGACAGTTTACAAAGCAGTCCATTGCATGTTTTTGACAGCAAAAAAAAAAAAAAAGTGATTTATGCAAGTCTGCTAAGAAAAGAAAAAAAATTAGACACTTGAAATTCTGATTCTTACAATGAATGGGGAGGAAAAGTGCCTGACTAGACTTTTGAGACACTTGACTTAAATAGCACCACATATCAGTCTAATGGACATTTGAGGACCTTACCCCTGGGCAGCAGAAGCCTGGCAAGCAGAAGGAGAGTGGCTAATATTCTATTTATACTGTACCTCAAAAATGACAATTTAGCCATTCTCCCTTGGTATCCACTTTCATTATCAGGATGGTGTTTTGGTTAAAAAAAAAGGCTCTAATGGGTCGGTAGAATAATCCATGCTGCACAATTATCACAAATAAAAAAGAGAGGCACCTCACTTCTGTATATTAATTTCCTATATATTAATTTCAGCTTACTCTATGTTCCTTTAAAAAACTTCACAAGAAAGGAAAGGCCACTGCTGTTTTTAATGTAACGCAGGTATATGTGAAAATTAGCACATTTCATCCAGTGGTATTTTACTACCGGTTCTGTGGGTGTAGCTTGGTGGGCGTGGCAAGGGAAGGATACTGTAAAATATCCATTCCCACCGGTTTTCCAAACTACTCAAAATTTCCGCTACCGGTTCTCCAGAACTGGTCAGAACCTGCTGAATACCACCTCTGATGTGCCTTATATGTTTTGGCAATAAAGGATCAGGAAATCTGACATAGTATCTATACCATTATTAGTTCCAATAATATATTCTGATCAGCAAATCTGGCAAAACATACACATTCAACAATGGCTGTTGTGTTTCAATTTGTAGGCAACTTCTGTTTTTGTATTTGAGGCATAAATTTCCTTTAAATCAACCTATAGTGGTTTGTTTCCATGATCAGGCTTCATAACCCTATTATGAGTTGTACTGAGTTATATAAAGGAGAATGGATGGGAATATTCTGTAACTTAAAAAAACCAAATAATACACTTAAAAGCCACTATTTCTGCTTTCTCTTTGGCTTGTAGACAGTGAGGTCAGATAGTAATATGAGTAAGGTTAACCTTATCTGCAAAAAAGAGAGAGAGTATACTTCTTTCTCTGGAGAAAAATAGATATTTGGGGGGTGGGGGGGGAGAATCCATGTATTCCTAAAAACAGATCAGATATATATAATCTAGTAATTTCAATAAATTTAGTAGCCCATTCTCATAGTTATCATTTTTTCAGCTATAAAAATTACTTTTTTCAGGCTGCAATTGGCAGTGTTTAATATTATTGTATCATTCACATCTATTACACATAGTTGACCTAAAATGTATCTGGTCTTTCGAGTAAGCCTTTAGGAATGAGCATCACCATCACAAGAATCTGCTGTACAAAGAAAGGGGCGAGGTCAAGTAATAAAATGTCTCTTGTGATGCTATAATGCATGATTTATAGGGAAGCCAGTTTCTGTTCTCTTCCAGGCTCCCTGACATTAATATGACTAGTTCTTTTCATTGAGGACAAATTTTCTAGCTAAAACCACAAACTGCTGTAGATTAAACTTTTGACTCAGCATGGCATCCATACAATCCCAGGAAAGGATGCAGCTGCTTTAAAGGGTTGCAAACCACTACTACATTCATGGCCCTCTACTCTGCAAGCACTGTAGAGTACTACACAGCCCATCGCATAATGCCCACCAATATCTGCAATTCAGTGCAGTGTTGATTGCTTAAAATGGTTTCCATTTCCTTTAGATTTGGACTCGCCCATAGTCTTTTATTTAAACCCTTTCAACTTTCATAGTTTGCATCTGGTTTTGTGCAAGTTTCAACTTTGTTGCTAGCCACATTCATCCTAAGCCCGTAAAAAATGAATCACTTCCAAATATTATAAAAATGCAGTTTTGTTTAAAACAACTAGGGGTATAGAAATACCAAAAGATACTCTTTAAAAAGAAAAAAAATCTCATATGGTCTAATAAACCAAGTTGGTTTGGTGCAGTCTTGATCATACTAAACTTACTCAAAACAACTGGCAGCATCAAGCATTGGAAGTTGCAAAAGGCTATCATCACATTTCAGTTGTTCAACTGTTTCAGATCTCTCCTGGTAAAACCTGTTCTACTTTTCTTGGCTACTGGTGCTTTTGTTTCAATTACTCCATACTGAAAGTTTCTTTCTAATCATGTGTTTACATTTGGGACTGACAGTGTTCTTTAAGCCTTATATTTAGGGTTCCAATTTCTTTGTGAGGCCTTATTCAAACTTTTTCTATGAAGTGGACTAAGTTCATTGTGATAGACACTTCACACTTCTCTTCTATTAGATTGTTTGCCTGACTTTAACATGTACATAACACCTCTTTTCTTCTTTACTGGGATATTGACTGTTCAGCATCTTGGACAGCACTGAATATTTCTGCTAAAGCTTGGTCAGTTATGGTAGTCAGCCAATAACAAGCCAAGCTCTGGAAATTTATGTAGATTGATTCTAAAAATCACATTTATATCAGCTTCTAGATCAGCTTTAAAACACACCAATTGATCTGCAAAGAGACTTTCTAAGATTCAGTAGCATCATTGTCCCCACAAAGAAATGTTGTAGCTACCATTAGTCAGATACAGGAAATAACTGCAGAATTATCTCTGGTTTTATATTTGAGCCATTCAATTGCCTTAATAGGACAATTATGCTCTCTGAAGTTATCGTTCACATGAAACTATATCTAGATGCCTTCAAGAATACTGATGACTGCTATGAAGCTCTGTTAACTTCGCTTTAACCTTGACTGGCTAGGCAATTTTAGCAAATTTCCATAGCAGGTCTACATAACAAACAGACCATAGACAACATACAGCCTTCTAAACAGCCTTGTGCATCACCCCAGCATTTTTTTAAAAGCTCCATAAAACCACCACCACTAAATATCACCAGCACCATGAAGGCCCTGCCACAAATGCCACACCAAAAAGGCACACTTCTAAGCATCTCTCATGACTGCAGATCTCACCTGATACTGCTAGTTCTATCTATGCAACCATTCCACTAGCCATTGAACAGCTGATTGGCAAGGAGCTATTATTCTGTGATTATTTTTAATTTACCAGTTGTATAGGCCTAATCTAGAGTTTTATTAAGATTCCTTCTTCCTATATCAGGACAGTACTGAATGTTTTAACATCTGCTGAGCAACTTCTAAAGATAAAATTGTTCCCATCATTGAAATAAAGCCTTTTGTGAAATGCCTACGATCAATCTGTCCCTAAAATTGCATTCTTCTGTCTTCCAATTATCACTTGGTTTCTTAGGCAATACTTAACCAACAATAGGTTTTTTAGGACCTGAGTCCTTTGCAGAAAGCGGGCCTGCTCATACACCAGATTGCTCTTTTTGAAAATCTTGTGCAAATATTCAATAACATTGAATAACAATAACAAATCAACTTTTGTATTTATCTATCAGTTTATTTTTCTCAATATAAAATATTTATTCTTATCTGGAGTGGCAACAGTAAAGGTGAAAGATTCAAGCACGTGAACTGTCTATGGCCTCATGTCACTCATGGGGACATACATTGTGGTTTCTTCATCCGTGTTTAGTTTCATAACATTTCTGTAGCTGAAGCATCTGTGCTTCTAATTATGTTATACAGCAAATCTACTAACATCAATGCCCTCTCCTGAGAAAACCTTGCCTCTGTCTTCAAATGGCAACCATAACTGCATGTATCTGCAATAACTAAAATATAGTTCAACTGTTTCAGGCCTAACCTGAACAAAATAGTTCAACCTGTTTTTATTTTTCTTGGCTACTAGTCCCTTTGTTTCAATTACTCCATACTGAAAGGTTCTAATTGTGTGTTTACATTTTGGACTGACTAACAGTATACGGGTTGTTGTCAATCTTAGTGGCTTTTTCTTGCTTCAGTTCTTGAGGTGGGGAATGTCTTTATAATATACAGAATTGTCTCCTTCCACTAAATGAGGTCGTATTTTGCTACAGCAGCCTCAGCTTGAGATCACAAAGTATTTGACAGGAAGACACTTGAAATGAGATAAGAATGGTCACTTGAAGCTACAAGACTGTACAGGTAGTCCTCAACTTACAACCCCAAAATGAGGAATTTACAACTTTTGTTGCCCCGTTTGTTAAATGAATCGCCGCCATTGTTAAATTAGTGACATGGTTGTTAAGTGAATCTGGTTTCCCCATTAATTTTGCTTGCCAGAAGATTGCAAAAGATGGTCACATGATGCTGGGACATTGCAACCATCATAAATGTGAGTCAGTTGTCAAGCATCCGAATGTAAATCATGTGACCATGGGGATGCTGAAATGATAATTTATAAGTGTGAAAAATGACCATAACTCATTTTTTTCAATGCCGTTGTAACTTCAAATGATCACTAAGCAAAGTGTTGTAAGTGGAGGACTACCTGTATAGGCCCAGTGGGCATAAGAAGATATATAGGGATGTATCAGCCCAGCTGCATTTAATGAATCTATTATTATTTATGTATGTATTAAATTTGTTTGCTGCCCATCTCACCATCAGGGGATTCTGGGCAGCTTATAATATTAAAAAGAAAAAAGCAATACAAAAATCATGTATATAGATTCATTTAATGACATGGATCCCCACATGTACACAATGTTAAAAAACAAATAAACCAAGAATATAAGTTTGCAATTTACCTCCAAAAGTGGAAAGAGTGACTTGAAAACATTGCACAAGACACTCATTTGAGAAATTTACCAGAGAAATGGATGAGGAAAATGCCACATAGAACAGGAGCGAGAAGAGATAGAAATCAAGGTTCCCACATAACATGATTTTCACTTACAGTGGCTCCTGTGAGAATGGTAAGACAAAACTCAGAGCAAATAAATAAATGACGTCTCACTGATGGAGTGAAACTAATAATAACAGGAGGAAAAGTAAGAGGAAAATGGGCAGGAACAATATTTGGATAGGAGGAGTTATTAGCTAAGAGAGAAGATACATGGGCAGGAACAGCAATGCTGAATCTGGGTCTCATAAAACATAATTTACTATTCAGTTCAGACTGGGGATTTCCAGCAAAGATTGTTCAGCAACTTCTTCCATAAAGGAAGGGAAAGGTCGATGAATCTCCCAGAAAAAGAGAGTCTGTGCATATTAAGACACAGCATGGATTCTTTACTATAAGATTTCTTTTTGTGTGTTATAGTCTTCAATTTAGTCATAGTTATGACAGAACCTCTCCCAAAAGTACTTATGATTCGGTTCCAAAGTTCTGATGGCCACCTGCCCTCCCATCCCGCCCCTGGTCATTTGACATCATGTTGGAATCTTGGCAACCAGCTCACATTTATGGCCGTTTGCAGTATGTCATGGTCACATGACCATGATTTATAACATTTTGCTGAAAACCAGCCTTTATTTCTGTTTGTTTTGGGGTTTGTCCCATAGCAAATAACAGGTTCGCTTAACAACTGTGTTGTTGGTTTAAAGACTGTGCATTCACTTAACAACCAAGGTGATTCACTTAGAAGTGCAAGGGAGTCCACAAAAAATAAAAGAAAAATAGAAAAGAAAGAAAACAAATCAAAGTAGCTTCTAATTGTCTTTACAGCAATTCTAAATATAATTATAATTTTTCCTTTTACTTGTGTTTACAATCTAATTCTTTTTTCTATAGTCTATTCCTAGTTATCAAAACCATAAATCATAAGTATATATATGTGTGTGTGTGTGTGTGTGTGTGTGTGTGTGTGTGTGTGTAGG
>JAOYMU010000001.1:93275541-93289507 GCA_025802295.1 Psammodynastes pulverulentus | reverse complement strand
GTTTTATTTTTATAGTTATAATGTACATTGAAGATGGCATTTAATTTCATTGTATGAAGTATAATGACACTAAACTAAACTAAACTAAACTAAACTAAACTAAACTAAACTAAACTAAACTAGAGCATCAGTGGTAGAAGGTGAGCACAGGTGTATGCCAATGATAAGGTCTACACTATATCCTACACTGTGATGATAACAGCTGTGGATTAAAAATAAGATACTGAATATGGGACTGTTCTTCAAAATCTAGAACCATAGATGGTATAAAATGCAGCAATCTGCATGCTGGCTAATCAAGGTCACTTCAATAGCATCACATCTATATTGTATTCACTTCATTAGCTTCTAAAAGGTCCTCAGTGCAATTCAAATTGCTGGTTATAACCTATGTCATTGTCTATGAAGTCCTATATAACTTTGATCTAAGCTACCTATATTATTTTTACCTAGATCATTGGCATTTTCTCCAAGTGTAAGTTCATTTTAGCATTTTGGAAGGGGTATTTCAGATTTCTTCTCTGCAGAATACTAAGAGGATGGGAACCAAGATTGAGATTTCCTCAGAGGCAGCCAAATCCCCTTGAAATATGTACTGTATTTTTTCTCTCCATAAGACGCACCTGACCATAAGACACACCGAGGTTTAGAGGAGGGAAACAAGAAAAAAAATATCAGGCGAAGCTTGAGAGGACCACAAATAGGTGTCCTCTCATGTGCCAGCTCTGCCTATTGAGACCTGCCCTGTGGAAAAGAGAAAGAAGAGGCAGGCAATGACAAAGACAGAAGAGGCGAGGTTCAGCACTATAAAAGGATCCCACTGCCGCAGCCCAACAGCTATTCAACAAAGGCCCGGCATCGATGCGCAGACATTTCAACCCACTTTTGGGGGGAAGTAAAATACAGCAGTTCCTGAAAATTCAGATGGTTTTTACTGTGTTAATTTTTCAGAAAGCCATTTGAGTTTGACTTTCCCAGAGGAAATGTAAGATTCTAGCTCCTGTAAATACATTTTTTAACATTGTTTCATTTTATTTTTTGTGATTGTTAATTTTAATATAAATTATCTTTGTTATAAGTTTTAAGCTATTGTTAGTTATCTACTTTGCAGCCGCCTTGAATATTGTTTAAAAGGCAGGTTTAAATCTCTCAAACAAATACCTGTAAATGGTAGTGGTGGCCTAGTGCATTGGCACATGTGTACTCATATGGACATGCAGCTGTTAGTGTACAAATTAAAACATAGACATGTTTATAATTCTATTTTTGTAGGGGCATGTAGTTTAGCAGTAGAATTTGGCAATGGAATCTAAGGAACAGTTCTTAGCAAATTTGCCCTCTAAGAGAATTATGTATACTTGGTTAACCTAGAAGGAAAAGGAAAAAGAAGAAATAAAAGCCTTCAGTTCATATTAACTAACAAAAATATAGAAGTGGAGATTGCAGGATGGGAATCTTCAGTTATGAATTATGCTGCTTGTGGAATGTTTAATCTAGTGGCTGAAAATAATCTAGTATACCCTTGGAGCAATTGAAAGCTTTCATCATACCTTGAAGAAAAAAAAAATCAAAGATCTGATGGTGACACTTCAACTGATGAGAGAGGATAAGGAGTTATCAGATTATAAGGGTGAAAATAAAAAAAGAAGTAATCCCAAGGTGACCACAATAATCAAAAGGAAGAGCCGTAGAAGATATTCTGCACCACTGGAACTCAGAAGTAGTTTTCAGCCCTATATGGTAGTAACAGGACGTGAGCTTCTAGGGGAAGAAGAAATTATTCCCTAGAGAAATGCAGTCCTGAAAAAGACAAAGAGAAAAGTCTCAGTGGTTTGTGACTTATTGTGAGAAGTTAAATCCAGGTGGCATAGCAAAGTTACTGTGGGAAGGTAACTTCACCTTTCCATATCTCAACTCCTGTCACTAGACTAAAACCAAGATGGTGGGATGGTTTGCTTTCTCTTCACTTTTTTTTTTTAGTTCAGAAAGATGCTAAATAGCAATGATTCCAGATACAGGGGAAATTATTCCTGAACAGAATTGCAAATTATCTTACAAGACCTTATGTCCAAGAATCTCATCCATGGAAATGAAGACATAGTTACAAATACAGCATATTTTCATAAAGCTCTTACTGGGTTAGAATCATATATTCTGTAAAGTTGATACATTAACATTTTATTTCTCTAGAGCTTGAGGGAAGATTCAAGCCCACCACATAATCTATCAAAGTAGACTAAAGGAAATAATGAGAATTAAAAACAGCATGAGCTACTATTTATGAATATGTAATACTACATTCACATACAGAATAGACTAAAGTCACACCAGCTCAGATTCATGGTCCATTTAACCTAATATCTAACTGTTGTTGATGCATGATGCTTCAGGATTAAAACATTTAGAAGTAGGGCAACTCAAGTTTAAAGGAAATCTTTTGTAGGTCACATAGTTATTCGGTCTTTAAAAATCATTTCAATGAAAATGTAATGCTCCTTTCTGTCATTTCTGGTCCTTTTTTGGTTTTAGTAAAAGTTCACCATTTGTAATTGCAGAAAGCATTTTACAGGTTTATGCATTAGTATAAGAATTAAACTCTTTAGGAGAGAGTGGCAAAACTATTTCATTATTCTGAAAAGACATCAAGTGAGTACAAAGCTTTGTAATTAAATTATTGCAACCTTCTGAACTTCAGACTTCTTCAGTCTTATATCCTTCCAGCTGTCTGATAATGTTCTTTTTCCTAATACCACATGCATAAATTATTATTTCTCAATAGGTCTTTTCATTCTCATACCAACAACCTTATCTTATAAGAAATGTATGCTATATGGTATGCTGAATGGATAATGTTATACCAAATTCCATTAATGGAGGAACCAGGCTACTGAGGGCCTATTGTCTTAAGGAATAGTATGATAGGTTCTCAACTATTTATATTCTCAGGGTATGGGCAAGAATTTCCAGCAGAATCCTTATAAAAAGTTGCATTTCAGGCCATCGTTTATATGTCCTTAATGCATGAGAACAAATGTATGTTTGTATGTTTGTGCCCATGTACACTCTGCCATCTGTAACAGTCCTCTAGAACTAAAATTACATAGAGAATGCAGAATGGAATGATACAATTTTGCAGCAAAACATCTAGTTTTGCCACCAGAACTCCCATCTTACAAATCTTCTGCAATTGATATTTAAGATATAAGATCCATAAATCTTATAGGAAAAAAAGGAGGGAGGAATAAAATGAAACCTGAAACCATCCTTCCCTGGCAGTGCTCAAGTGCATGACTGAATGTGAGGAACTGCTGAGAGGCAGCCATTAAGCACCCAATGACACTGATTTACAGAAGTTCATACCCAGTTGTGTTGTCAAACTTTCTACACTTCACCCAGCAAATTCAGTTTGCAGTAATGAGAATCTTCATACTCCAGACAAATCCAGCAGTTGAAGGCCTCAGGCCATGCATCGGTTCAACATGTGACAATAATTGCAAATGACAGATATGCCAAATTTCAAATGCCAATGCTGGAAATCCCATTGGGTACAAAAGTTAATATAACTTGGAATGCTTTTCTTGGAATATAACCAGCACTGAAAGGCTTTTTAGCTAAAAAGCAATAATCTCCTTGATATAATGTAGTTTTTATTCGGGATGTTGTCTAGTTCTTTCTTTGGATTTAAAATTGTTTGTCCTAAACCTAGGAAATGGGTATACTACAAATCATGGCTTTAGATGAAAAAGAAAAAGCACTGTTCCTTAATTTGCATTTGCATTCACTTAAGTCCTGTTCTTATCCTATATCTTTCTTTGGTTTCTCAAATTTCTCAAGGGAGAGGGATATTATTCCTCCAAATCAACTATGGTTAAATCTTTTTTGGGGGGCAGGTCAGAGATAGAATATTACTGTACGTAACATACATTATGATTTTTTCAAATCAGGTACTTCAGATATTTCTTAACATTTCTTAATTCGATGACTCACTCGGGAGAAATACTTCCAATAATGTACAATATTTGTTCTTTAGATGGTAGAAATAACAATATTTTCAGTCAAAGAAACCAGAACATTTGTAAATATCATGTTTTTCAAGCGGAGCAACAGATTGTTGTCTGTACTCTATGTGGATTCCATATCACAGTTTAAATGGTGTTTTATGGAACAATCGAGAGTGCCAGCTACTCTCTCAAAGAAACTAAAATTGAGAAATTTTCTTCATCTAGAAAGTCTTTGAAAAGTTGGCTACCATCTGCAAGCATTTTAGACTTTTGGCTTAATTTGCTTATTAATGTATTTTGAGTCTTCCTGTTGCATTTGATTATTAAGAATTAAAATGAAGAAAACCTATAGTTACATTTAATTAACAATGTAATTAAAATGCACAATAATTAAAAAATAAAACTCAATCACTGTTCATAATTAAGAAAAATGTCTGTGTCTTGCAGAAATTCAATTTGCTATTAGCAAAGCCATCAGTGTCACTGTCCGTGAGTTGGATGTCCATAATAATGTGTTTAATAAACAATATAATAAATATTAGAAATATTTTATTCAGAAACTTTGTGTCATTGTTTCCCACATTCATCTCACTTTCCAATGCTGCAGTCCTTGTGATGTATGATTAAGTTTCCTTTTACCTATCTGGATTTTTCTATTTGATGCTCTCCAAAAATCTTCTTGACAAAATGAAAGAATTACAAATTTGCATTTTAGACATTGGTGAATTGGAATGGTGTGGAATTGAACATTTGCAAACATAAGTTTGCACTGTTTATTACTCAGGACATGAAAACCAAAGTTGGAATAGTATTGCTTTTGTAGTTAGCAAGGAATTGCGAAAGCCAAAGAATACCAAAAAGAAGTCAATATGTACTTCATTGTCTATAGAAAGGCCTTTGATTGTGTTGATCATGTCAAGCTGTGCAATGTGCTTAGAAAAATTGAAATCCCAGAGCATCTTATTGTTTTCAATTGAAACCTATATATGGGTCAGAAAACTACAGTACAGATAGCATATGTCAAAACAGACAGGCTTCCGATTGGCAAAGAGTGAGACAAAACTGCACATTTTCCCCTTATTTATTGAATCTTTATGCTGATTATGTATTAATTGGAAGATGATCATGGTTTTAAAATTGATGGAAGAAACATCAATAACTTGTACTACGTTGAAGACAAAGGATTTGCAGGCTCTAGTAATAAAAGTCAAGAAATACAGTGAAATATGGGATGGAAATATAGAGAAGACCAAGCTAATGATAGCAGATGTAGGCTTAGAATTAATGATGAAGATATTAAAGCAGTAGATAATGTTTACCTTTTAGGATCAACCATCAATAGTAAAGAATAAGCAGTCAAGAAACACACAGCAGATTCACTCTTAGTAGAGCAGTCATGAATGTCTTGGGGGAAAAAATTCAAATGTCAGGCATATTCTATCATTAAATGGTATGCCTATCCTTGTAAAGATCTGAAGTGTGCAAGCCATGATATTCCCTGTGACAATTAAGAAAATGCAAGTTGGACTTTGAAGATGCAAGATAGGAAGAGCATTGACACCTTTGAACTTTGGTGTTGGAAAAGACTCATGAGAACAGTGTGGACAGCCAAGAAAAAAAAATTCTATCCAGAGTTCTCATTTGCGGCACAAATGATCAGGTTCAAGTTGTCCTACTTCAGACCATTACACAAGCTTTAGCTCACTAGAGAAGGTACTGATCAGAGGTGGTATTCAGCAGATTCTGACCAGTTCTAGAGAACCGGTAGCATACATTTTGAGTAGTTCAGAGAACTGGTGGTAACCTACCCCCTGGAGTGGGAGGGAATGGAGATTTTACAGTATCCTTCCCCTGCCATGCCCACCAAGCCACGCCTACCAAGCCATGCCCACAGAACCGATAGTAAAAGAAATTGAATCCCACTACTGGTACTAATATTGGGAAAGATCAAAGAAAAGAGAAAAGAGGATGACCAAAAGCAAGAAGGTACAATGGCAATGGGTGCACCATTGGAAGACCAGAAGGGCGAGATTAGACAGGTCTTTTGGGAGGAAATATATTTATGTGATCACTAAGAGTCAACATCAACTTGATGGCACATTATGAATCCATACAAAATGTCTTACTATAAGCCCCAGCTAACCTTCTGGCTGATGATCAATCCAGTACTGGGTAGGAGTTTGATCTAAGACACTGATAATATTAATCATGTTAATATTAACTCAAATGTTAAACAGCATACTTTGAACAAAATCCTGTCTTGGATAGCAGGTAGCTTTACACAGAATACCATAGGGAGAAACACTAAAGATAGGAGTATAACTTTGGTAAGAAAATATTTCTCAGGCTAACACTTCCATGAAAGAAAATAATGGTATCTCATTATCAGGCCAACTAACATCATGATGAGGGAATATGTTTGTTGCCTCACTAGCCTTGATTGAGGTATTGTATCTTGTTTGATTGTTCCTGTTTTTCTGGTGCTGGTTCTTGCTTATCTGGATGCTGGTTAATAGATGTTTACAGATTCCTCATTCAAACTGTGTTCAAATGTGTCAGCATGCAATGAAATACAAAGAGACTTCATAGAGAAAAATGAAACATGACAGAAGAGAATATTTGTAGTTTGACACCAACCTTGGTGTCTCTGAGCTCAGTTATTTTCCTCCAGACATTTCATTACCAAACTAGGTAACATCATGAGGGCTAGCAGAGAGTGAGGTTTGCTCTAATTTTATATTCTAGTGGTTGCCCTCTCGGTGTTGATGAGAGAAGTTTTGGAGTTTCTTGCAGTACTTACTGCATGTTGTAGATGACTCCTGTTATTTTCTTCTGGGGCTGCTGGGTCTTTTGGTTTACTTAGGATAGAAACTTAGAAAACTGACGGCAGAAAAAGACTTCAGGGTCAATTGAGTCTGCCCTTTGAATTTATTTGTTTTTGTTTATTTATTTATTTTTAATTATTATTGTTATACTTATTTAGATTTTTTGATCATGGACATCCATGATGGTGCAGTGGTTAGAATGCAGCACTGCAAGCTACTTCTGCTGACTGCTGGCTGCCAGCAGTTCGGCTGTTCGAGTCTCACCAGGCTCAAGGTTGACTCAGCCTTTCATCCATTTGAGGTTGGTAAAATGATTGTTGGGGGCAATATGCTGATTCTGTAAACTGCTTAGAGAGGATTGTAAAGCACTGTGAAGTGATATATAGTGCTATTGCTGTTGCTATTCCAAGCAAGTTTTGGTTACATCCTTGGGTGCTTCAGACCCCATAGCAGTCTCTTCCCTGATTCTTCTAATCCCAGAACACATTGAATTGTGGTAAGATCTTTGTTCATAAAGATTTAACCAACAAACCTAAACTCTAATATTAGCAGTTGTTCTAGCTTTCAGATGACATTATTTTGTGTTGCAAAATTTCATTTTCAGCTCTGGGTTCCTGTGATATATGCCTGGTTTCCAATCTTTTGTGTATTGACTGCAGTTCAGGAGTCATCAAGTTCTTCAGACTAATGATATCTGACTCCTCATAGTCTGAGAGCCTTCTCTCACCAGTCATAACTTCTGGATCAATTTTGACTTTATAATTAATTCCTTAGTATCTTCTAGTACAGGACAATATACCTCTTTCTTAAAAATGGTTTTGCTATAAAACTGGCAAAACCTAACAGGTTTAAATCCTAACTGAAATCTAAATCTAATTGTGGAACTAATGATCTCAATCTCTAGACATTAGAAAGGGGGCAGAAATCTTATAAATAAAGATAGTCAAATATTTTTGCCTAAATCTTTGCTTTCTCATAACTCAGGAGTGTTAAATCAAGGTCCGGGGGCTGGATCTGACTCACAGGGTGCTTAAATCTGGCCCATGGGGCCATCCTGGAAACAGTGGTTGCAGGAGGTCATCACAGCTGAAAATGGAGCTTGGGAGCCCATTTTCTCTGTTAGAGTACACGGGCCACCACAGGCACCACTGACACGAGTGACATCAAGCTGGCCATGCCCACCCTGGCCATACCCACTCCAGGTCAAGGTCAAACACAACCCTGGTGCAGCTTTCAATGGAATCGAGTTTAACACCCATGTCATACTGCACACATCTCCTTTATATCAATATGGACCAAGTCAAATTAAAAGCAGGAAATCTAATGGAACTTGTTAAAGATTAAACAGATGTGAAGATGCCTAGTTCAAGTTAAATTTACCACCTTAGCATGCTCGTGTCAGTTTTCTCAAGCAAAGGAAAAAGGTAATTGTCAATTAACGAGACTGTTCACGTGTGCAGGAGAGAGTGTACAGAAATCAATAACACAGCACAATATAGAGCTATATAATCTCAATCAGCATTTTATAATGGAAAGGCTTTCAGACAGATATACAGAGTAATTGGCTATTCTCTTGTGGCTCATCCCCTAAGCTATACAACAGTCCAATTAAAATGTAACATTGCAGCATAGCAGGTATGTGGTTTCTATATGCATCAGTCAATGTTTGTTCAATCCAACTTTGCAAACAGCAAAAAAACAACCCTGCTTGGAATAGCAAAATAGAAGTAGATAAATCTCAGGGTCAGGCATGACAATCAGAATGCCTCTTAATGAAATTTAACATAGGAGCAAAAATCCCAAAAGTAGCACCTTAGAGAATGACAATTTATTTCATCTTGCTTTGCAGGCTGTGGTCTGCTTTAAAATATAATGGTATGGTGGTGCTAAGAAATCTCACACCATGGCATCCAACAATCCTCTATCCTTTGATATTTAAAAAATGACTTAGGTTATTTTTTTAAATGAAATAAATATTTTGCAAACCTGCACAAGTGATTAAACAATACAAATATCAAAGTCAATTCTGTTTAACAATGATGCATCAAAGTAAACCAGGTCCAATGAAAACCCCACTCAAGCAATCCAAGAAAAACCATTGAATTAATGGACTATTGCCTTTCCCTTATCTCCAGTCCTCCATTAAATCTGAGACTGTTCTACTAGGGAGTCTACATACTGTTTAGCTGTACTAAATTAATACAAAGCCCCCCCCCGCCCCAAATTACAATCTATAAACCATTAAATCAGCAATAACTTCATTAATAAAGTTGTTGCTAGAACATTGTCTACAGCCCTAGGAAATTCACCAGAAGTACCTTTTGAGCCAGCTGGAAGCTTTTGTAGGTCAATGACTGACCGTATCTGACCCTCATAGAGACATTCTGTACCTCCTTCTATTACTTCAAATTCAACAGTAATTTGTGAAGACCTTTATGAGGCTCATTGTATGATTTTTAATTACTAATTCACACTTGGAGTATATTCATGCAGGTATTGAATATTTCATCAACGAAATAGATTACTGAAGCAGAATATGTGGGTCAAAGACTTCTCTTTAATATAGCATCTTCTAAAGGTAACAATTCAATGGGCAGATGAAACTGCCTATCAGTAGAACAGATTTATCCTGATACCAGACTGCCAGTGGTTCCTGTCACCCTATCTGCACACCCCAAAGTTTCTATCTCTGTTTTTGGGATTTAAGAATTTAAGAGACACATGAATGCTTGAAGCCTCTGCAAGGATTTAAGGCTTTCATGCTGTCCATATTTCCCTCTTTTCCAGCTGGTAGAAAACAAGTTAAAAAATGTCACCCCATCCACTCCATTTGTTTTGCTGTATGGATTATTCTTGCTGCATTCCCTAAATGTCAATCTAATAATCTCCAATCTCCAAGGGAGGTGAGGGACTTCCTTTCACTGAATGTGTCCAAATAAAGGCTAGACAGTCACATGTTGAATATCCTCTATTTGGGATTCCTACACTGAACAAAAAGCATAACTTTGGTGGCTTAAATCTATCCTTCCTAAATCTATCATTCTGAGTTTTAAAGTCAATAAGTCTAGCACAACATTTTAGAATAATATCAAATTAAACATGTAGAAAAAAGATCAAAATATACCCGAAGTAGAATAATAGCATAGTTTTCAAATATCTTTTTGCACAAAAAAACCCTTTACAATTCTGAACGTTAAACATAATATAATTACATTATATTCAAACAACAGTTGTCCTGTAAGAACATGATAGATTCCTAATTTTGCCAGATGCGACTGTGCTAAAGAAGCTCACATTAAGATACTAAACAGATTCTTGTATAAGCTGCTACTTCCAAAACAGTTGGGAAAAAAGAATACAGGAAAATAAAATAGTTGTCCCAGTGGCCCTGGAATAGAATTTTAACATAGGACTTCCAATCTGTCACTTAAGGCAGTGAATTCTATTACATGCCATGCTATGCCATGCCATACTATGCCATGCCATACCATACCGTACCATAGAATCAGTTTAGTCTAGTGGTTAAGGCATCAGGCTAAAAAACAGAAGATCATGAGTTTTAGTTCTGCCTTAGCCATGAAAGCTACATGGGTGACCTTGGGACAGTCACTCTCTCTCAACCCAACTGACATCACAATGTTATTCTTGTTGTGAGGAAAGGAGGAGGAGGAAGGTGTGTTGGATATGCTCACTGTCTTGAGTTATTTGTAAAAATAATAAAGGTGGGATATAAGCAAATAAATTAAATGGTGATGAGTAGATCTAAAGAGTAGAATATTTTATTCTCAATTCAAGAGGAAAAATATAATGACTTTGTGTTATCTTAAATGTGGAACCAACAGTTTCATAATTTCTTCATAATTCCAAAGCTTTAGAATATTCTGAAATATTCAAGAATTTACCAAATTCTGCAATTTTCTAGGGAAGCCATCTTGCCCACATTGTTCTGCCAGAAGTCCTACATCCCTATTTTTCTTTAATATGACTTCTAGCTGAAGGGGTATCCTACAAACCAGTTTTATAACTTTTTGATTTGCCCTAATACATCAAAGATGCATGATTTCTGAGTCTCCTGAACTTAAGCAGATTTCATGTGACATTAAGATGATGCAGTAATATCAATGGAAAGCTCAAGGCTCATTTTTATGCCCTTTGTGCTCTGGGAGACTTTTAAATGGGAGCAGGAACAAATGATCTCCAAGAGGTAAGCCATGCCCACTCCATCTCCAAACGCTTCTCAATTATCCCAATTTATGCTGTCACAATTTGAACCCTGACCTCTTATTTTTGGGGGAAAAAAGACCAAAAATCCCTCTGGAAATATGTTTTACTTGAAATAGGATTTTATCCTGATGAAAATTAGTCACTTTACCACACAATCTTGGTAGGGCTTAGGTTACAGGCTACCTAATTTGTATTTATAGCCAAACATGGCAGGATAGTCATGTGAATGAGAGACAGATAAAATATTATATATTTATGCACAAGAATTTAAAGCTGTAGCACTAATTTCTCTTGTCCCTAGAATCAACATCCTTAATTATTCTTATTTTTGCCCTTGAACAATAAATTCTCTAGAGCATGGCCTACTTTTAGTACATACACAAACACTATTGTTTTCTCTGTTCAAAAGCTTTAGCTGCATATTGATCTAATGGTTCTTCTGATAACATACATCACCATTCTGAACAACACAAAGAAAAATAATTGTCCATATACATAACTGAGAGTGGTCTAGAACCCCATGTGGCTTTGATCAGATTCTGGTAGCTCCCAGATTTCTGAACCAGCTTTTGGCCCTCTGGGACTTACTATATGGAAGAAGCTTGTTCTAGTTTTATTCCAGTATGGCAGAGGTATCAAACTTGATTTCATTGAGAGCCACATTATGGTTGTGTTTGACCTCAGGTGGCTGAGGTGGATGTGGCTAGAGTGGGCATGGCTTGCTCAATGTCAGGGGTGCCTGTGGTGGCCTGTGTGCTCTGCCAGTGAAAATGGATTCATGAGCTCCGTTTCTGGCTGCGACGGCCTCCTGCAACCATCTGCCAAAAAAAAACGGCGTTCAGGAGGGCCACACGTGACTCTCCTGAGCTCCCTTTTCTCTGGCAGAGGGTTGCAGGAGGCCATCACAGCCAGAAACGTAGCTGGGGAACCTGTTTTGGTGGCAGAGGCACCGTGGGCTAGTCCCTCACTGTTTCCAGGGTGGCCCCGCAGGCCAGATCTAAGCACACCTTAGAGTTTGACACCCATGCAGTAAGGTAGGAGTGCAATTTTGGTGGCCTAGTCTGGACTATTGGGCCAAATAAAAGATACCGTTCCCCATGCTTGCTCCCTGCCAGCACGAAATAATGGTTTTCTTAAAATAATGCAGAATTATGTAGATCTCAGGTCAGTCTCTCTGCAGAACCAACATAAGCACAAACACATTCAATGGCATTATATAGTGAGACAGTGTTTCTACCTACCAAGTTCACAATTAGTTTTTTTTTAAATCTACAAGAAATAAAACAAAAGCTTGAAATTGAAACTCCAGTGGAATATGGCTCTAATGAAACTTATCAGCAAATTTAAAGATATTACAGTACTTGAAGCTGTAATTACAACTATGGATTTTTCTCCCATTATATATGCAAAAGCAACATAGCGAAATTAGGCCAACTGTTATCAATGCTGTGCTTTAGATGTAAATGGGCATTATATTACATTCATTTGAACTTTGCATAGAAATGTCACAGATCTGTGCTACATATCATGGCCTTTTGGCCCCACTATTTAAAAAAATTTTCTTTACCCATGCTTGCAGCAAAGACATGCCAATTGAGAGTCATATTTTATGCCTCTGATGAAATGGTGCTGAGCTCCTGGAAGTTTATGCCATGGTAAATTAAGTCAGTCTTTAAAATATCACAATGCTTTTATATAACATTTGGAGTAAATGGCAGGGAATCATCTAAACCAGTTCTAGCCGAATACTTGTTGGCAAAATTCAAAAATCTGATTTTTAGAACCACCATAAAGAAACAGGAAAGGAACAAGAGATATTAAAAAAATCATTTAAGAGGCAAGCAATAACGTTGTTTTTCAAATCAGACAATATACTTTAAAGGAAAAGAAAATAGTTCCCCAAGGATGGCATCATTGAAACATCAGATTTGTGCCATAAAAATGAAAGCATGGAAGTCCAGGAGAGTAGAAAGCTGGTGAATTATACTATGCTTGTGACTGAATTTGCAAACTATTTGTAAACCAAGGGTGGGCAACTATGCCCCTTTTCAAACCTGTGAACCTCAGCTCCCAGAATTCCTAGGTCAGCATATATATAACTGAGCCATACTGGCTTAGGAATTCTGGGAGTTGAAGTTCACAGGTTGGAAAGGGGCCATAGTTGACCACCTTTGCTGTAGACAGAACCTTGTCTAGTGACGGCATGGAAAATAATCCTGACTAAAATCTGGAATCTGACAAGTTTACATATGGCTCTCAGGGCTTCCACTAAGATGCTTTGCTCTAATGCAGGGGTCTCCAAAATTGGCAACTTTAAGACTTGTGGACTTCAACTTCCAATAATTCTCCAGCTATGCTGGCTACAGAATTCTGGGAGTTGAAGTCCACAAGTCTTAAAGTTGCCAAGGTTGGAGACCCCTGCTCTAATGGAAAGCCATAGTATTGTTAAAAGAAAACCCAAGATCTGAGATTGTAGTGTGAACAGAGGATCAAGTTAGGGTATCTTTTACAGGTGGCAGAAATTAAAAACTTAAGTGCTGACCTAGTTTTGCTTTAATAAAGGAAGTCAGGTCAGAATCATATTAACAGGGAAGGCATAAACCAGTATGGAGTAATTTAATCTCCAAATGACTGCCTTTCAATTTTTTTTCTTTAGTCCTTCAGATACTTTCTTTTAGTTTCTCAGCACCCTTAAAGGGACAAAAATGTGTTGACCATGTAAAACAACATGCTGATAATTCTCCACTCTTGTTTTTGTTTGAATTTGTTTTTATCTCAGTATGATGTTTTAAAGAAGCTTGCTTGTGTTAAATGCCTTCATAAAGGTGCTTCAGTGGTAAATACATAATACAGAGATATTCCTCACACATGACATGAGACCTGCAGGAAGGAAGATTTCAGTTCACTGATTCTTTG
>JAOYMU010000001.1:93175127-93189937 GCA_025802295.1 Psammodynastes pulverulentus | reverse complement strand
ATGCCCCCCTCCCCCGCACATGCGTGCATGACTTCCCCCGCTCTCCCTGTGCATGCACACACAACCAGCTTGAAAACTTATCTTCTATGTTACTTCTGGGGAGTAACACAGTCGAGGCGAGCAATCCGCTTTTCTGTGCGAATCAGCTGAGAGGATATAGGACAGGCAAGCGCAGGGGTGGGTGGGGCCGAATGATTGTCTGAGATACCAGTTCGCCTGAACCATCCCAAACCGGCTAAATCCCACCTCTGTCTTGCCCACAGGTGCTTTGGAGAATAGGTTGAGCTCCTCTCTTCTTTATGGCACCCCCTCAAATAATGAAAGACATGTTATCAAGTCAGCCCTAGTTCTTCTACGATGGTAATATAAGATCTTTTATATACTGAGATACATAGATATACCAAAAATCAGTCTCATATTTATAGTTCAAAAGTAGAATCCTCAGGGGCAAAGTAAACAAAACAACAGCCCTACATTAAATATAAGGAAAATGGGAATTAGAGAAAGAAAATGCCATTTTATACTGAAAATCCCCTACTGATATTCTCTAAACATTCCTCCATTCCTAACCTGCTAAATTTAATTAATGCATTGTCTTTATTATAATTCTCAGTTAATTGAAACAAATGTCTTAGGACTGGCCATCGCCGGTGAATTCTATTGTTATTAACTACATTGTTAGAAAAATAATGGCTAAACTATGACATATAAATATTATTAACCAAGACACCTTCAGTTTCAGCTTAGATCTACAGCCTCAAAAAAAAATAACCCCATTCTTGCTCTTGAAAAAGCAAAATGCCACAAGAAAAAAAACATATGAAAAATTATAGAAGTTGGTTTTGCTTCTTTTCTTCTTTCAGTCTTTATGGTTCAATTTTTAACAGCTATGTGTTACAACCGATCCTGCTGCAGCATAAAGCTTTCAATCGGTTGATTAAAACTCATTTTAGTTTCTTTTCCTGGGAAAGCAAAGTTATAAATATAGTGAGAGGTTCTCAGGTCTTTGGAGAACAGTCCGCTCTTCTCTGTGAAAGCCCCTCAAGTCCTGGGAGACAGTTATCATTTGCCTCCTGGTCCTTCTCTTCAATAGGTTAGATGTACCTAGTTCCGTCAACTGTTACTCATACAGTTTAGCCTCAAGACCTCTTATAAGCTTTGTTGCTCTTCTCTGTGTACTTTCTAGGGTCTCAGAAGATAGAAGTGTCCCAGAGTTCCAAATGGATCAAGGCAGGTCCCCCAACCTTTACTGCCAGTGAATCCAACGTGTCCTCTGCCCTTTTTATGGCATAGTTAACTAATCTTGAAGTCCCAAACCCCTGGAAGACCTTTATGCTGGGAAGATATCATGCCATTGGTTTCCAGCAAAAATGTCAAAATCATGGTTACATGACTGTAGAACAGATTACAGATTAACCAAATTGGAAGGTACCTTGTAGGTCATCTAGTCCAACCACCCCCTCCTCTCTGTGGCAGCCCCTCAAATACTGGAAGACTGCTCTCCTGTCTCCCCTGGTCCTTCTCTTCCCTAGACTAGCCAGGCCCAGTTCCTGCAACCGGTCATCGTATGTTTTAGCTTCCAGTCCCCTGATCGTCCTGGTTGCTCTTCTCTGCATTCTTTCTAGAGTCTCAACCTCTTTTTTATAGTGTGGTGACCAAAATTGGATGCAGTAGTCTAGGTGTGGCCTTACTAAGGCTTTATAGAGTGGTATTAGTATCTCCCTTGATCTTGATTGTATCCCTCTGTTAATGCAACTTAGCATTGGCTTTTTTGGCTGCCGCTACACACTGCTGGTTCATATTTAGCTGGTTGTCCACTAAGACTCCAAGATCCCTCTTCCAATTCCTGCTATTAAGCCTGGTTTCACCCAGTCTATATGTGTACTTTTGGTTTTTCTTGCCTAAGTGTAGGATTTTACTTTTCTCTACGCTGAACAGTGCAAACAGTTGTATATGCAGGCTGGGTGATGAGTGCCCAAAAGGCAATCATATGACTGGGGGAGGGGGCAGATGTCAGAATGTTGAATCTTGGTCATAAATAGCTTTTTCAGATAGAATCGTAACGTCAAATAGTTGGAAAGCAACTCATCATAAGTCAAGGACTACTTGTATACCGGTTTGTTTGATGGTTTGTTAAGAAAATTTACATTTTCCATTTTGGAAGGGAGAGGAGGTAGAAACTAATATTTCTTTTATCCAGACCTCTAAATTAGGAATATTATGTTGTGTTTTCCTTTATATATATAAATCTAAATCTAAAGTGCTATATATTTTTTCTCCACCTTTTTCGTGAAAATGTTGCTATATTGATCTGGTTGTTTGTTTGTTTTCCCCTTTTGGTGGTACCTTAATGATTTTGATCTGAAGCTACTTAGAAACAATATTGTATAAGAAGCAGTGTCAAAATGTATGAACCAATAAAACAAAATAAAAATAAACTGTGTTTGGTTCAGCTGTTTGTGGAAGGAACTGACAGTTAAATAATTGAGGATGCTGCTGATTTGATTTATACATGATGCTACATCATAATTCACTTCCAAAAGTAAAATATGCGAGCTATAAAGAAATGCTTTTCTTTGACAGTCTTGAATCTATTTCCAGGCAGCTTCATCTGGATAAGCTCAAGTTCTAACGCTACGGAAAATGAGGAGAAAGCTACTTTCTATACCGTTTTAGAAGCTGAGCTTTAAACGAATCTCCATATTTTGTGATGAATAGAATAATAAATTTGAATGAATGAATGTGTCCTTGGTGCTCTCTGAGCTTGGTTGTTTTTTTTACAGATGTTTCATTGCCCAGCCAGGAAGTAGCATTTGTGGAGAGGAGGAGGAGGAGGAGGAGGAGGAAGAGGAGGAGGAGGAAGAGGAGGAGGAGGAGGAAGAGGAGGAGGTGATAATGATGAAATCCTACTTTATAATGCAAGTGGGTTTTATATAAAACCAATGCTTCCCCAATCTATCCATCCATCCATCCATCAATCTCTTTACATATAAAAACTTTTATCAGACAAAAATCTGACAAGCTTATTTTCTAGTTGTGTAAATGACACCACGTATGTTCTACCTTTACTTTGAAATGATGAATCCAAGCAAAAGACTTACTTACCATCTCCTCTTCTGTTTGAGAAGTAGGCCATGACATTCTTGATAAAATTATTTCTAGAGACATACTGAAAGTAAAGGAGCTGGTTCATCTTTATTTCTAGTCATGCTAATTATTTTTTAATGAGGACACTATTGATTAAATAGAAAGAAGAGGAATTTGGCAGAAGAGTTTAAGGATAGGTTTCTATCAAATTGTCTCTCTAAATGGAGACCAACTAACCTAAGAAAGGATGACAGAGGAAATAAAAAACCTGTGTTGTAATGCCATAAGAATCAGAAATGAAGACAACTTCTTCAGTCTGACAAGTTTGTATTTCTCCTTGAAAACAATTGAAATGTATTTGAAATACATTTGCAGTATATTATCTTGCAACAGTACCTGAAGAAAAGAATGAAGATTGGAAAAGGAAGAGCCACACTTAAACACATAAAGGAAGATGAATGTTTATCAGAGCAAGCAAAGGATGAATTACAACAGAAGCTGACAGAACAAAGGACCAAGCCTTAGTGAATAAAAGAGACAATTAAAAACAAGTGAATGTAAAACTCAGGAGCTGTGGAGAGACCTTGGAAGAAGTTACAAACCTTTGCGAGGGAGTTGAATGGTTCTATGGAACAGGAAACAGAGACCAGGTATCTGAAGGTTAGAGAGAATATAGCTGAGATTTGCCAGAGAATAATAACTGAAATGATAGTTGATAATTCACAGCTACAGGAAAAAAATATACATGTGAGTAGGAGAATGATTGACTTTAGATGTGGTATCAACAGAGATATTTGGTTTCTGGAATGATGGTCTGAATTATCAGGATGATGGTTTTCTGACATGAGATGGGCTTAAGCTAGGACAGTTTAAACAGTGTTGAGCTGCTGCTGACAAAGAAGAATTTGAACCACATCCTTTAAAGCAGGGGTGTCAAACTCAATTTCATTGAGGGCTTTTACATAGAATTGGAAGGGACCTTGGAAGTCATCTAGTCCAACCCCCTGCTCCAGCAGGAGAGCCTATTCCAAATATCTGCCTTTATCTAGGACCAAACTCACAGCCTCCTGATTGTGAGGCGAGAGCCTCCACCTCTAGGCCACCACACATCAAGGTTGTGTTTGACCCTGAGAGGCTGAGGTGGGCATGGTCAGGGTGGGTGTGGCCAGCTCAATGTCACTTGTATCAGGGATGCCTGTGGTGGCCCGAGTGCTCTGTCAATGAAAATGGGCTACTGAGCTCCGTTTTCAGCTGTGACGGCCTCCTGCAACCCTCTGCCAGTGAAAACGGAGCTTGGGTGGGGCATATACACAATATTCCAGATGCCAGTTTGGTCCAGTGATTAAGGAACTAGTCTAGAAACCAGGAGACAGTGAGTTGTAGTCCTGCCTTAACCATGAAAGCCAGCTGGATGATTTGGGGCCAGGTTAATCCACCTTGCAGAGTTGTTGTTGTGGGGAAAATAAAGGGAGGAAGTATTAGGTATGTTTGATGCCTTGAATTATTAATTAAAAATAATAAAGGTGAGATAAAAATAAGTACATTAAGATTGAATTAAAAGTGGTCACACCATCGATTTATATTAATCATTATAATGTTGGCATATTTATTCCCAGTACTGTTTTTTTATTATACCTAACATGCTGCTGGCCTTTTTTTTACAGTGAATGTACACTGTGTGAACACCTTTATCATTATTCCAAAATGCCTTTCCTCATTAGTCACTGTGAGTTCTGACCTCCTTGTGTGAATAGTTAAAAATTTTGACACTAATATGCATCATTTTATACTTGTCATGTTGAATGACATCTGTCATTTTTATGCGCAGAGATCCCATTGTTGCTAATTTTTATATGCATATTGGCCTCATTTATCAAGCCTAAAAAAAAACCCCCATCTGTATACAGGTGTCAATCCAACAACTTTGTTATTTTGGTTTTACATCATGATGCAATTTTACATTAAGATAGCAACAGTAGCCTTGTCAGTTTTTAAAGCAGGCTTGCTGCTTGTTCCTTTAAGGGGTCATTCACAGAATTGGAAATACTTTTTTGTGAGTTGGCCAGCATGGCCCATCCCCTTTCTTGCTGACGTCTGATTCTATCGCAGATCAGACTTTTCCCAGTGGAGCTGGAGAATGAGTTCAATGAAAGCTGTCTGCTTGCAGTCTTAAAGGGCTGCAGGCATTTGAATTACTATTTCCTCTGCTTCTGCTTGGCTCCCTTGGAGCTTTAAGTCAGCAACACTATCAGGAGAGATGGTGAGTGCATGGGATCATCTCACAGAGCAGGAATGATCCATTAGTTTCTTCTCTATCAACAGCTTGAGAGGATCTACTGCATGCTTTGAAAGAAGCTATGATCAGGCTCAGTTCTGCAAAACAAGGAATGAAGATTGCCCTGGCTGAATAAAAGTTGTGGCTTCCTAGTCTGAGATAATGGTTTTGTCTGTCCCAGTGATTGCTCTGGGAGCTACATTGGGGACTGCTACTAGCCTCCTTGCCTTGTGTGGTCTTACCTGCTTCTGCAAATATAAGCGACCTGGGAAAGGATCCTCGGACAAGGAACGGGATCTGGAGACAGAAAATGCCAAGCCTAGCGTGCTTCAAGCAGTCCATCAGGTAAAGCAGTGTATTGATTTTGTTCTCCTCTTCTTTCAGAGATGCTGTTGCTTAACAAGTGTAGATTTTGAGCAAGGTCATCTAGTGTATGGGATAATTTAAGATTTATAGCAATTGTCTGTGTTTGCAGAATTTCAGGGTGTAGCGTGACTTCTATACAAAGGAGGAGAGAAGGGGGGGAGGCTCAGGTGGCATATGGGATTACAAAAGCAACAGCCAGCAGCTTTTGTTTTATGAAAGAGAAAGATGGCATAACAAAGATACAGTCATTTCACAGTCAGTTGGTAGCTGGACAGGGTATAATTGATAAAATACTGAAGCTTGGGTGGTAGATGGTAATAATGTCTGAACATTGCATAATTCTCGTTGATTTATTGATAAACACACCTATGACTATATGCTTTTGCAACACAAGAAAGTCTGGTGTGTAACTAGTGTGCTAAATTCTGGGCAAGTGTCAAGCATAGTAATATATGTTGGTTAAAATTTAAGACAGACAATAACATCTAGTTTGCAATAAACAGGTACTACTGAAAGATATTAAGACAGCAATGGAGAATATAATGTTATGGCATAATACACATTTAAATGTCCATAACACAGATTAGATAGAGTATGTTAATCTTGAATCATTTCAGGATTTAAACAATACAGCATATGGAAAATTATCATACATAGGGTTCACAAGGGAGGGAGAGGGAAAATGACAAAATGTGTGTCATGATACAATCCCGCAGTTTACATAAGTAAAAGTAGAGTTTGCACTGTGACATCACCATGTAGCATCACCATTTTGATACTGGCTTGCCCTGAATATCTATGTTAGCATATCAACAATAGGTGAGAATGAGAAAGACTAATTAGACAAAAATTTCAATTGTATGGGATGAGGGTTCAAATTCCCCACTAGCCATTCGTGGATATGGTCAAAGAGTTTTCTGGGCCCATATATTCTGATAAAGCATAATGTGTGTTATTTGCTTTTGCTTTAACATGATGTGCAAATCTGCCCATTATAGCTAGTTCAAAAAACTATGGTTAAAAATATTCTTGGTTAGAATTATGTATGAAAAATTCAAATTAGGCATTAAAAGGAGTGAAGTTCAAAACCATTCTTTGTTATATTAAAAGACATGAATAAATTTAAAAAGTATTGATTTTGGGATTGTGTTGTGTGTGCCTGCTTTATTGCACGTGCAAAAAGTGTGTGACAGCTAATAGCTTTTATTTTGTGGGTCCCAGAGTTTCTCAGCTTGATGGACTCCTGAATTTGAACCATTTTTTCACATTGGGGAGAAATTGAGGACAGATTTTAATCCTTTTAGATGCTTATGATACCCATTTCACTCCATAAAACTCTGGAAGGCCTCCTGCTATACTTGTGCCCTCTTTTGACCAATGGAAGATGTTAATTCTTGCTATCATGAATCAATAATTTAACTAATAAAATCAGATCTTGTTGCAGCAGACAGAAAAAGTAATTTGATAATTGATCACTATACTCAAGTATCTAAATTTAAAAGGGTTTTTTCCTTCAAAAATTGCACACACACAATTATGTTAGGATTTGCATAATGCAGCTGCTTTAATGTGATTTGCAGTCAGATGATGCATTCACATTCCTGTTCCTTACCATTTATCCCAAACTGAATCTAAATCATTGAGCAACCTACATGTGTATTTGTGTGTATGTGGAACTTTAATCACCCCCCCCCCCACACACACACACATAGAGCATACATATTAGAATCCCATCCCATTCATGTTGGAAGCACCAAGACACTTCCGGGTAGAAAAGATTAGCCAGTGATATCACTGTTGCCTGGAAACACTTGGTTGGAGGTTCTTTTCATATCCCCATTAATGTGCTCACCGAAGTGGTACCTATTTATCTACTTGCATTTGCATACTTTCAAACTGCTAAGTGGGCAGGAGCTGGAGCAAATGCCAAGAGCTCATCCCATCACATAGCAGCACTCAGGTCTCAAACCAGGACTTGCTTAGAATATTGGAACAAGGAATATTGTCAGCCCAATATTCTAACCATGTGAGCCACTATGCTCCTTCACATTAAAATTATTTCTATAGATAATAGAAATAACAGATAGATAGATAGATACTGTACATATATCCATTTGCTTGAAATAAATGTTTGATATTAATGCGACAAATATTCTGCTTCTTCTGCTGTTTAAAAATGTATGTAAGTCATATATTAAAAACCATGAAATGACAAAAGGGACTAAGACTGTTTCCTAGTCATTGTCAATTCATTTTCAAAGGCAAAAAAAAAAAAAAAGATACAGAAAAGCCAATTGTGTGTTTCTGCTTTCCAAGTCTTTTGGGAAAGGGGCTATTTTTCATAACTCCTGGCTTTATAGCTTATATGGGAAGCTCATAGCCCAGGATTCAACCTTTTTCGAGGGCCATCAGAACCCCTTCCTCCAAGACTGTGCTTACCTACCCAAATCATGAAAGAATGAAGAAAAAAGAATACCAAACAGAGAGTTCTTGGAGGAAAAAATGAAACCCATAATGCAATACATGCATGCATATGCACATACACATACACATACCATCCAACAAATACACACAACACTAGGAAATTATCAATCCCTTTTCTAAGTCACTCTGGTTCCAAACTGAATTGGACATGTTTACTTTTCTACCAAAGGTGAAAAAAGGTGAATGAATAGCAGCATCTCTGAACTCATCTGTAGTTTAGCTATGATCTCTTTTTGCTACATACTGTATGCATAGCATGTAGTTGAAGTAATCAATTGCATTTCTTAGAAGAGAGTAATAAATCCCCCTTAACCATACTGCCTTTCACATGCCTTTTCCTTATCTAATGGCCCTTTTCATCATATACCTTTACCCCATAGGATAAGATTATGGTACATACCAATAATATTTCATTTATATAACTGTAGAACATTAATCCAGTTGCAATTTGTTTCCATCCTTCACACTTCAAATGAGCTATACCAAGATTATATCCCATGATTTCTCACTTGACTAAATCAAATTCGCAATAACATTTTAGCCCTAAACATCTCTGCAACTTAGGTTAGCCTGCAAGAGAGTGAAGGGTCCGGGGCCATTTAGTGATCCTCGTGGTTGAATATGGATATCTATGCATATAATAACAATAGACTGTGAAATATAATGTACTAATAGAACATCTAGATTGAAAGATACTGATAAAAGAGAATATTTGTAACTCAAGAATGAACCATACGGTCCTTGTATTGTGTGAGCTTGGTGGTTTTCTTGCAGATATTTCATTAGCAAACTAGGTAACATCAGTGCAGTGATGATGTTATCTAGTTTGCTAATGAAATGTCTGCAACAAAACCACCATGTTCAGAGACCAACAAGAACCCCACAGATTGAAAGAGTCTAGCTATTACATTATATTCCATAATATATTGTTACTGTATGAGTTAGTTCACCCTTCTGAAATAGCTTCAAGGGGGCACAGGATGGACAGAGAGCTGGGGGAAGAAATGGAAAAGAGGTCTTGAAAAGGAAAGTGCATAGTTTGGGAGGAGACTTAGGTTTAGTCCCTAATAACACAAACTGAAAAGGGCTCTCCAATAGCAAAACTGTCTGGATTCTTGGATAGTTGCTACCACTCACAATAGATAGTACTGGATTGATGGGTTGGAATGATAGTGAGGCAAGAAATGGGGGTGGTTTACATGAAAAAATTGTTTGTTTAATACTATAAAAAGTACTAAGTGGAATCATTTGGGGTGCAGCCTTAATTAGTAATCTGACTCATGTTGCCTAGCAACTAGGGGATCCAAATAAATTTGTACTATACTTCTTGCATGTTTTTAAAAAGACCCATTGCATTCTAGACATAATACAGCCTTGATCTCCTCTGCTATAAGATGAGAGATCTCCATTTGGAAAAGTTGAGCTTGGGATGGGTAGGTTATTTATTTATACACAGCTTAGTTTCTCCATTTATAACCCACCTCAATTGCCAAAGTGACTCTATGGGACGTGCATTATTTTAAAACAAGAGCACAAGCAAAAAAAAAACAATAACCCCCAAAAGACTACTTTTTGGGGGAGTCTATTAAAGGAAGCAGTGAAAAAAATGTAATGAGGCTTCAGCAATTTAGCCTGTTGCCCGATTTTACCTGTAATATAAAGAACATGTTATGTGCAAGCTCTTTTAGGCTTTCTTTTCTGTTTTTCCTGTGCTACATAGGTTCCTTGAAAGCTTGTGATTTTAGCTTTAAATGAAATAGGTTTTGAAATACTTAATGCCCAACAAATCAAGACAAAGGACTGATCACATCATTGACATGTGGGACAAGAGAAGTTAAAACTGTGTTATAGTCGCAACTACTCTGCCTATTCAGAATCCATCTTCTTACCGTTAGGTTTCTATTGTAATGGAACGATAGGAAATCTATCCCTTGAATGCTACTCTGTGGTGTCTGTTTCGCTAGACTTATTCACTATCCGCCAATGCAGTCAATGAGCAAGGATCACATCTAGTGTGAATTAGTGTCATAATTACATGATTAAAGGAACAGCCTGCCTGCCTGCCTAATCCCGATTATTGGTTCTACTTTTAAAAAATGCCAAGAAAACGATTCCTTCCCAAATGTATGTTTTAGAAGAGAAGCTTCTTCCTTTCAATTCTGAAACTTAATTTAGTTTGTTTGTGTGGGACATGTATTTGCATGTCTCTTGTATCTAGTGGTGGGATTCAAATTTTTTTACTACCGGTTCTGTGAGCGTGGCTTGGTGGGCGTGGCAGAGAAAGGATACTGTAAAATCTCCATTCCCTCCCAACTCCTGGGGAAGGTTACTGTAAAATCCCCATTCCCTCCCCACCCCACTAATCTGCTTTCCAGCTCCATTCTCCTGTGCAGGGCAACAAAAGAAGACCTGGCTGATCAGCTGGGACTCGGGAGGCAGTGAATAGATGAGGGCCGGGCCAATCAGAGGTGGTATTTGCCAGTTCTCTGAACTACTCAAAATTTCTGTTACCAGTTCTCCAAAACTGGTCAGAACCTGCTGAATACCACCTCTGGTATGGCTTAAAGTAGCAGCCCCCAACCTTTTGGTCACCTTGGACTAGTTCTGTGGAGAGAGTTTTTTCCACAGACCAGAGGGGGCCATAGTTTTGTGTGCTGCCTGCATCCTGGGGTTGGGGCTTCACTTGTTTGCACGGCCTGTTTGTGGGCATGCCATGGCCTGGGATCAGTCTACAGAGTGGGGGTTGAGGACCCCCTAACTTAAAGTCATCTGACTTGTTTTGGAGCTTCAGGTTGTTTTAGTTACTTTCTTATTTTAACAGAATCCCCATCTGCAACGTGAAATTCCTGATCTTTAAAGTTAATGACTGATTCAGCATGAGCAGTAGACCATTTGGTGGAAACTTTAATTTAGAACACCTTTTGCATGAACAATCATTGATATCCCATCCATTGTATGTGACATCTTCTTATGAAATACCACGCTGAAGGAGAGCTCTGCATCAACTCAATGAACATTTTTTTAAGGTGTATTGTCAAGTTCCAGAAACCAGGAATGATGCACTAAGGTTCATCTAAGCAGTTCTGTTTATTGTTCTCATTGATAGACAAAAATCTTGCCAAACTAAAGCAACTACTTGCATTATTAAAGATATATTCTGAGAATTCCTAGAGAAGAGCAGATTTAATTCTCTTCTCCCAACAAAAAAAAAAAAATTGCTGTTTTTTGCTCCTGTGGAATGCATTTCCTCTCTCCTGGAAATTTATCTGGAAATCCGGACTACAGGGAATCCTCAACTTATGACCACAATTGAACCCAAAATTTTTGTTACTAAGTGAGACAGTTCTTAAGTGAGTTTTGATCAGAGGTGGTATTCAACAGGTTTTGATCAGTTCTGGAGAATCGGTAGCAGAAATTTTGAGTAGTTCAGAGAACCAGCAAATACCACCTCTGACTGGCCCCACCCCCATCTATTCTCTGCCTTCCGAGTCCTATGGCTGGGTCTTCTTTTGTTGCCCTGCACAGGAGAATGAAGCTGGAAAGCAGGTTAGTGGGGTGGGGAGGGAATGGGATTTTGCAGTAACTTTCTCCCAGGAGTGGGGATTTTGCAGTAACTTTCCGCCTGGAGTGGGGAGGGAATGGAGATTTTACAGTATCTTTCCTCTGCCACACCCACTAAGCCACATCCACCAAGCCACGCCCACAGAACCAGTAGTAAAAAAAAATTGTAAGCACTTCTTCCAAATCATTTTTAATACCTCTAATAAACTAGTGGAAGAAATGCTTTGATTTTTGTGTGAACACAGCACTTCTCATCTATTCATAAAGGCCCCCTTCTACAAATTTTTTTAAAAAGAGTCGTGTTAGATTAATGAATAGACTTATTTTATTATAACAAAAAAGAAAGGGGAAAGAACAGAGCTGAAACACATAGCGGTAGTCATTTGGCTTGACAAGTAGACTAGAAATGTATTTCCCTAAAAATAATTACAATGTTTGACATCATTGTTCAATGCCGTCCTGAAATAACTCTTATCTTGCTTGTTTTGTACTGTGCTGCCTTTATTAGAATTTAATAAATTATAAGTCAAATATTAATTATGGTGGTATTTGTAGCAGAGTGAAGGTGCACTCATCTGGCATTGAACCTTGTTGCCATGCTATATGAAAGGAATATAGTGTTCTCAAAACCTGTTTTGCCTTTCGGATTATTACGGAGTTAAAAATGCACAAAGTGAAATTCATTTGAACAGGGTTTATGTACCATAGATATATGCAGCTAGAGCAGTGCTTCTCAAATAGTGGGGTGCGCCCCCCAGGGGGGGCCCGAGGCTCCATCAAAGGCGGTGTGTTTGACCTCGGGGAACGTACTTTTCTATTTTGATTTTTTTTACTGTTCTAGAATAAAGTGCAATCGACTCTACTACATTAAGGGGCAGTGGCGCTCTCATTGGCAGAGTGTGCGCAGGGAGCATTCGCTTGGTGGTGTAGGTGTTTTGTTTGCACTGAGCATGCGCACTTTGCATACATTATAGACAAATGATACTACTTATAGTCGCGCGGGGGCGCAAAATTTTTCTTCTTCCTAGGGGGACATGACAGAAAATAATTGAGAAGCACTGAGCTAGAGGTTTCAACCCTTCCTTCCCCTGTGGGAAATAAACCAATTTCACAGGAAATGAATGAAATCAAACTTTAAAAAAAAAAGAAAAGGAAGAAAGAATTGGAATTTAAATTTACTAATTTTTTTACAAATTGTTAAAATCCTGGATTGTTCTCCTGGGCCTTCGGTTAGGATGATAATTGAGCCTCTGTGGGGGGGTTTTAAGTATCTTTTTGTTCTTCCTGTGTAATGGGATCAGTTTCCAGTCAATTGTATTTTCTTTCTTTTATATCCAGAATTGAGATATTACATTACATATTTATACTGCTTCGTTTTTTTAAAAAAAGCTGAAGAAAATATAATGCTCCAAACAGATCACTAGATTGGGCTGGTATACTACAAATAAACAGATGTATCTGGCTCTTGAAAGAGAGACTGCAGAAATCAAAAGTATAAATCAAATAACACAGTAATTGTAAATAAAACTGACATGTCCAAACAGAAAAAAAATGGATTTAAAAACTTAACAATAAACCAATAAACATAAAAAATTTAACACAGAAAAACAAATTAAATTAAATGCAATTCCTAATTCAGCCACAGTAATACTATCTATTCTAAAGCATTTACTCTTATGCCTCAATTTCCCTTAATTACTTTTTTTTCCTGGAAATTTATTTCAATTCAAGGCTCCCTGACTCTGTAGTAAGTCTATTCCAAATGCTAACCTAACATTCTGGACACCAACATTGTCTTCCTATCCCAAGCTTGGTGTGTAACTTCCTCCTTGGGGTTTTTTTTTAAGCAAGGGTCCCCAATTCTTGGTCCATGGACTGGTACTGGTCCGCAGCCTGTTGGGAACCGGTCCATGCAAGCAACAGGTGAATGAATACATTTGCGCAAGCCATCCCCTCTCCCCCATCGACACCGCCACCACTGACGGTCCATAGAACTGAAAATTTGCAGACTGCTGTTTTAAAGGACTGAAAATTTTCTTCAGTATACTAAAATATAGCAGCCTGGTCAGTTTGGCAAATAGTCAATTACAGCTGCCAGTTGTTTCCTGCAGAAATCTGGACTACTGCTAGATGGTAGGAAAGAGAAACCAAAAGTTCTAACTTTTTACTGTGCAGCTAAGAAAATCCTAGATATTGCTTAATCCCTCTGATTTAACCCATTTCTATCTCGCCACATCAATAACATGTTTTGAAAGGCGCAGGTTGTTGTGATTCTGAATTAACATTTACTTTGCAGAAAGGACTGTCATACTATGCATTTAATGTAGTCATAATTGATTGCAGGAGGTCCTTCCTATTAATGTTCCCAATGGCCTTCAGTGGGTCTATAATAGTGGTGGCTAACCTTTTCGGTTAGCCAGCTGGTCTTTGTGTTGAAATGGGAGCGTGCGCATGTCAAAAAGGCACTGAGTGCCAAAACATGTGTGCGCATGTACGCACACGTGTTATGCCGGAAACCAGAAGAGCAGCTCCCAGCACACACATGTGCACTGGCCAGCTGGTCTTCTGGTTTCTAACGCACATGCATGCACAAAGACCAGCTGGCCAGTTGGTTTCTAACACCAGCTGGTCTTTGCATATGCATGAGCATTAGAAACCAGAAGACCAGGTGGCCAGCACGCATGTGAGCACCAGGAACTGTTCTTCTGGTTTCCAGTGCTCTTGAGCACATGAAGACCAGTTGGCTGGTGCATGCAGGAACCCAGAAGAGCAACAGACGACAGCTGGCATGCCCAGGGAGATGGCTCTGCATGCCACTTCTGGCACGCGTGCCATAGGTTCGCCATCATGGATCTATAATTTGCTTGAAATGAAATAAGGCTCTCATTCTCACCTATATAGTCAAAGTATTTTATGAACACCTTGTATGTTGAGCTCCATCCTTCATTTCAGGAAAACTGCAGTATCTATCTATCTATCTATCTATCTATCTATCTATCTATCTATCTATCTATCTATCTATCTATCTATCTATCTA
>JAOYMU010000001.1:93118580-93128674 GCA_025802295.1 Psammodynastes pulverulentus | reverse complement strand
GAGATTCTCATTCATCCAGATCACGGTTGTCTCAAAAGTGCTTTCCAAAAGACATCTGAACTTTCTTAGTTTTTTCCTTGGAAATGTTTCACTTCTTGGATGAAGTGCCAATAGTTCAACTGGAGTAAATATAACTGAAGACACCATATCTATAGTATATAGATATAGTTGAATATCTACTGAGATTCTCATTCATCCAGGTCACGGTTGTCTCAAAAGTGCTTTCCAAAAGGCAACTGAACTTTCTTAGTTTTTTCCTTGGAAATGTTTCACTTCTTGGATGAAATGTTTTCAAGGAGAAAAGTAAAGTCCAGTTGCCTTTTGGAAAACACTTTTAGAACAACCAGGGTGAATTGTTTCCTTAATGGAATGAACCATGGTCTACAAGGCTTTTCTCTTACTGCCTATACAGAGAGGCGCTTTCGGTCATAGTAATGCTTTCTGAACCTCGAGAGTTGCCCCAATGCTTAGAAAAATTATATATATTGTTGTAGCTCCACTAATACTCCTAATGTTTATAAATACAATCAAATGGTCAAAGCCCTGTGGCTTTGATATTTCATCATTTTATCAGTTTTATCTATTTCAGTATTTGTTATCACCCAATACATGACATTGGAGAAAGGGAACTGCTGAAGTCCAATATAAAATGTCACCTGCAAAGTTACTAATGAACAAGGGCAAATGTATGTACTTCACTGCTATGCTGAAAGAAAGAGCGCATAGAATGAGAAGGCAGCGCATGAGCTTTTGGCAGTGGAAGTGACTAAAGGTAGAAATCCATCTGTTCAACTCCATGCCTTTTCCTGTCTGTGATTGATTCAATTAGTTGCTCACTTCCTGTTTCTTCTTCCCAGACTGAGGTTGGTAACCATCTTAGCAAAGGGGCAACTTTTTTGCAATTATATTGGACAAAGGATTGAATCCATTCCAAACCCCAATCTCTATTTCCCATCCCCACTTCTCCTTTATTTCTGTATTTATTTTTTTTAAAGTCTTCTTATGCAAATCTTGCGCATTATTACGAAGACCTCAGATTTTTTTTCCCTTTCTGCCCAGGGTCTGGACAAGTTTTTCTGAAAACTGCAGCTGATTTGCAAATCCTAGGAGGTGGCGTGGAGGCATGATGCCCTCTTCTTTTATACTCTATGTCAACCTTTTTTTAAAAAAAAAAAGCTTAAAAGCTTGCAAATGACAATAACATACTTATAAAAACTAAGCCAGGATGATTACTGGAACAATGAGTATCAAAAGAAAAATTAAAATCAAAGAAACAAAAAACGATACTGGAAAAGATGCCGGTGTAGATATGTCCTGAGAGAGACTGTTTTAACCATATGCTACATTATGACTGAAAACATATTGTTTAAAAATAACACAATATATCGTTATATAAATGAAAAACTACCTACTAGCAGCAATGGTTCCAGAGAAATTTAGCACCAAAACTAACCGGAAGAAGATGGAGAAAATGGGAATGGAGTGAAGGAAAATGGATAGGTTCAGTGTAACTGACATCATTTTATTGTATTTAAAAAGAAAAAAAATGCAAACTGGCATGAGTTTAGTCCCTCTGGAAACATGCTACCCTAGTAGATCCTGCAGCCAAAATTATATTTTTACTCCTGTGATCATCTAATACAGCCAAAACTTCCCAACACTGCTTTATCATATATCAGAAGGGTATGGCACAAACAGGTGTGGAGGCTCTCTGTTTATTTAGACTTGTTTATCATAAACAATCCTGATTTATTAAGCTAAAAAAAGTTCTTCAGAACTTGTATTATTATTTTAGCTCCAAATCTCATAGTCCACATATCTATTAGACTATGCACTCTTTGAAAGAAGTTCACAGGTATATGCACAATATTCTGTTTTTCTTTTAGCCACACAGTGGAACTTTAAATGTTAGTAAAAGAAGGATATGTGAACCAGGAAAAGGACTTTGAGAATTGTTAAGCAATAAAGATGAATTTTGCATTGATATATCCTGCCACACAAAGACAGCAGGTATTTCTTTCACTTATTAAAAACAAACAAACAAACAAACAAACAGAAAACACAGTCAGTTTATGATTATAAAGACCAAGTATAAATAACATAAAATTAGCATATGTGTATTTTTAAGCCCTGGAGTCTATATCCTCTTAAAGGATTTGACTCATTGGCTATCTAGCTTCCACAGCAGCCTGGGTTTTCAGTAAAGAGTTTTAATCAATTTTCTTATCCCCACTATATAAAAATATAAATGCAAAAACACCCCTCACCCACCCATTTCCCTAATCTGAATTATGCTATTTTCACAGGAACATGCTATCAATATTGTAAGAAGATATATGAACTTGTTAGTAGAGTTTTCACAGGACATTTGCCTAACACCGGAACTGCCCATTGATGCATCATGCTAAGAAAAATTATTCTGGCTAGTTGACAATAGCATGAAAATTAACCAGATTATCAGAGCGGATCCAATCTAACCTAGATGACCTTGAGAAGCTAGAAACAAATTCCAAGATGTGTGTGCACAGGGCTCAGAAATCCCAATGATGAATAAGCAAAGGGCTAAAATGGCTCAATAGCTGACTAACAAAAGGAAAATACCAGAGAGATAAAAAAAAAAACAGACATACACATAAAAGCATAGAGAGACGTAGGATGACATTGGCCTGCCATGTCTAGCTTATAAATTGAGTCAGGTTGATAATGCAGACTATGGCCCCAGTACATGTTTCTGAAAAATGAAAGGTTGCCACCTACATTACAGCTGCCACAGTTGAAGATGTCAGTACATAGTAAATGTTGCTGTATTCCTCTTAGCTTCCATCAGATCAGCTTACATTTTTAGTGTGAATTTACATTATACATGTGCATCTCTGTCTGTGTGTGTGTGTGAGTGTATGTGTATGTATAATATACCAAAGCTTAGAGTATTGATTAAAAAAAAAATCACCAGTTCTATAAACAAGAGGCATTCCTTGCTAAATATCAGGATAAAATTCCGATCCGTGGTCCATGCTTTGCAGCACAGGTTTCTGATCCAGGGTGGACATCCTGCTTAACATTTCTGCAGACAGTGCATAACTATTGCTAGATTTCTCCTCAAACCAACTGTCTAGTGCCCGTTTGGCTTCGAAGTTGGCAATAGGTGGTCCATTTACAGCAACTGTCAAAAGATCGCTGAGTTGTTCCAGAGTAAGTCGGGAACGATTGTTTTTGCGCACTCTCTGAAGAGCATTTCTTCCCTTTTCGCAGCATGCTGTGGAAGTGGGAAGGACTTTGAGGATCTGGATTATTTTATTTAAAAGAGGAAATCTCTGTCTGTATTTACAAATATGACTGATTAAATCTTTAAAGCCATTTTTGGTATAATAATCCACCTTGAGTTCTCGCCATTCCATGAGCAAACTCCCTCTGGTGTCTATGCCTTCTCTGCTGATTTCTGTGCAAAAAGATGGCACCGCCTCCAGATGTTCAAATATTTGCATCATGTCTTCCCTGCCATAGCTCATAAGCTCTTCTGCACTTCTGGGCCAAGCTGCAAGATCAAAAACCTGGCACGCTTTCACAAATGCCCGACTGCGAGGTTCAAACCTTTGAGCCAGAATCACTTGGGTCTTCTGGCATATTTTTTCTCGAATTGACTGGAATTTGGCTTCAGCCACCCGTAGGTTTTTCACAGCAACACCATTAAAGCTTTCACGGAAATTCTCCTCAAATTCCTGTAGATATTCCCCAGGAGAGTCTGCCAGTCTGCTAATTTCTTGGATGGCCTCCTCTATTTTATCATCTACTTGGGATATAAGGAGGTATTCACCTTGAAAAATGAAGGCAAGCCGTGAAAGGACTGCAATGACATCAAGCAAAAAATATATCAACTTAATGGATTGATAGTCCATAAGGAATTGCAAGAGAGCCAAGGCAATAGCAGAAGCATCTGCTCTTTGTGTTTGGCCACTGACATCTTTTAGATGGGCCACTACTTCCAGGTAGTCCTTGATGAGAGCATTGAGGACGTTTTGTTCCCCAATGATCCATTTGATTGCTCGAATATCTCCCAAGAACTCAGTCTCTTCACAGAGAGTAGCAGCAGTGACCCTTAATTCACACATCAGCCTGGGAGAGTAACGGTAAAAGCTGAGTAACTGCTTCAGGTTGTTCTCTAGTTCTTCAAGGCAGGGTAATTCTTTCCCACTAATTGCATCCAATATTTCCAAGTGTGGCTTGTGTACCATTAGAGGTAAGCAGAGCAACCAAGGCAGAGTTTTCCTGATTGTCATGTATATATTTGCTCTTAGACTGGCAGTAATGTTAGCACCATCTATCCCCAAACCAACACTTGGCTTTTCATCTTGCAGCCTTATTCCCAGAGATGAAAAAGCCCGATCTAATGCTTGAACATAACTATCTGTGGTAGAAAATCCCAGTTCTTGGAGAGAAAGGAATTCAGTGGCAGGAGGTCCATCGCTGCTGACGTACTGCACATACACTGCAACGGTGTCAGCAAGTAAATCATCACTCTGCCCATCTAAAATGATGCTGAGGAAAGGAGACTGCCTCACCCGTTCAATGAGATCTTCTCTAAGAGCTCTAGCAATATGATGGATTAAGATTTGACAGTCTCCCTCATTCATGTATTGATCCACCACTTTGAGTTCGCACTTTCTCAGTAGTTCTGCAAGAGGTCTAAAGTCACAATATGGCCGCCCTTCCATAGCTAAATGATAGGCTGTATTGAACAATAAAGTCATATTTCGACACATCTCTTCTGTCTTCTCTGGGTGCATCCTGAGCCGGTAGAGCTGCAGGCACTTCTTGTGGAGATTACTCTGGCTATGAAGTTTTATAGTGTGGATCTTGAATTGCTTTGAGCCAATGATGAAGGCTGAAGTTCGAGAAGACTGTACTGTATACTGCCGACAGACATGACACCACATTTCATTCAACGTAGGAGAGTACCGCAGAAACCAGAACTTTTTAAGCCACTCTTGCTTGAAGCGCCGTATCCTTCTGGTGACAGCAGACATTTTGGAAGGCTCATCTGTGGCTGTTATTATGTCATTTGAAACGGATTCATCTGCTGAATCTACTTCCTGATCATCATCTTCCATTATGGTAGGAACAGACATGATGCTTTCTGAAGCTGCCAAACAAACAAACAAAAATAATTACAGACAATTTAAGACACAGTTCTAGAAAACAATGTAAGGTAATCGTACAACACTTCATCCATATCTACAGATGTCCTTTGTTTTTAACAAAAATGAACATGTTATTTGGGGTAAGGTTGAATTATAAATGTATTGAAACCAGTACTTTTTTTTAAAGTCCTAATTTCCTTAAGTCTAAGCAATTGTAAAACATAACCTCATATTATATACAAGAACTATTGAAATATCATGGAAGGAAAGAAAGAGTTTTTCAAAAACAAACACAAGTCAACAAAGTTAAAAGTAAGTTCCTACATAAAATGTAAACTTTGTTTTATATATTTCACATACATATGAACCAGTATATTTCACATAGGAAACCAAACATACTTCCTGAACTGTATTTAAAATGTCAGCCATGATTCTTTCTCCTATAATGTATGAAGAATATAGCAAACCAATTCGCTGCAATGTTTTTATTGAAAATGAACATATTACAGTAAAAAAGATTTATAATTACAAATTATAATACCCCAAGCTGCTAAGAGAATTAAGTCTGTGTTTTTATAAGACCCAACCATGAGACCTTAGAAATGTAACATCTCCTAGTATAATGTTTAAGGAGCATTTTTACATTGTGTAACTTACCAGTGGGATATGAAAATGCTTGATACTCAGGTACCTGAGGAGGTAGTAGAGATGGCTCAGCTAACTTGCCAGATCTTAGCAGATTTAGCTCAGCCTGCAATTCCCGAATCTTTTTTTTCAGCCGTATGCAGTTGGGACACAAGGAAGTTGTTGGGAGTTCGAGAGCATCATCTTGATTTGACACCAGAGACAGATCAGTGGGGCTGTTCCGTTTAAATGACAAAGGTTCTTCACCTTCCTCTTCCAGCAAGCCAATTTCTTTGGATGTGGTAAAGTGAGAACCGTGAGGGACCTTCCACTCACCCTCATTTCTGTGTCTACTGTGATTAGGAGAACTGTCTTGAACACTAGTCCCACAAGTTTCTGAGACGTCTTGAATTTGGAATCTCAAGGATTTTCGAGTGGAAGGGGTAGAATTTTTGGTGAACTTATGATCTTCTACCTTAGTTGATTCCAGAGAAGCCTCTAGGACATCTTTGAAGATGAGATCTATTTTCTTTTTCTTGGTTTGGGTTTGAGATATCCCTTCTTCAAAGCTACGTTTGTAGGAACTCTTCCCTGGTTTTGAAGTAGTGAGCTCAAGAGGGTAGATCACATCTTCTTGGCTTTCTATAATTCTTTCTGTCTTTTCTCTTAGTAATCTTCTGTCCCCTAAAAAAGAAATTAGGAGACGATTATTCATGGGAACACTACAACATTCCTGACACAAAAACTAAAGCAAAAAGGTAGGACAAACTTTTCATGTGTTGCATAACCAATAAATGCATTTACTGGAATAAATGTTTAGGCACCCTAATGAAAGGTAATATTGAAAATCAAACAATATCTAGGTAATATTCAGAGGTTTGCTTCAAAACACTTCAAAGAATAGATAGTTAATTTAAAGTAACAGGTAGCTAACCTGTAATTGAAATTAAAATAAAATATGGATGTTTCAGCTTGCTGAAAATGTAGTGATAACTTTGACTTGGTAAAAGACATCATGTCAATACTATGAAGTTTCCATGTTAAACCAGTAAACTTGATAGACCTTTCCATTGTATAGTAAGAGTGACACGAGACATGAGAATACACAGGAATTACAATCTCATTTCCCATATCGCTAACTATCACAGTTAATTAGAACCAGGCCAGTAATATCCAAGACTAAGATCTATAGCTTGTTGTAATACATTGCTAAATGTGTGGACTTAAGCAAGATTTACGAAAAGCAAAGGTTTTAGCAGATTAGCAGTTATTTAGAAAAAATAGCCAAATATTCTTACCTGGAAATTTAGAAGATGATGGATTTGATTCTATCTTTCTTCTGTCTTGTAAATAATTCCAAGCATCAATACTTGGTTGTTTTCCAAACAAGGCACTGCTTAATGTTGTTAAATTACATTTAAGAAACACACTTGTACTTATGTAAAGCTTTAGTATAGATGTGGTTCATCAAATCCTAGCACCATAGTCCTCAGCAACTGCAATAGTTTTATCTACTTGTGACACTAGCGGAAAACTGCTATGCAATTATTGCAACTCCAGGTTTTGTGATGCTGCATTGGAACTTCTGTTGTAAGCATGTATCAATTTGCACAGGACTAATTTTGATTCAGAAATTTTTTAAAAAACCCATTCATACAATATGCAAGATTTCAGACAATTCCATATCCTACCTAGTTTTCAGAGTGTGACACTAACTGGTGGCTTGGTTAAGATGTGACAAATATTTTAAGTGACACCTTTCTACCTGAATATTTCTTTGAGGTTTGACATTGAGTAATTCACATTAAAAAAAAAAATCTATTCCATCTTAACCATGGATAATAATATTTGGAATTAAAAACTGTTGTGTCCATAACAAACCAGTGACCTTAATATTACACCTGGTGCAAGTATGTAAATTGCAGCATTTACATGATGAAATCATCTCATATACACTGTCATTTTGTTCCACTTGTAGATATCTACCAGGCAAACATAGAGTTTTTAAAAATAGCATGCTTCCAACATGGTGGATCTAAAAATAGGCTTGAAAGCCCTTAGGCTTAGGGACCGTGTTAAGATTTCTAGCAGCCATGATAGTGGTGATGATGGCATGTAGCCTGAGGCTACAAAAACTAATTAATTCAAGGAAGTTGACTAAATTATGTTAATAAGGTCAGTTTGCCAGAATCACCGGAGAGTTTCTTCAAAATAGCAAAGCTTATTAATGGGTTACCATTTTCAAGATGATGTCAGATAGAGCACAGGATGGAGTGTGAACTTGAAGGAGGAAAAATAGAAATATGAATATATTTGGAGTTTTGGATACAGTTTTGTTATGTATGAGAGGAGGATCAGTCTGGAAGATTGGGAAAGTTTTAAGGGCCTTAATGCAGAAAAATTTCCCAAGCTTCTAGAAGTAGCTGTTTGGTTTGTAGGTGGTTAGGAGATCTGGCAGATGAAAGGAATAAATAGATTTGGATTGGAATCAAAAAGCATCTGTGACACCCATCAGGAGCCTTTCTAGGCTTCTGGATCTGTCAGGATGGTAGTTGAGTCCTTCCCCTGCCCTCTAACAATGAGGGATTTATACCTCATATGGGGGAGGCTGGGAGTTCGTGATCTCCATGGTAACCATGGGTTTTCCTCAGGAAATCATGGAACTGACATGAATTAGTCCTTGTATTTACTTCAGAATTTCTGTAATGTGATTTTGTTTTGGCTATTATTACTAGCTTTTTGCAATGGTTAGATCACTTCCTTGTCCTGACTGCTGGCTGTGTGATTATCATAGGGCTGAAACCATTCAGATGATCCATCCCAAGTACCACATGGATCTGGATTTCTAATGGATGCCTGGAATTTCCTTGACAATCTGATAGGTGAATCAGTCAAAGGCTGATTTTGCTGCTGGCAACATGCCCTCGAAAAAATTATGGATCATCCTGAGCAACTTGTTTCTGTCAGCCAACTCCAGATGATCCCTTGGCTTTCTCAGAGCCCCCAGAAATGTGACAAATTAGCACAACATTTTGTCAATAAAGTTTATCAGAGTAATTCTATTCTGAGCAGAGCCTAGAGTGTTGACTAAAGCATAATGTTGCTATGTTTTGGGGGTTTCTTTTAGCTTGTGACTTCTGAGGAAGTACTGTACATTGGATGCTCTTTAAGAAATTCTCTGCTGCCATGTGAGCTGGATCCTTGCCTCTCCTGGGTCCTTGGACTGCCACAGGCAGAATAATTACTTGGATCTCAGAGAAGTTGTTGAAGTCTCATTACAGATAAGGACATTTCTAGTCGCCTTAAAGGAAAATTACTGATTGTCCATTGGGATTCCCTGGTGGCTCCAGTGCCATTTCTGAGTTAGAAAGCACTGTTCCTGAAGAAACATATCCATAGCTTGGAGGTCCTCTTGGATTTGTGGTCCTGCTAGAACAATATGAGGAAGCTGTACCAGGAGGTCCTTTATCACTTCAGTTGAGACATCTGGGGCAACAGTACCTTACTATAGTGACTCATGCCTTCATCATAATTCACTTGAACTACTACAAAATACTCTCTGTGGAGCTTCCATTGAATACAAATTAGAAACTGAAGCTGAAGCTGAAAACTCAGTGGCCTGTGTGATATTGAATGGCACCCAACCTTTGGGGCACCAGGGACCGATTCCATGGAGAGGTTTTTCTATGCACCGGAGGGGGCATGGTTTCATATGCTGCCTGCATCCTGCAGATGGGGCTTTGCTTGTTTGCGTGGTCTGGTTTCTAGCATGCTGTGGACTGGTGTCAGTCTATGGAGCAGGGGTTGGGGACTCCTGTTCTAGCTAATTGGAATTCTGCTAATAATTCAGCTATTCCTGATGCTTGGTAGAAGTGATGGAATTTGATCCAATTATTTGTTTTATTTATTTTTACAATTTTGTCTGTCTGTTCATAGGGCTCTGTGTTAGATGATGCAATCACCTTTTGTAGTCATTATTATATTTCTTGGTACTTATAATCAATAGAGAAAAAATAATACTTTTTCTATAGTCCCAAAGGTACTTTTTCAAAAGACAACTGGACTTCTTTTGTTTTTCCTTTTCTCAGAACTGAACTTCTTGGATGAGAAGTGAAACATCTTCAATATTTTTTTTTTTAGATTTAGATTAAAAATAACATGTCTTTCTGGCATACCATGTGATGTGTGGGTGACCCTCTTCTTGATCATTCTCAAATTTCTGTAAAGACCAGGTGTTATTGTATGCTACTGAAGCCCACTATCACTATTACATATTTTTGCAGCTGTTTTAGTTAATCATATTTTTAAAGAAGGCTTTCCTTTCAAATATTT
>JAOYMU010000001.1:93105927-93116038 GCA_025802295.1 Psammodynastes pulverulentus | reverse complement strand
CTGACTCTGTGAATCGCTTAGAGAGGGCTGTAAAAAGCACTGTAAAGCGGTATATAAATCTAAAGTGCTATTGCTATTTACCAAGTCAAAGCATAAGACAAAAATACTAAATATTCTTGGAATTTGAAAAGTGAAATAGACTGTGTTTCCTAAGTCATGTTCAATTGTGGTTCTGCTGCAAATATAAACATTACAACTTTGCATAGATGATCCAAATATTCAAATATTTTTAAAAATCAGTTTATCTGCAGGACTGGCCATGGGATTTGTTTAATGGCTGCTTTTTTATCTAAAAAGGTACATTTGGAAATCATTCCGACTCTTGATATAACACTAGGTTACAGTTTGAAAGTAAAGCTCTTCCATTGCAAAATAATAAATTCATCCAAAGAGGTTCCACAGACCATTAGATATTCATATGTGATAATAAAACACTGTGACTCTAAAACACCTTTGAAAAGATAATTCAAATATAGTATTTATTACAAGCTGTCAGCCCTGAAGCCATTTTGGGTGCATCTTCAGGGCTGCCACAGAGAGGCCAGGTGGAACTGTAGGAATGTAAGGGGGAAAGTAGAGATAGCTGGGGGGGGGAGGGAGATGTGTAGCCAAAATAACATTATTTCTCATGGGAGCAAGGATGCTCTACCAGGGGTTAGAAGGGTGTGGACCAAAACCAGCCGGAGTTAGGATTACGGCTTGATTGGATCATGTGATAGACATATGACCTGGAGGGCAGGAACTTTGAACTTTGATTTGGGTGGGAAAAACACTGGGTCTTTCAGAGTCGGGTTTTCATCAGCTGTGCCAATATGACATCCCAAATAAAATTATTATTTGAGGAAATTCTAGGCCTGAGTTTTGATTGCTTTGGGGTTATTACTTGGAACCCTGACATTACATTACCTCAAAGTAATGCATGATCTATATTTGTAAAATATGGATAAAGCATTAAATCGGCAGAATTTCTCCAGAAATCAAGTGTCTGGTTCCACTAATCTAATCCAAAATGGCTGCAGTAATCAGAGAAGAGAAAACATAACCATAGTAGCTTCATACTGAAGCTTCATACTGGGGTCCAGCCTACTATAGTAGACACTTGCTTATTTGGATTTGCTGCTTAGTGCCTATTTGTGTTGCTATGAACAGTGCCTCAATGATATCTTTTAATTCAACTGATTTCCAGACACTGGTAGGATTTCCCAATGTCTGCTACCTGAGTTATCTGTCAATGTTACATCCCATGCAGGATCTTGTCTTGCTATGGCACTGTTTGATCTTCGTCCCATGTCTGCTGATGCTTCAGACATTCTCTCAGCACATCTTTGAGTGCCGTGTTACTGATATACTCCTGGATGTTCTGGGTTTCATCAAGGACAGTGGTTTTGACACTCAGCAGATGCCACCTGACTTCTTTTTGGTTGGTGTACAATCTCTGGGAATTTGGGGTGGAAACCTCCATACATTATGAAGAGCTTGTGGGTGTTCACATCAGCAGCTTCCCTGTCCTGCTTTGACCAGCAGGATATCTTAAGACTGGCAGGGAATACATGTTAATGGCATGGATTTTGTTCTTCCCACTGAGCTGACTTATCTTTTGGTGGTACTTGATGTTGCTATCTTCCTTGCCTCCCCACTGTGGTTCCCATGTGACTGTGGGATACCAATATAATTGTAACTAATCTGTTTGTTTGATATGTAGCCTACTGATAGTTCTAACTCATCAGTCTTAACTTCTTTCTCACCTCTGACTATCATCTTCACCAAATTTCTCCAATTTGAATGACATCCTAACATCCTCACTGTAGATTTGTGTCAGGTAGATCAGCAAGCTCATTCTTATTAAAGTTGATTTTATCCATTTAGAGGAGATGGCTGGTGATAGTTCCACTCTTGAACTTGTACCCATATCCAGTTCTTGTGAATATCTGGCCGAGGAGGTTAAAGCCTTTGCAGAACAGCAGAGAGAACAGAGCACCACCTTGGTATATATTGTACTTAATGGCCACTTGTGTGAGCTGCCTTGAATTGACTTCCAGTGCTATCTTCCAATGTCCCATTGAGTTTTTGAGGAAGGTCCTTAGTATCCTGATCACTTTGTATAGTGCAGGCATTCAGAGATCCATGTGAGTGGCACTGAGTTGTAGGTTTTCCTGTAGTCAATCCAGGCTGTCAGATTGGTCTGTCTAGACCTTGAGTCTTGGGTGATTGATTATCTATGAGCAACTGCTAATTTGAGCTTTTGTTGTTGTTCCCAATGATCTTCTGAATTGTACTCAGGTATTGCTTCAGAAACGCACATGCACACATACCCACAAGTCAGAAAATAAGAAACACAGTTTGGATAGCTACCACTTTGAATATTGAGCACCTGGAGTTTGTGGCATGCTGATCTTTAAACTTTTCATTTTTATTTTTTTACCTCTTGTCATTTTTCAGTCCAATTTGATACCAGATTTTAAAATCAAAATGCTTAGAAATGTAAGAGAACTACCTTTAACTTTAACCAAGATTGTAGCTACTCAAAAAATAAAACTAAAAATAATAACCTTTTCATAAATATAATCATTTCTACAGTTCTGTAATTAAGAAAGTGTTTATACAAGCCTAATTGCACATATTGAACACCACCCAATTATCAGCATCTCTCTCAACACTTGCCAAGAATTAGTTTTAAAGCATATTGGCCGGCCCAATTAATAGAAAATTGTTGGATACTACATGAAAAATAGTATTTTTTTTCATCCAGGATCTACCTCTTTCATTTTTGCTTCAAGTTTTAGGACAACATACAGTTCCATGCAAAATACATTACATAAATAAATTGCCCATAATAGTGTTGAAAAAAATAACAGGAAAAATAATTTTAATCAACTATGTGAAGCAACCTTTTAAAGTACTTTTGTAAGTGGACCTTTACACTAAGAATAAAGCAAAACCCATAATGGTGCATGCACACTATCCTGAGATATCAGAATATCTTTGTCTTAATGTCTGGAAGTATTTGGAAAGTTTCTAATTAGTTCTGAATGTTTTGATCTCTGTCAGTGGAGAAATCATTCATTCTCCAGCACTAATCAGTATTTGGTATATAAAGCTAGTCAGGCAGAAGTGGGATCCTACTTAGTTGCTACCGGTTCAGTCAGTGATCGGGCGTGCAGACACACACGCGCCCGCCCTTAATGTGTGCGCATCCCTAATGCCCCAATCAGTTGAGAGGATGAAGAAACAAAAAGCTAGGAGCGACCCTCCCCCCACCCATGCACTTTTCAGTCTTTAATCCTCTCAGCTGATCATCGGAGGCCTTTTTTCCTCACAGCTGATTGTGGAGGCTTTTTTTCCTCCTCACAGCTGATCGTCAGAGGCTTTTTTTTACTACTGGTTTGGCCGAACCAGGCCGAACTGGTAGAATCCCATCCCTGTAGTCAGGTATATTTGGTGAATATTAATGGTTGCAGCTCATTGTCAGATTTAAGCATGACATTGTGTTTGCCAGAAAGATACATGTATTTTACAAATTGAAAAGGACATTACAACTGTACCATAGCCACTGTATCTGCCCTATTTACCTGCCGCCCCAAAAAATCAAGCCAAAAATATCTGTTTCAAAACAATGCTGCTTACTTTTCAGTATATATTAGATGAAATTCCTCCATATCCCTTATATACTTTATTTGATGGATCCATTTCAACTGTATTATCTGTTTATTTCAACCTATTATTTTACACTGATGATTTTTTTATTTATGGGACTTCTTTTCATACATAATTTTGCAAGAACTGCCTGATAACTGGGTGAAAAATACAGACACGAACAAGTAATGTTAGGAAAGAAAGGAAAAAAAAATCTCACCTCTTGTGAGGTTTCGGTTGATGGTCTCCTGAGACATACTGTGCAGCCGCTTCATGTAATCTTCACTATACCAGACCCTCAGTCTCTCCCCTGCCCGGATGTCCCGACAAGTCCGGAAAAAAATCCTCTCGCTGTGCTGAAATGCCATTAGGTTCTGCTCTCTCTCCTCTCGAGATATGGCCACATACCTAGGGACAAGGATGAGGCAGGTTTTGACTTATAAACAGGCTGAATAGAATATTAAACCACAATTGTAGCAGGAGTGACCTTCAAAGAAAGCCACAGAAACAGAAGCATTGGTTGGCACGAATAATGACATGTGAAGAAACAGAACTATAAGAAAATAACAGGCACCCTTAAGGAATATTAAATAACTTCTTGAGATTAGTATAGGCCCTATATTTCCTCTTCAAGAAAATATCTAATTGCTAAACATTACTAATTTCCAAATTTCTGTCTATTATTATTATTACCAATTAAAAGACTGTTAAAATAAGGATTATGTTTCAGTATTTGTAAGACAGTCCTGGTTCAGATTTAACAAAAATTAGTTACGGCTATTGCAGACTTGGTTTTACATCTATGTTGTAGAACCAACAAGTTAGAATTAGAAGAACTGCAATAGTATAATATCCTATGGGAATAAGAATAGTCCATTTTAATAGCAAAAAGATAATTAATCCATATCAGCAACATGATCTTTTACATCCAATATGGTTGGATACATAATGATAAATATTCTAATATGTTCATCAAACCCATGATATAATAGAATTTATTTTGTAATCCAATGCAGTGTTGAAAATGTGCAATTAAATGGTACTAATTCCCATTTAAAACCAGACATACAATAGAAATATTTGCACAACTAGGCTGTACTAAATTACCTAATACAAATCTGTTGTCTACTTCTTTAGTATATTATATGATTTATTGTATAACATATATACAGCTCACACATTTCAGTATATTTCCACTATATTTTTATTGATAAAAAACACAGACATCAAGTCAATATTACTAGTGACCATTGAAATACTAATAACTAAATTCCACAGTTGGGTCTTTACAAACTTAGAGATACTGCACTACAAAATAAGCTGCAAAGAATAGACTCACTCCTAATTTAGTTTAATCATCATAGATTGGTAGTGACAGCAAAAACAGATGCCAGGAAGATGGCTTCACTCTAGCTAGCATTAAGTCTCTTTTCAGATGGTCTGAGTTTTTGTAGCTTTTTACCATTAAAAATAAAAGTCTTATGTAGTTTGGCAGATACTCAGGAAAGTCTTCCAGAAATCAAACTATTCTTTCACCCAAATACTTTGTGCTTCCTTTTATTTCACTACTACCTGATTGAAAATGTTCCAAAATTGTTAAGAAATAAAATCATGGTACATTATAGTTCATTGTTTGAATTAATAATTTTGTAGTAATTCTGTTTTTAAAAGCTTCATTGATCCTTCCTTTACCCCAGAATGGTACTGATTACCATGAGATATCCTTCCAATCACCAACAATGGACCCAGTATAATAATGACTTTACATCTCTACAAATCAGAAGGCAGGGTCCTTAAAGAATTTCCTTCCTTTATGCTGGGACAATCTCCTTCAATCAGAGGAATGACTTTACTTCCTATATTACCAGGGACATGCCAAAATACTCTTAGACAAACAAAAAAACCCTCACTTTCTTTTCTGGCCAATATGCTTCTGGAGTTGCACTAACCAGCCCCAGAATGTGCAGATCAGGGCATTTGATTCAGGAGAAAAGCACAATGTTCCATTGCTGAAATGCCTCATTTTTGCCATTCCTATTTGTACTTGCAATCAACAAACTGAAACTACCGGTAGTAGAATAGCAACAACAAAAATTTACATAAAGAGATGCATAACTAAATAGCCTAAATATATCTGGTAAATAAGATACTAACTTCTTCTCCAATTCTATCATCTGGTTGACCAGGAAGTTATCATTTGGGACATTCAAGTGTTAGTCTCTTAGCCATAGGAATGATGGGACTCATACAAAAACTACAGTGTGGGCTTGGTAATCTTCAAACACTTTCTGCAGAGTTGTACAATCAAAGACAGAGATATCTATGTTGTAGCGCAGGGGTCTTCAAACTTGATAGCTTTAAGATTTGTGGACTTCAACTCTCAGTCATGTTAGCTCAGAAATTCTGGGAGTTGAAATCCACAAGTCTTAAACTTGTGAAGTTTGAAGACCTTTGTTGTAGTGCCAGATTAAAGTAGAAAAGTTGATCCAAACAACTGCATTACAGGTGTATGTCAGAGACAATTCTGCTTCCAGGGTAATTAGTGGTGCTTTCTTTCAAAATTGAACAGACCACGATCCTTTGGAAAATCTATTCACCTTTTATTGAATATATTAAAGTTATATTTCCTAGTTGAATGGTTAAGAGTGAAGAAAGAAACCCTCTTTCCTTCATTCCCCACTTTACAGAATATAAATGTGTTCTCTGACAAAATTCTAACTGAGTTTAAGTAAAATCTAAGTGTGCTGAATATGTCCAGCTGTGCCTGGTATACTCCCTGCATGCAATGAGTATGGGTAAAAATATGGTCAAATGTTTTGTTGTGATCTCTGAAAAGTTTAATTTGTCTTACAGATAAAGCAGTAATCCATTTGTAAGACATTCTGCCTTAGTGGAAAATACATAAGTCTCCCTTAATGATACTTAATATAGAAGCATTAATAATTCTCCATATCAAAATTGTAACTGGACTGTTAAATTCATGTGGTACATGTTAGTGCCTGAAGAATTAATTTTAAATGGAAAGTGTCACAGAAATAACAGACCTTCTGGAACGTTCTACTCTTAAAAGATGAAGTACTATTACCAAGGTAGCTAAGGTGCTGAAAAGGTGGGATATTCTCTAACATTCCTGGAGAAACAGTATGATTGCCTCTCTTCATAATATTAACTAGCAGTCCCTTGTTTAACTTAAAGGCAACCTTAAACCTGCCTTTACCCTATGCCTTTGCATACATCTAGAAGCCCTGCGGGTTTGTCTAGATTTCTTTCTTTTTTTGTGGAAACTGTATACCTAAAGAATAAACAGCTAGAATAAACAGGCCACTACTCTGGAGCTGTTCCCATTCAATTTCCTTATGTACAGCTGAAGCTAGTCAAGGTTTAGTGTAAAAAATGGTCTCTAGGATAGGACACCATGGGCACTTGGTGTTCTAAAAAAAACCCCATAAACTTTAAGGATAGCATATGTAAGGTTCATTTCCCAGTGTTACTTCTTAGGAATTATGTAGATGGAGAAGACACTTAAGACACACTTTTCTGAGGGTACACCCTGTGTGGCAATGGTCTCTAAAAGATATTTATTCGCTTGAAGCATCCTGAAATACTTTACCTTGTTCTTAAGTTATGAAGATGAGTAGTTGCCTCTTGATTTTATGTTTCAGGAAATTCAAAATCACATCCCAAATGGATTATCTCTAACACTCAGCTATATAATGGAGCTGAATTCCCACCTGTACCCAATTTTTTGCCATTTAATTTTTCTAAAGGTCATTTAACCTGAGAAGATATACCTTATAGATTGGTGGGAGAAGAGTCAGTGTGATATGAATTATTCTTTTCCTGAAAGCAAAAAGAGGTCCAATCTTAACTGTAAGATGGATGCAAAGACTCATTTCCTGTTCTGATTGTATGCATTTAGAAGCCATGGGCCCAGACTTTTTTTTCTCCTTGCTATTAATCAGGATGGATACAAGAGATTTGTTATTCTTCCAGGAAAGGCTTGGATAGTAAACTGGTTTTGGATTAACAAACTCCTTCAAGTGTTTGAACCAAAGATTCTGTGAGCCAAAGTTTCTGGCAGATGGATGTGTACAAATGCTACAGCCCTAGTACAGAATTGAAGGCATTCCAACAAAGAGTTGGAACTCATGAACTCTTGACAAGTTGTTCACACCTTCATTTGTCTTGTGTCAACTGAGGTATCAGGGAGAAAGAAGCAGGTCCAAACTGAGATTCTGATCATAATTGAATTTTGCTGTACATTGGAGCACTAGTGCAATTGTCTTCCGTACATATATTTGCTCCCTAATTTTTTGTTAGTTTGAATCTGTTTAAGATACTTTCCTTGTCCCTGTACACTATTGACGTAGGTATTAGGCTGGGATCATATGATTAAGAAAAAAGCAAATACAGCTTTAGTAAGCAATGATAGGGTTTTAATTTTTTTTGTTTCAATCAAGAACTGGGGAATTCTGTATCTGATTAGCTATACAAACTTTTCATTGTCCAAATTAAAGAAAAATGTGGAAAGCACTGCTTATCTGGTGAACTTCTGAGACCTCTTGAATTAAAAGCTGCCTATTTCTCCTTTCTACATAGCATCCTGGAGGTGATAGTCCACTATCTTTGATGATGATGAAGAGAATAGTGAAGAGAATTATGCTCATATTCTGACTGGAAAATCATTACTAATTTTCTTCTTGTGTTTTCTGCATCCTGAATCTTGTCTGAATGGCCATAAGATACATGTGACAGATAGCAATGGAAGCTTCTTGCAGTGGAGAAATGGGGTCTTCTGATTTTCTTTCCTTCCTTCCTTCCTTCCTTCCTTCCTTCCTTCCTTCCTTCCTTCCTTCCTTCCTTCCTTCCTTCAGAAAGGAAAGCCAGCCAGTGCAACCAGATCAAAAACAAGAGCTACACTTAGTTTCCTTCTTGGTCAGCCATTGAAATGGGTTACAACAGTGGTTCTCAATCTGAAATGGTTTAGAACAGTGGCTCTTAAATCTGTTCACCATAGATCCTTTTTAAATAACTTTTGTGGCGTGGATCCCCAAGACTTAACTCAAATTTTAAATCATAATATTTCTTCAACCTTCGTGGATCTCCTGTGATGACATCATGGTCCCCAGGGGTCCGTGGACCCCAGGTTCAGAACCATTGGGTTAGAACTTATATAAGATGCAAAATCATCCATTTTGAAATTTTATTTGGACTACTATTAAACAGACTTTAGATATATACAGAAACTTTTATATTTCAAGCCAAACTCAATGCTGATTTGTTGTTAGGCAAACAATTCTTGATCTTGCCAAAAATTATAACAAAAGAGATATGTTGCCAGGCATGTATAAGTTGTAGGTATTGCAGGTAAAGGATATATGAAAACTGGAACTATTATGCATCTTATATGGAATAAAACATCAAAGACTTTAAAGGTGTCTTGACCACAACTTTAGAAACACATAAAAGAGCATCTTATTCTGAGTTTTAAATATTGTATCTTTATTGTTAACAAAAATAATCATAAAGATATATTCCATCAGAAATAGGGTAAGCACAGCAATATTGTCGAATAGGGGCACTTAAAACATGCCAGGTTTCAATAATCACATATAAGAAAGCAACTCTTATGGGATGACAAAAGAAAGCATTTCACAGAGCAGAGAATGCCTCCTTTTTCCTAACGCCTCAACAAAATAGTATACCACAAGTGATATCATTAACACAGGTAAATTAGTATACCAAAAAAGAAGAGTCACATTTCTCATATCTGGCTTTTGGCTTCTTATCCTATTAAACATCTGGGACTGCATGTACCCCCATAAACTAACTTTAACTCATTGTAGGTATGCTACTTAGAAATTCTGAATGCTATAGTCCAGAGGATATTATTTGGGAAAGATTACCCTAGAACTATAAAAGAAAACCAGTCTAATTGGTAATGCTAACAGATCTGTCTTCAGCTTGCTTCTCAGGAGCACTTCTCCAAGACAAGCATTCTTAAAAACTAATTCCTCAGCTGCATGAGAATCATTTTATTAAAAAAAATGAAGTGAAAATGAAACAGTAAAGCAAAATGAATCATTCAGATGGACTGAACATGATTTAATTCATTTAGTTAATTTATACTGTATTATTAATGTACATGACACTCTATATAATTAATATAAGCAAAATATAGGGGACCCTGCTACAAGAAACATATAATCTAATGAATTTCCAGGGAACAATGGTCAGTTACAGAATTATCTGATCATTAAACTTCCACACTCTCTTTGATATTTCCTTCACACTAATTATCTGGTTCTATAACCTTGCAAACATTTCAAATGCTTGCTTCTGTTTGGCACTTACAGACTTTTTCCCCCTATAGTTGTGCGTCGTCAGTATAGAAAAACAATTTCTTTTGGAAAAAAAAAAGGCAGTGTGAAGAATAATTCACTGCAGCTATATCTTAAGAGGAATATTCCTTGTATCT
>JAOYMU010000001.1:92945282-92957158 GCA_025802295.1 Psammodynastes pulverulentus | reverse complement strand
ATCTCTCTCTGTATCTCTCTCCCATATTCCAGAGCTCTAGTCACAGGACTGGCCCATTGGTCATCCTGGAGCAGCTCTTCCACCTGGGTGTGCTGCAGACCACCAAAATTTTCTCATGGACCACCAGTGGTCCCCGGACCACTGGTTGGAGACCTCTGCTCTAATGAAAGTGTGGAATAACTGATACACACAACAGAAGAAAGTAAACAAAGCTGGGAAAGCAGTCTGACCTTGACTTTATCTCAGGAGGCGATTTGGATATTTTGAACTACTGAGTGAGTTTCACTTCCTTTTTGAAGATTTTAAACAGGAACTAAATTGTTAACAATTAAATACTCTCGAAATTGATTATTGGATTGAGGACTCAAAAGACTGGAGAAAGCACAGTGGATTACTTTGGATTTGGACTATTAATATTATCTGATAGAACATCACATGAGGTCAAAGAAGAAAAGGATAGAAGAGAGGAAAGAAGGAAAATTAAAATTAAGACTTTAAAATTTGGACAATTGGGAAGACAAACAATTGGAAAATTAAAAGACTATAAAATACTAAAGAATTTTTAAAATTATAACCTTAAGGAGATTTGGAGACATAACTATGGGAATGATTAAGTTTTACTAATAATTGGATTGGTAAAAAGGTTCCCCTCACACATATGTGTGTTAGTCGTTCCCGACTCTAGGGGTGGTGCTCATCTCCATTTCAAAGCCAAAGAGCCAGTGCTGTCCAAAGACGTCTCTGTGACATGGAATAAAATTAAAGCGCAAATCTATATAGAAATGCCGATGTGGCTATCTATGCTAGAAGCCTTGGTGCATCCAAATTTCTTTAGCCAACAGAAAGTCGTCATGTATAAGGAACTTATAAACCAGACAGGAGGACTGAAAACGAGTCAGGAACTACAAGAACAAGGGATAGAATTGGAATGGTGGGCCTACCTGCAAGTTCAATCAAACTATAGCCAAGATATGAAAGACAGAGGAATATGTTAACAGCCCACAGCACTAGATAAAGTACTGTTCAGAACAGAAGAAAAAATGATAAGGAAAACGTATAAATGCCTATTAGAGATAAAATTGGTGGAAGAACAGGTGAGAGAGACAATGCTGGCTTGGGCCAAAAATTTTGGATACGGCATCAATTTGGACGATTGGGACACCTTATGGGAAAGGAATAAAAAAATGACAATGGCCATGACATGTAAAGGAAATACATATAAGATGTTCCACAGATGGCACCTCCCACCAGGGAAATTGTCGAAAGTGTACCCTAAATTATCCCCCTCCTGTTGGAAATGCACTAAAGAACACGGTACATACTACTACATATGGTGGGAATGTAGAAAGGCAAAGGAATATTGGCAGAGGGCTCAAAAATGGTTGGCAGAGATGTTGGATAGGAAAATAGAACTAAGACCAGAACTTTTCTTATTGGGGATCATAATAGACAAATTTAAAAAGGATGAAATTTATTTGATAGTGCATGTAATGGTGGGAACCAATGGTGGGAAAAAAGGAAGAACTCAAAATAAAAGATAGATGGGATGGCAGAATGAGTGATTGAAAGGGTGAAAGAATTGGAAATGTAGATATGTCTATAAGAAATGTATATGTGTATGTGTATATAGCACAATAGATATAGAATTTATATCTGTATATGAGGATCAACTGTACTTAACTATATATTGTAAGCCATAGTATGTTTGACATTGAGTGTGTTCGGTACGATTGTACCACATCCAATGTTTTTAACATTTTAATTAATAAAAATCTTTTTTTTAGAAAAAGATATTTCTTGGCCCAGTCTTGCCATTTCAACTTATGTGTCTTGTTCAGTGGTAGCCGGGTTTCAGCCTTCCTTACCTTGGCCATGTCTCTGAACACTGAACACCTTGTACTTCTAGGCACTCTGGGTAGGTTGCAGTTCCGGAATATGACAGCACCAGAGGATAACGGGTTCCTGGTAGCTTCATATTTGATTCTTCTCAAATCTTTGACAGTTAATTTGCGTCTTTTTTTCTCAACATGTTTCTTGTGACCCTGTTGATTATTTGCAACAAACGTTTGATGGTTCTGTGATCACATCACACCCCAATGTCTTAGCAATTTCAAGAGTGCTGCATCCCTTTGAAAGACTTTTTACAATTTTTGACTTTTCAGAGTCAGTTAAATCTCTTTTTTTAATCCATTTTGCCTGAGAAAAAGAAGCTGCCTAATAATTATACACACCTTGATATAGGGTGTTGATCTCCTCAGGCCACACCTTCCCTCATTACACAACTGCACTGCACCTAATCTACATACAGTAAATCCACTGTATCATTTAAGTTTATACAACTTGGAGGTGTAAAATATGCATACAAAGGATGATATGGTCAAAATACTCACTTACCTGATAATTGTCCACGCAGTGTATACTTCAATCATGTTTGCATTAGATAAGTATATATAGATTGATAACTGCTAGGTGTTATAGAGAAAACTTCATTTCTTTTTCTTCTTTTTTCTTCTTTTGTTTTTGTTTTGTCAAAGCATTTTTAATGTGTTGGATTATTTTGAGAATTTTGAATATTTGCACTATAATTATTTCAATGTTTTGTTTCCTTTTTCTTTTTTCCATGATTGTTTTAAAAGCAATAAAAATAAATAATAAAAAGATAACATTCATCATCAGCAATATCTCTGGATTTTCAAGCCTGGAAGCATTTGAAGTCAATCTACAGGCTAGAAATTTTGCTTGTTTTCTGTACTGTAGTTCCATGCTGTAGTCATATTATTTTATACCATGGGTGGTAAATTAATACAATTTATTAGTCACTGATGACATATTGATGGAATATGTGCCAATGTGATACCCATGTGAAAAAACAGAATGATTAGAAACATCTTTATTTTGTTTAGAATACTGTGGATCTGTTTTCATATCTTTTTTTTCTGATGCTCCTGAGTGTTATTATTCTCAGTAGCATAGAGCCTCAGTTGTCTTTTAAAAAGAATATCAATGCCACATTCAATTGGCATGCAAATCAGAGATGGTATTCAGCAGGTTCTGACCAGTTCTGGAGAACCAGTAGCAGAAATTTTGAGTAGTTCAGAGAATCGGCAAATACCACTTCTGACTGGTCCCGCCCCCATCTATTCTCTGCCTCCCGAATCCCAACTGATTGGCTGGGTCTTCTTTTGTTGCCCTGCACAGGAGAACGGAGCTGGAAATCAGGTTAGTGGGGCAGGGACGGAATAGGATTTTGCAGTAACCTTCCCCTGGAGTGGGCTGGGAATGAAGATTTTGCAGCATCCTTTCCCTGCCATGCTCACCAAGCCACGGCCACCAAGCCACATCATGCCCACCAAGCCACACCCACAGAACTGGTAGTAAAAAAAAATTGAATCCCACCATTGATGCAAATGGGTGCTTCAGCATAGGAACAATGTAATGTAGAATATGGAAGAATTTTGGGAGATTTGAATGTCTCTGGTTACATTTCTTTTACAGAAACTTTCCTTTGTATAGCTTCTCAACATAGAAACCTCTTGGACTTTGCTTTCTTTTTTCTTTTTTTGCAAACCAGCAAGCAGATGCATATTTTGTGTAAATTATAGGGGTCTTTTTTTAACCAACTACCCATTTATATGGATGGTGGCACTTAGCATTTTATATTTTCTGAAGCGAGGAATTTGGGGTTTTTATTCTCAATTTCCTGTGGCAGCAAATGAGGCAACGCATTGAGTGGATGATATTCCCCATTGATCAGCCGGAAGATGAGCAATGTTTGAGTCATGATATTCCCTATATTTGCATTTCAAAATCAGCCACAATAAAGACAAATGTGGGTCAGATTCAGACGGCTTTGTCACATACTAGGAAACAGAAACCCTCTTAGTGAAGATGCTTTTCACATTTTGGTGTTCAATCTGTTATCCAAACTTGCAATTACTTTATGATGTTCTTGCAAATAGGCATGTCAAATTAAGATATGACAAAAGCAAAAAAAAACCACTTCTATTTGTATCATGACAGTGGGAACAAAATAATAATTTAAAACATGCGTCTACTTGTTTAATTACAGCTGACATTAAAGTTCACATTTTCTGGGAACTATTATGAACATTAATCACTTGTAGGGATTTTCTCTGCACTAGATGTTTTTTATTGTAATAAAACATTTAGAGTTGGTTACACATAATTATATTGAAAAGTATATTAATTGTAAGAAATAAGATTCTATAGTATAATCTTGAAGGTTATAGTGATTTTTAACATTGTTTTTTGCATTATGATGATATTAAAGTAGAGGATATTAGAAGAACAACATATTTTATCGTGCAAAATAGATTGAAACTGCTTTGAGTGTGGATTTGGAGTTTTAAAAACATGTTAGATTGCAAAAGTGGTATTGGCAAAGATGTTGTGGATCTCTGAAAATGGGTTAAAATACAATAATATAAGCGTAAGATGGAAAACAATGTCAAAATGGATTTACTAATAAAACCAGTTTCTATTTTAAAAATTAAAGGGGACATAGAAATAATCAATCAGAAGAGATTCTTTGAAGGCCTTCTTACTTTGGGTTTACAAAATAAATGGGTGAATCAAGTAAATTGTTTCTGAGAAGAGACAAAGAGAAAGTATTCAACCTGTTCTAGGAAGAAGATTAAGAGAATGTGCTAAGATATCACCAAATCTGGCACATATTACCATCTGTGGTGAACTTGTGTTAAAGCAAAAAAAATTGGGCAAAAATACACACATGTGTTTAGAAAATGATGTTAGGAAAACATGTATATCTAAAACCTGAACTTTTTAAATTAGGTATAGTACCAGGTATACTACCAGAAAAAATGATAAACAAAGTGTATATTTAATATTGCATGTATTAACTGCAGTGAGGATTGTATTTGCTCGGCATTGGAAAAATGAAGAAATACCACTAGATGAAGGGATAAATAAGAAGTTATTGGACTGTACAGAAATGGACAGACTTACATTGAAGATCAAACAGAAAGAAGATACAGAATACTATCAAGCATGCAATTTATTTTATCAATAGTTTAGTTTAGTTTTACTTTATTGTCATTGCACCTTGTACAATGAAATTAAATGCCATCTTCAGTTTACATTGTGAAGATGCAGTATTGTAATATTGGATTTAGCTTCCTAGTCATAAGATATGTGCCAATTCATTGTAAAACGTTCTTTGGTTTAAATTTGGGAACAGGGCCTATACTTAAAATAAAATTAGGAGTAGTTCACAATTTCAGATATTAAAAAAAAATCTATATATCTTGAAATTTCATTCATGTTTTCATGTGGAAATTTCTTTTTTGCAAGTAGCAAGAAAAAGGGTTTTGGTTAAGGTTTTTCTTTATTTACTTTCTCTCTTTTACACCGGAGTGTGAGTTATCATAACAGGATTTTATGCATGTAAGTTTAGTGTGATTCTTGTTGGAGATGTATAAAAGAATTCAATCTCTTGATGCAGATGGTATGTTAGAATTAAGAGTACAAACAAACAGTCCTCTGGTGTTCTGCCAGGCTTTGTAAGGAAACATTTCATGCTGTGAAACAATCTATTAATAATGTAGATGCTTAACAGCCAGATACCACGTGTATCATATATAAAAGGGTACTAATTCAACATTGTAGTGGTAGATCATGTTAGGTAAAGGAGAAAAACAGTTCTGTACCGCACATAAAAATAGGGGTGAGAATATGATGTATACTTCCACTGACATGAACTTTCATTTACCCTTCTAGAAGCTTTTTTCTCTTTTCTAAGGAGCTTTTTTGTATGTTGATTCCTGAGGACTTTCTGGCCAGTTCCTACAGTTCCCTACAAAATTTTAGAAGCAGTTCGCCGTTGTGTCCTTCCTAAGGCTGAAAGAGTGTGATAAATCTAAGATCATCCAGGTGGCTTTATGCTTAAGGTGAGAGTATAATTCATGGTCTTCATGGTCTTCTGGTTTCTAGTCTGGTGTAACACCTGGAAAGCCATAATTTGGGAACAAGGAATAGAGCAAAGGAAAGTGACATTTTTGTTGGCTGAAGGACAAAGTTAAGAGTGTTCAGGACATGTTATGATGGAAAAACAAGGATGCAAAGTTAAAAATTGTATCCCATACATGGATGAGTGTAGAGCTAGAGCAGAGGTCTCCAAACTTGGCAACTTTAAGACTTGTGCACTTCAACTCCCAGAATTCTGGGAGTTGAAGTCCACAAGTCTTAAAGTTGCCAAGTTTGTACTACTCAGGTGACCCTGTGGAGACAGATAAGCCTCTAAGTGGCCTCAGCAATTCTTTAAAATAATGCAAATGACCAGCTGTCTGCAAGGAATATAAATCCTTCCATTCCTCACCATCCAGTTAGAGCTGAAGAAGCTTCTTGGATGAGAAGCAAAACGTCTTCAAAGAAAAACAAGAAAGTCCAGTTGCCTCCTAAAAAAGCACCTTTGGGACTGGTCTACTTAGTTTTTGAAACAGATTACAAAGCTTCCTTTCTGTTAAGTTGCTGATATACTGTAATTCCCTTCCAATGCTACAACTCAGTGTTTGTGTGATATTTTGCAGTCTAAAAGTCATTCATTTGTGCTTATTGTATAGTTCTACTGGCAGGAGCAGTTTAAGATCAGGATTACAAATGAAAGGGAATAAAGTTTAATTCTGATTCACGTGGGGAAAATACACAACAGCAGAAATCCCCCCCAAAAGTGTGTTTATTGCAGTAGAATTAGCAATCTAGACTGAAATAGCTAGCAGTTACAGCAAAGCTATAGTTAAGTGCAGTGATGGTTGATCCATCAGGAGATTTGAACCATTTAAAAAGAAAACTCTTACAGAACAATCCCTTGTAAGAATATATAAAGAAAAAAAATTCTAATTTAAAAAGTGAAAGAATGGAGGGGAAATTGCATAGGAGACAATATTCCATGCCAATTTGCAACTGCCTGAAATAACAGAAGATCTTACTTCATAGCAAACCTGTAATTGCCCAAAACTACAAAGAAAAGGCAATACAGAAAATGTTCATTTAAGGTTTTAGAGATCCAATTCAAATTGTCAGTAAATTGGCCACTCTTACCTAAGTTGATCTTGATGTACCCATCTGGATTGATGGATGGGTGCACTTTAGAGAATTGCAAAGTTACCAAATTCATCTCCTTTGAATTCTTCACCCAACCACAGCCATTCTTGTAGTCCTTATTCTTTTTCGTATGGTACTACCTTTCCAGATAGCCTGACTCTTGCAATTCTTAAAGGAATTTAAAACACATTTCAAATTTATTGAACTGTACTGACAAAGAAATATAAGACAAAGAAGCAAACTGTTGTAGATGCACGTGGCTGATTTTGAGCAGATTAAATGTAGAGAAAAATATTGGGTTATGAAGGGTAGAATGTGCATACTTGGTTAGCATGTAACAAAGCTGTGGATCACAGGACTAGATTCGGTTGTACTACAAATAAAGCTCCTGTTATGGAATTCTTTAATTATTTAGCTAAATATCTGAGTGCTCTCCATTCTGACACTATTCCTACCTTTGCTGGACTGCCTTCTACCTTTTTTGCTGGACATCATTTTTCACCACTTCTAGTATATTACCATGCATAGGAGTAAGACTGGACAATCTAAAATTCACTTTCTTTAAACGTTGAGAAAATGCCTTCTTAACAAGCAAGCACTGGATACACAGCTTTGTTATCCAAGAGAAAAAGAGATTTCTATTATCACTTTGAAGAAACTAGATTTTGATGAAAACACAGCTGCTAAATTCAAACACATTGATTTTTTTGGCTACATTCATTCAGAAGACAAGAAGAGGACAGTGCTTTTGACATGTGCTTTGTAGGCAAATGAACAGAAATAGAACCAATTACCTAGCCTGGATCAATTTTCAATGAATACAAAGTTTTGTTACTAGTTAATTCTAGCAATAGCAAAGGTTATTTTTTCTCTCCTAAAAGAGAGAAAAAAATGAAATCACGGAATAACATGGAACTTTTCTGAGTATTTTTTTCAGGAGACAAAAAAAATAGAATACATATTTACAGATTTATACCGTTGTAAATAAAGGAAAAGAGCTTCTGAACATATTTGAAATAGATTTTTCTCTATAACTGAAAGTATGTATGGAATTCTAAACTGATGATGGGTCAGTACTTTTGAGATCACTGATTTTAATCAAGTTGCCTTTCATGTGTGTGTGCACACACACACACATATGCCTTCAAATCAATATTGACTCCTGGTGACTGCCTAGACTAGACAGGATTTTTGAAGTGGTTTGCCCTTGCCTCCTTCATAGGGCTGAGAGAGAGTGACTGGCTTCAGCTGGCTTCAGGTTTAAAGTGGGACTAGAACTAACATCTCTCAACTTCTAGTCCAGTGTTACTCTTTTAGGCATATGTTAAACCACTTGAAATGTCTAGTTCATTTTCTTATTCATGAAAGTAATAGGAGAAAACTTACATTCTCTGGAAAGAGCACGACCATAAACCATTAGAGTTATAAACCATCTCATACATACACATCAGATTTTTTAGGATTGGCTACCAACATTCTCATGCACTTAGTGTTTTCGGCTTTGGCAGTGCCTCTTGTTTTAGCCTCAGTCTTTTCAGTTCCTCCATGCAGGTAATGACCACTTTAAGAGCCTCTAGTTATTTGTTAGGAGACATGACATAAGTCCAACAACTAGTGGATGTGTATAGCCAAGTATATTATTTTGCTTTTGTTTTTAAAAAGCTCTATTGTCTTATATGCTTGGCTATTTCTTTAGCTCATGCAGAATCATTTTGCAATACTGATCCAGCTGCTGAAGGAAGTCTGTGTGCTAACAATATTAATTAAGACCTCACATGTTGTTTTTTTGCACAGGAGACTCATTAGAAGGTCCCATATGACACAGACTTATATTGAAAGTTAAGTTTTTCATTTGGCTTTCCCTCAGCAATGTGTTAACTGGCTATATGCTTATCTTTTAGCAGGATAAATCTACTGCTTAAAAAAACCTACAAAAGCAATGTTATGAGTGTCTCCATAAGACATGGGGATAAGAGTGCTTCTACAGATTTTATAAGCAGTAGATTCATTCATTCATTCATTCATTCAATTTCTATAGCCACCCAACTCAACCAAGTTACTCTGGGTGGCTTACAATTCTAAAATTATAAAACAATTAAACAAACTTTAAAAGAGTAAAAATGCCCACAAAGTAAATGCAAACAACAGCTGAGATAATTAATCAATTAACAGTAAAGCCAAGAAATGGGACCCTTCACATATTCCAAGCTTCAAGTCCGGGTACAAAATGAAGTTTTTAAAGCCTTGCAAAAGGCCATCAGGGGCCATTCTAATCTCCAAAGGGATTGGGTACTCAGATATATGAGCTGAGTAACAATTATTGGGAAATATAAATGGAAAGTGCTAGATGCTAGTTGCAGAATCCCAATTAGACTCTGAGTCATCATTGCGAGCTAGTTAGACCTTTGCTCTAACTCACCAGGATTCATAAAGTAAGGCTGTGTTGCCAGATACTGAAAAGCCATACATGAGCTACTTTGATCCCCATGAGACACATTCTCTGAATACATTACTTATGTGCTAGGTTTTATGAAATAACGGCAGCTTATTTTTTACAAATTTTTCCCTGTACTGCTGCCTGATATTTTTATTTGCCAGGAAGAAAATCCCTTGGTGAGCAACGAGACAGTCTTCAAACAAAGGACATATAATTTTCAGTTTTCAAAAAGATGTTTAAAAACTTATAATTTAAAATGGTACTTAATGGCTGTGTTTGCCACTAATTTATTGTAAGAATGAATGCTAAAATCTATGATTACCTAGTTATCTGCCTTGAGTGGGCACAGTTCAAAAAGGTGACTTAAAAGATAATTTAAAATTTTTAAAGAGAGGAAATAGAATTGTGCTGGGATTTGCCCAAGATATTTTTGATCAAATAAAAACCCCAAAGCTAATATGTATGTGTGAAAATCAGATTTGGCAACTGATACAGCGCAAAGCCTTTTGACTGCAGCTGCTCAGAGAATAACCTGTATTAAGAATTGTGTTACACTGTACCGCCATGAAACAATTCAGTGTACAGTAGAAGAAAATTACCTGCAGGGGCTAATGCCTAGTAATACTTATTTTTCGCACAAAATAGAAATCACGTAATCTATGGGTGCTTTGTGCAATGAGTTCCAACTCTATGATTATGTTTGATCAGTCATGAGACCTTCCCTAGCCTGAAAATGAATTTTGTGCTTCCAAAATGTCTTTTTGGTAGATTTGGTACCCTAATCATGGTAATGATAGAAAAGCCCTTTTTCTAATTCACATTGCTAGAATTAGTCCACTGTTTCTGTTTGGCTCATTCCACTAACAGGGCAGCTTTCCTAAGCCATAAAAATATGATGGAGTCACCCAGACTTCTAAAGCAGAGCTGTATCTCTTTTTGCAGCCCAAAGCTCACTGTCAGGCTTTGCGTCTTATGCCTCAAGCCATCTTTAAAACAGAGGTGGGGAACTCTGCCCCCCTTTATGAGTTGTGGATTTCAACAACCAGAATTCATGAACCAGCATGGGCCATCATTCCCTACCCCTGCTCTAAAACATGGATGGGCCCAGGATACATTTTTAATTTTAATTTAGTTTCACTGAAATGCAATTGAAATTAAAATGGTTTAATACAGTGACACTAATTATTTCTTCTATATTAAATAGTTCTCTCTTCTACTGCCTTGAAAATGATGAGTTGTCCATGTCCCCAACTTTTAGTCTGGTTCTAGGTGGCCCTGGAATACCTTCTTTTTGGTCTTGCTCTCAAGACATTTAAAGATAAAGTAAGAGTGTTCCATTCCCCAGTATATTACATTACATTTCTTTTGTTTTACAGCTCCCCTCTTAGCCTCCTTCATAATTTCAGCTTTTTATTAAAAAAACATCTGAAGGGAGAAGAATACAGGTTCTGTCCCTCCTCCAAGCTCTGAAAAGAGAATTAGGTAGCTGACATCTGTTACCATGCCAGAATGCTCGTGGCCCACAGAGCCATACCCAGAGCTGTGGGATGACCCCTATTGTTTGCTATTTCATTAAGCAATTGTCTCTGTACCTTTTTGAATGATGAGAAACAAACAGCTGAGCAGCAAATGAACTGCTTTGCCTTTAACAAGAAAGGCAACAAAAATGACATTCTAATTTCTCTCTTCATTGGGTTAATAAAACAGTAGAGAGTATTGAGCCAAAATGAAACTGAACAATTGTCTCATGAGCTTGCATAAGCTATTAAATGAAACTTAGGAAAATAGCTGCAGCAATAGTTATTTGCTCCCTATCATCTCTGCTGTAAAAGCTAACAAGATCTAGCTGAGCTTCCTGGAGGCCAAACAATTTTTAAATGCACAGTCAGAATCCACTGGGAAGAATATTTCTGAATGTTGTAGACTCAAAGGTTAAGCCCTTGCCTCAGTAATGAATAGGACTTCTAGTTCAATGGCGGCAACAAATTTGTGAAAGGGAAATAAAGAGGGATGCAAGCGTATTATATAGTCACCTAGTTTTTCAGAGCACTGGCCTATCCAGACTGCTTCAGTTTGAAGGGGACTTAGACCAGGCATTGTTCACTAAATGCCCAATTTCTCCTCCTTGAGAATGGGTCTCAAGATTTTTTATTTATTTATATTTATTTATAATTCGACTTCTATCCCGCCCCCTCTCCACAAGGGACTCGGGGAGGGTAACAGCAAGGATAAAACGTACAAATACAAAACAACGGCTAAAATACTGCAAGTCGATGTCAAAATTTAAAATTTAAGTTTAAAATTTAAAAATTTAAAAGACCCTAATCATTAAAATCCCATTTAAAATTTAAAACCCGGG
>JAOYMU010000001.1:92893711-92904172 GCA_025802295.1 Psammodynastes pulverulentus | reverse complement strand
GCTCGCTCGCCCGGCTGAAAGTAAATGACTGGGCGAACAGGATCAGGGGCATGGCCAGCCAGGGGTCACTACCGGTTCGGCGACCCAGGCCCAATTTGTGCCACCGGTTTTGCCGAACCGGCGCGAACCGGCTGAATACCACCACTGGCGTTAACTTCTTGCAATAATTCTCAGTGTTTGTTGTCGGACTTCAGACATTCAGAGTGTGTTTGCCTTGAACACTGAAAACGTTTTAGGAGGAAACCATAGACGTTGCAAAGTCTACTGAATTCCTTTACTCCATTAATTTGCCTGATCCACATATTTCCATGAACAATTAATTTTGAAACATTTTCTTTTTTAAAAAGATGGTGAAGTTCAGTGATTTGTTCAGGGATTCAAAATTTTTTATGGTTCTGTGGGTGTGGCTTGGTGGGTATGGCATGGCATGGCTTGGTGGGCATGGCAGGGGAAGGATACTGTAAAATCTCAATTTCCTCCCCACTCCTGGGGGAAGGTTACCACCGGTTCTCTGAACTACTCAAGATTTCCACTACTGGTTCTCCAGAACTGGTCAGAACCTGCTAAATACCACCTCTGGTGAATTGTCAAGTGTTAGAAATGTGTAACTCTGAAGAAAATTCATAAGACTCCAAATAGCCATATTGTACATGAGCCACACTTGAAGTACTCTCTGACTGAGAAACATTTCATTTTACTTTTTTTTGTCTCATGATGGCCTCAAATGAAATATTTTTCATATGCCATCTACTCTTTCCTCCCATTCTCATGGAATTTTGTGATACGGTTAGATGGAATTGGACATGTGTATCAGAAGCTGGAATCCTCCTTTGGGCTCTCAAAGTTCTCTGGCATTCTCTAGTATTGCAGGAATCAGGCTCCAGAAAGATGCTTAAAGGTAAGAGAAGAATACTTTCTGCCTCCGTTGAGACATTTGGGAGCGTATCCATTCTTGGGAAGGATACTGGTTTAACTGAGCAGAATAGAGAGCTGCATGGTACTACAGAAAAAAACCATGTTGCAAAAAAAAAAGAGAGGAAACAATGGCATTCTAACATAAAATATGAGGCATATAAAGACATGCATACACACACACACACACACACACACACACACACACACAACTGTGGTTTTTTTCAGGGTTCCTGAGCTTGGTTGTTTTTTTGCAGATGTTTCATTACCCAAACTGAGTAATATCATCAGTGCTAATGATGCTTCCTAGTTTGGGTAATGAGACATGTGCAAAAAACAACTAAACTCAGAGAGGATGCCTTATTTCTACCCGGGGCTACAAATATTGAAATGATACTTCTCATACTTCCATCTTTCCACATTTTTAGAAGGTAAGAATGCTTACTGCTTTCTTACAATAGCACTGTTGAGCCTAATAAGGTTCATTCAAAAGTAACTATGCTTGGAGATGTACCTTTAGAATGGAATACATGGAATACTTACTAGGATGTAAGTCTCTATGAGATTTTCTGACCTTATATCCAGACTATATTCTTTACATCCTGTTATTTAAAAAAAAAATAGCTCTGGATCCAAGCCCAGCAAGAAAACTGAAGTTGACAATGAAAATCTAAATTTCCTTAGGAGCCAAGTCTTACTGTTACTATATAGAGCCCGAGGGCATGCTTAAAAACAAATATGCAGGAATCGGGCCTTATGGAAATCAGACAGATCCCAGAAAGTTTAGCTGATGCAGCTATAACAGCTGAAGCAGGAAGGGTATAACAGCTACTTAACCCCTCTTAGGGTTACCCAGCAAAAATCAGCAAACTGTTGTTACATGCTCTTAATAGTCAACTTGGGGCTGGATAATATATCTTAATTTATAAACAACATATATTAAAAATAGTATATACAAAAATAGATCTAGTTTGTTGTGGGATATTTGGTCTGAACTTCTTTTTAAAAAGATAATAAACAGTGGTTGGAAACCAGGTCCAAGAATAAAGTCATCTTATAACAGTTTCTGAATATCTACATTTTGTATAATATTTGAAAAGGGGGATTAAGACTTTTATGCCAGAATTCTAAATAAAGTATTCTTGGATGATTACTCATAACTCTGTTAAAAGCAGGTATTGTGAATAACAATAATTGGATGGCTGAGTGCAACAGAGTGAAGGAGAAACAGACATATTTGTTTTAGGCTTATTATAGTTTCCCAAACTTAGCCACCCTTTGAACAAAAGATTCATGGCTAGAGACCTCTTCCTTCTAAGATGTTTGGCTAGTATTTGTTTTTTTCCACCCAATTGATTTATGCTGGATGATGTCACATATCACAGGAAGACATTAGAGGTTCTGTCTTAATACAGTATATGAATCTATTCATTGTAGGATGTTAAGTAAAGATTTTTAGCATAGTGTTATGAATGAACTCAAGGATTGCACATTGGTCCACCTGGCCTAGTATTGTCCATATTACTAGAAGATCTTCAGAGTTTCAGAAAGAATTTTTATCCTACTTGAATATTCCAGGGACTGAACCTTAGAGTCTTTGGTATGTAGCAGTGTCATAGAATTATTGTTCTCCTCGGAAGTAGAGCTGGGGAAGAGATTATAGAACTTTTTCACCAAACTTCCTATGGGACCCAATGTACTTATGTTCTTTTTTTGCCTCTTTGCCAAGTAGCTCAAAGGCTACACTATATATGGAAAAAGAATTTGATACAAATCTGACCATTGCATGAAAGCCAGTGGTCTGCCAAAACAGGCTATCTAAATTTTTATTCTGTGTGAACTGGGCGAAGAATGTAGATGAAGGTAGTAGTAAGCGTTGAGACTTTCGTTTTTGGAAAGATATTCTGGATACATTGGCAAATAACTTAGGACACCTAACTGTACAATTCTATAAATGAGGAAACATGCCTCATATCATGGTACAAACCTTGAGGCTTTCTGTTTATATCCAGTTAAGAGAACATTAAGAACAAAAGACCAAGGCTTGTACTGTAATATCACAAGGCATGTTTCATTATTTTTGTGTCATTGTAGTTTGTTTTGGTTATGAATGCTACCTGACTTTGGCAGTTCTTAAATATTAACCAGATCAGTCCTGATAACACTTGGGTGGAGAACCAGCTGGGAATGCCACTGCATTTTCTTGATTGAGAAACTGAAAAAACAGTTCTTCTGCTGGAATGATTGTAGATTATGAATCAAGTTCAATTCCTCCCCTTTTTTAAACTAGATTTGAGCTGTCTACTTTTATGTACAGGTAGGTCTTGATTAGTGCAGTTAATGAATGGTACAAAATGGCCGTATTATTTGAATTTGCACTAGTCAAATTTCTATGGAATGTAGGGTAGTTAGTTCTAGTTCAATGGGAATAAGCAATTAAAACTTTAAAACATAAATGTCTATATATTTCTTAATGAAATAATGTATACAATAAAAGAGGATAAACCCATATGTAGCACATACCTGAAGAGATAGTAAGGTTCTTGCACCATAAGACCAAAGTAAGAAGCAACAACAAACTTTGCATCATATTTTGTGATGGACGATGCTTATTATGGCAGCACAGTAGTGCAGCAGTTAAGACACTGGGTTTGTTGGTTCGAAAGCCGACAGACCAGGTTTGAGACCTGAGCATTCTGCAATGGGGGTGAGCTTCTGTCCTCATCCTGGTTCCTGCCAACCTAGAAGTAGTAAAGCATGCAAATATGAGTAGATGAATAGGTACCACTTCGGTGGGAAGGTAACAGAGCTCTGTAACTTCATGCTGTCTACATGACCATGGAAATATCTTCAGACAGCGCTGGCTCAATGGCCTTGAAACAAAGATGAAGACTGCCCCCTATAGTCAGGAATGACTAGTGGAATAAAATCCATAAGGACTGATTTACTTTTTTTTTAACCATGCTTATTATGCTTTTCATGCTTATTATGACAGACATTTTGTCTCAGGTTCACAAAATTTCAATCTATCTACCAGCTTCCTGGTAGGCTGAGCAAGTGACTCCTGCCCTAATCTATCATTAGATGTGTTAGATACTCTTGGATGAGTGTTTTATCTTAATCACAAACATTGCTAACTCAAGTTTACTCATGGCATATAAATACTCATGGCATATTTGTAAAAGCACAAGAGGCTCTCAAACCATGATTTACAATCCATCTAACATAAAACAAGCCATGTTAGGTCTATCATGATATTTGAATCCTGTCTTTCTTTCAGTTTATTATGGGAGGATTCCCTTTATTCTTTTCTATGTTTACTCCCAATCCAAAGCAAATTTCAGCAACTGGAGGGGAAAAAAGCATTTTTTTATTCCATTGTATTAACACAATTAAAGTCGCAGGTTATGGAGACATTATTCAGGAAGTATAAAGATTACATAGCATTGATAACTGATTACATGCCAACTCTCCCTATTAAAAAAAAAAATCCGTATTTTTGCTGAAATGGAAATGAAAGAATCAAAACCTTTTTGGATATTTTAACTCATGTTTTTAGATTCCAGAAGATTCAAAGAGTTAAAATGATCCTCCAATTTTTTTTACAATATATCTATCAGTAAAGGTCCAAGCCAATGTTCCATTTACAATGCACAGGTAGTCCTCTACTTACAACCATTTGTTTAGTGAGCATTTGAAGTTACAAGGTCATTGAAAAAAGTAACTTACTACCGTAGTAACATCCTTACAGTCATGCAAGCTCATATTTATAATGGTGGCAGGATTCAATGAGCTCTTATTTATGATGATTACAGGTTGCATGGTCACCATTTGAGACATTCCCAGCTGGCTTCTAACAAGCAAAAACAATGGTGGAAGCTGGATTCATTTAATGATCATTTGATTCACTTAACAATTGCAGCAATTCAGACAAAAAAGTTGTCAAATTGGGCATGAACCACTTAACAATTGTCTTACTTAACAACAGAAATTTTGGTCTCAATTGTGGTTGTACGTCATGAACTACCCATAATAGCAATAGCACTTAGACTGATATACTGCTTCATAGTGCTTTACAGCTCTCTCTAAGCAGTTTTTTTTTTTTACAGAGTCAGCATATTGCCCTCAACAATCTGGGTCCTCATTTTACCAACTTTAGAAGGATGGAAGGTTGACTCAACCTTGAGCCAGTGAGAATAGAACTGCCAAACTGCAGGCAGCTGGCAGTCAGCAGAAGTAGCCTGCAGTTCTGCATTCTAACCACTGCGCCACCACAGCTCTCATCATATTACTACTTTACTGTATAGTTTATATTGTTTGTGAACAAAGCTTTTTTTTTTAGCAACAAAGCTAGATTCTCTCTCCCCAATATAATTTTCTGTAGCTATCATATTTCATCTTAATTTTTTCTGCTAATTGACACACTCTAAATACTTTTTACCTATAGTTGAAAGTTACAAGGGAAGAGCAATACGCCTGTCTTCTAATACCTGTACAGCTACAAGTATGTGTTAAGTATTTTATCATTTTTAATTAACAAAACAGTGGGACCTAGGACTATTCATGCTGATCTGTGTTACACAGCTACATGCAAAGCTTATGGAGAGACGATATACAGGGAAATTCTTAGTTCATTGGCTTTGTAGAAATGCCTTATGATTTGGACACTACATTAAATTGATAGAGATTAGAATGGGCTGGAAAAATATATTATTTATTTATCCTTATCCTTTATTTGATGTATCAATGTATATCAAATACATTTGCTTCTGCTGGGAGTCTCCAAATAGATAAGAAGTTAGATTTTATTCGCTGCTGGGCTCATCCATATGTATGTCTTATATAAAAAAATAAAATAAAAATAAAATAGTATCTCGTTTCTAATAGTGAAAGAGAGATGCTGAAAAAATTTGCTAATCTGTCTCTCTTCTTCTCAGTTAATCTAAAATCAAATGTGTGTTGGGAACTAAAATAAGATGGCTGGAAAAATGGACTGAAGAGAGATATAGAAAGGAAAAAGCAGCTGGTTTGCTATCCGTTTCCTATTTGTTCACTGCTTCCAGCCTCTTTTATATACATGAACAGAAATTTATGCCCACTGCAGTTGCATACACTTCATTCATAATTAATAAGCAATTGAGAGTTATGGTGTAATGATTAAGGCATCAGGCTAAAATGCAGGAGACCATGAATTCTAATTTCGTCTTCAATATGAAAACAGCTGAGTGACCTTGGATCAGTCATTCTCTCTCTCAACCCTAGGAATCAGAAGGTAATGCCAAACCACTTTCAAAGCCTACACTGGTACACTTTCAAAAATGTTGCCAAAAAACTCTGTAATGACTGTTCTCCAGGAGTTAAGATTGATTTGAAGGCATCAAAATCTTACAGACAAACAAAAACCCCACGCATTAAATTGAACAATGCATCTTCTTTGTTGTAAGATCATATATTACATTCTTGTTTAATTAGTACAGAGATTGTGTTATTGGTTACTTACAGCAACTTTATAGAACCATCTCCCCAACAACTCTGGGTGATTTTCAGAAAGCCAATATAAAACCATAAAAGCAATCCTGAGCATACCCTCATCCCAAGAACCTGGCATACAGATAGCAACGCCTGCTGCTGTTCAACAATTAGCACCTAAAAGTCCTGTGCAGCCAATGTTTTAATTGCTTTCTGAACATCTGTTAGGGAAGGACACCATCAGTTTTTCAAAGATTTCCATTTCCAGTCTGTTGCAAAGTGCTTGGCATAACCTAACCTGAGGAAGAGCATGTTCTAGCCTCTTCCCTTTGATCTCTTATGGGGGTGCCATCTCAAGTTCCTCATTTGGATGGGTGCAGAACTATGTCCTGCAGTAACCTAAACACCAAGCCAATAAGAAAGAAACCAATGTAAAACAGTATTCCCAGCTTTTAGCCCTTGCTGGCAACCTAGAAGTTTATCATGGCCAGTGAGAATACTAATAGGACCAGTGGGATGCTCTTCCCTCATCCAGTTCTGGATATAGACCATTCATCAGGGCAACTAAGGTAATTTCCAACCTATGTCCTAAACTGAATTTTGATTGAAAAGACTCCAGATCATCCTCTCTGTCTAGTTTGTTTTCAGTTGGAACATTTGTTTATTTATTTATCAAATTTATATTGAATTTATATAGCCGCTCATGTCACCAAAAGTGACTCTTAACACTCTCACCAACAAGGAAAGATGTTTTGACAGCTTTAAGACTTGTGGACTTCACCTCCTAGAATTCCTGAGCTAACATGACTGGAGGAGGAATTCTGGGAGTTGAAGTCCACAAACCTTAAAGCTGTCAAGTTTGAAGACCCCTGGTCTAGAATATAATTTGTCTCTAAGGTGCAACATCACATACTGGTCACTACTGGATTGTCCTGGGCTATCATGGCTATTCTGCTTCTCCCATTCTAGAATCATGACTGGTTCATCATATGAAACACATTTGCACTTCCCAACTAGGACATTAGTCATACATACAAAGCATACATAAATAGATATATCTATACATATAATATGATATGCATATATTCTGTCTCTGACTCTCACTAGGGCCAAGAAGAATATATTCCCAACTAATAAAACTAAGGCACTGCGTAATTTCAGAATTGTTATTACAAATAGATAGAAAGGTGTCTATAACAGTGAAAAACAGAACTAGAGATATAGCTCAACTTATGGAACATCCTTCCCCCACTGGACCCATCCCTTTTGATTTTCTGGGAGACCCTCAAGACCAAGTTATGTGACCAGCATTGGGGCTCCCATAAGAAGTGCTTAGATAGCCCCTTTGTTGATGGAGGCATTTTTTATTCTCCCTTTACTTTGAGTATATTGGGGGTCAGGATATTTATTACTATGCTTTTTATATTTGTATTCCCTGTTTTTATGTTTTTTATGTATTGTTGAGTACTAGTCAGAGTCAATTTTGGTGAGACATGCAGCAAAATAAATAAATATTGAACTTTTTGTTATCTATTCTTCTTGATCCATGATCATAGCGAAGCAGGGATACAAATAAACTTTCAACAGTAAAGTAATAAAATTGTTGTGTCTTAAAAATATAAAATCATTGCACATTAAACTTGAAAACGGCAAGAACAATCATTATTTTGCACTCAATGCAAAATATATCTCTGTATGCCTGGGGAAATGTGCCTGTTTAAACTTGCCCTGACCCCTCTGATTTTTTTTTTAATGTGATAGCAACATTTATCATAACAATATTTAGATTGTGCGGACATACTGTAATGCAGTGGCCACCAACTTTTCAGGCACCAGGGACCGGTTCTGTGGAGAGAGTTTTTTCCATGGAACGGAGGGAGCATGAGTTCATGTGTTGCCTGCATCCAGCGGATGGGGCTTCACTTGTTTGCCATGCCATGACCCAGTGCCAGTCCACTGGGGGTTGGAGACCCCTACTGTAATGATAAATAATTAAGGCATCTATGCCCCTTTGTGTCATAGAAAACCCAACTAACTACAATGGAACTCACTTCTAGGTTTGGTATCCAGTGGAATTTCCTTTGCCACCCAGAAAAGAATTGGTCTTTTTCCTGACAAGATCCCTGGCTCTGTGTATTCTTGTATCTGTCTTCAATAAGAATTTGCTCTTCATCAGGCCTACTATCCAAATATTGCTGAAATCACTGATAGTTCGTCTGTGTTGGTTCCTTTTCCCCGTCTTTTTAAAGGGAGAAATCATTTTCTCTCTGCTACAGCCCAGTTAATACTACTCTTTGAAACAGCCTAATCCATTTTGTACTTTGTACAACATTTGAATGATTAAAATTCCTATTTCATTTGCTTCTTTGTTCCATCTTCTCTTTCTCTTCTTACTGTCACCAGGTTTAGTTCACACAAAAATCCAGGTATTCTTGTCCTTCCACAAACTGGTTTTGTCATGGAAGTCTTCTGTTTTTGTTTTTGTTTTGCTTACCCAGGCAAGGGAATTCTACACCTAGAACTAATAATAATGTGCTGGGAATAAGCTTGTTTCCATAGAAACCAAGATGGTGTCAAACTGATGCAATGGCACTTCCACAATTTAAGAACAAGGCACATAACAGCTAGATAATGGACTGCATGATCTCTGGAGAGAAAGTAGGCTGAATTATAGTGTTTTGATTTCTATAAATCACAGGATATAATCTGTGTTTTGAGTTTCTAACTTGCATTTGATCTGTAAAACAGTTGTAATCTTCTTTTGAAACTATAAAAACATGCTGAGAATTTTGCAGTGAATTATGAATTGCAAGCTGTCATATTGAAAGTATCATTGAAGGGCATATCTTTTGCAGTATTAGTACTATCTTTAACTAGTCTATTAATGAGCTGATTGATGTTTATACTGATCTGATAGCTTCATTTTAATCCCACTCAGATGGTGAATATATAGCTCAGGCATTTCCCTTCTCAATAGAAAGTGGTTGATATTTGCATTTAGTTTAAATCTTTGAGATGTATCTGGTCTAAGAAATTAAATCAGCATACTTGTTATGGGTGATTTTTTAGAAAAAGAATGTGAGCTGTTGATTATTCTCCCCAAATAATAGATTGACCAGCTCCCAACTTAAAGAAATTCCTTAAGAAAAGTGAATTTGTTTGTAAGCTTCAGTTAGATGGAGACATTGCACAGAGAGCTACTGTTTCTCATTTAGTTTTATGTCCCGGTGTGGATTACATGAATTGCTTTCAGATTATTTGAGACACACAAGAATTTACAATGTGGAACAAGTTGTAAAGAAGTTCTGAACAGCTTGTATTTCCAAGCCAGCTTTCTTAACTGTCATCAGATTTTACTGACAGGATTAATACGTGTAATCGCTTTTCCCAGGAGCAGTGTCATGACTCCAGACAGTAACTTTTACTAAGTCTGGGTAGGATCAGAATTGTGCATAAAACTAATATTTCTTCAGCAGGCAGTAAGATTTTAGATGATGAAACTAAACTAATGAGTAGTTCTCATATACCTGGGGAAAAAAACTCCCTAGCATCTTTTGAAATGTTTTTATTCATTTATATTATACAGAAGTATACCAAAATTCTTTGGGAGATTTACAGAAAATAAAGAGTTGCCCTGAAGAGAAATTTAACAGTTTACATTCAATTTGAGGAATGAAAATCTGCTTTAGAAAATATTTCAGGGAAGAAAAGGATTTTAGAAAAAAATTCTGTGCATGGAGCTTGCACTCATTTAGTTATGCCGGGATAATTAAGAGATATTTTCATTATCAATTATCCAGCAACATACAGTCCTCACTACATTCTTACGTTCGAGTTAAATCCCAAGGAAAGACATTCTAAGGCAGTGATGGCTAACCTTTTTGGCACCAAGTGCCCAAAGCGCGCATGCACATCCCCAAAATGCAATGTGCATGTGTTCCCCATGCATGTGCCCTGCTTCCCGTGCATGCACAGGTATCCCCATACATGTGTGTGCAACCCTGTGCATGTATGTGCATCCCCTCACATGTGCCCCATCCCTGGGCATGCACCCCATCCCTGCATATGTGCCCCATCCCT
>JAOYMU010000001.1:92882217-92893430 GCA_025802295.1 Psammodynastes pulverulentus | reverse complement strand
CCAGAGTTCCCCAGCCAGCTTGCTGGGGAACTCTGGGAGTTGAAGTCCACAAGTCTTAAAGCTGACAAGTTTGCCCACCCCTGTTCTAGACCCTTTAAAATGCTAGCCATTCCAGCTGGATTTTGTCCTCTTCTATGTATCTCTTTATTTATATGTGCATAAATTCTTCCATGCAAATAATGGTGAATCTGCAGATACACAATTTTCTGATCAATGTCCATATTCTGTTTGATGTAGTATTGTGGTCTCATACATATAGATATTTTTATTGCTGGATGAAAGGCTTCTATACAGATAGGACATTAAATGAATGCTTGGCCATAGTTATCTATGCCCTGTTCACATTTTATATAGATATTGGAAAACACATCTGATAGTGCCCTTAGGAGCACTATTTAAATGCCAAAATAGGTCCTCTAAGTTGCCCACAGCAAGTTGTTCCCTTCTGCATTTAAATGTTGGATGAATGTAACAAGTACCAGTTTAACTCCTCAAGCAGAGGATAAAATAATTGATGGTATCTCAGTAGTAGAACTGGGATCATATTCACATGAGCTCACATGATGTATAGCAAGGATATGATAGCTAGAAGGCAAAAGGCTAAGAGGAAGCCACCAGTGATAAAATCTGCCCTAAAATAATGAGGCATGCCAACCCCAGTAATCTATACCAACAGATGTGTGCCATTTCCACCAGCTTAAATTTAATAGTCATCTTCTACAGTCTAAAAGTATCAGCAAAGATTAATACTGCCCTCGTATTTTGAAGATTATGCACCAAGAGCTAAGGTTAATATTTCTAATACATACCTTAGTTTTTTTCTATAGTGATAAAGCTGGCTGGGGAATTCTGGGAATTGAAGTCCACAAGTCTTAAAGTTGCTAAGGTTGGAGACCCCTTATATAGAAGATTCATTAGGGCTTCTTGCCAACCATAGCAAAGGACACCAGAGAAACAGAGGAGAATTAGATGTCTGATGGAAGAGATTGGGGTTTTTTTCTGTTTGATCTACACATTCTATACTTCTCTTATAATTTTCTATTCAAATGTCTTTGAGCAAAAGAATCACTCAGTTCTATCATTCCAGAAAACTAATTGAATCCATGTCCATCTAAAATAGATCACAACTCTTTCCCTTTTAATTTCCATGGGAAAGAGTTGTGATCTACTTTAGATGGACATGGCATTCTAAACATCCACCATCTTATCTACAATATGCCTTTTATTTTGACAGAATACTGTATTACAGTATTAAGCAAAAGAAATGGGGGAATGTTTGAACACCGGCTCATTGTTTGGACAAGGCCTGTTAGAAAACTACTTTATATTTTCTGCTTTAGATTCTGTAAGCACTAACAATGTTTTGTTCGGGCAGCTATTTAATAATGAAAGGGCAAGTGTATTCTCATATGCCATGCTGTTCTCGATCATAGTGTTTGGTCATGTGACTTGAGCTTAATTTTTATTGATGGAGCTGGTGGGTGGCAGAAAGAGATGGCACTGCAGAAGTGGAGGGAAGACAGCATTCAGAGTGTTGAAACTCCTGCAGCTGAACCTCACCATGAGATCAGAAACAGAGCTGTGAGCATTGCTTGGCATTAATGTAGCCAATGTGTCTTGCTGTGGCCTGATGAAACTTTATTAAATTTTTGGCATTCTGACAGACTCTTCCATCTCAGAATGAAGCTGCTTTGAGCCATGTTTACATTCTTCATGAAAGGTCTGTGCAGCCCTAATTCTAAAATCTGTCCGGAAAAGATGGATAAACAACCAATGTCCCCCCTTCTGATGTTACATGTGTAAGCTACATTCTAGTTTTGCATATGTTTTCTATGTTTTGTATTTTCTTTGCAAATCTTTGCTGTTTAACAAACTGCTGGGAAATGTGATAACTCTGAAGAAGCCAGGGCTCCTTGAATCTTCTGAGTAGTTGTCTAGCTTCCAGGTTGCTTGCCAGGAAGAGGACACCAGCTCTTCAACAGGATGGAGAAGGTTCTCTGTAGTCCTTTAGTTGTGTATTTCCAACCCCTACTTTGCCATAAATCATAGGGATAACTGTGCCAAAGAGTGGTGTACATCTGTAAATAAATCAGTGATGTCATATGTCTATTGCGAGTATGTATAAGCAGGGCTTTTTTTCTGTGGGAACGGGGCGGAACTGCGTTCCGGATCCTTTTCGGAGTCCAGATCACGTGGTCCGTCTCCACCAATCGCGCGCTATCACTTCCGGGTTTTTTAGCGCGACGAGGGGGGGTGCGTTCCGGCACCTTTCTCGGAAGAAAAAAAGCCCTGTGTATAAGTGTACCACATGTTCCTTCAAATTGGTGAAATGCAGACAATTGTATGTGGATTTGCAGATAAAATCCTATTATTTACTGAAAAGGGCCTGTACTGAAGGACCTGTACTCTAATTAAGCTGAGTGTAATTTGGGAGATGTGCTGCTTGTGGTTGAAGACTGGAATGCCACAGCTGAAAATAATAAGAATTAAAATGTACGGTAGATGGACTGAATGCCTAGGAAACAAACAAAGGCAGAGAACAACTCACCATTAACAACTCACTGCTAATCCAACGATTCCTTTATCACCCAAATGTTCTTTAAAAATATGTCTATATGTGTGGACATCACTGGATAGATCACATAGAAATCATATTCATCATGTTATTGGTACAAGGAGGTTGGGGAACTCAGTTTTACTAGTAAGGATACATAGCAGGGGGCTCATTCTGGGGCAGTTCATGAACTGTGGAAATTCCAAATCAATCTAAAACAGATGAACAAAGTTTAATTAGTTTCCATGATACAATCTTGAGCATCTGCCTATCTACTCTGAACCTCTGAGGAGGGAAATTGTGTAATGTAATACAAGCAGCTATTAAAGGATGGATATAAAAAGTGGCTGTCACAGACCAGAAACAGAAGAGAACAGCAAACTGAATGTCAGGACAGATAGTGGAAATAGCCAAGCAGAAATAAGAAATCAAATCCAAGAATGACAAAAACTCAGAAGAAGCTTACCAAAGAATTTCAGAGCTGTTAGAGGAGGCAAAAAACAGCATTACAACATCTGTAAAGACATTAAAGATGAAACAATGAGGTAAATCTTCCAAAAGATCTCCAAAATCAGAAGATACCAACTGGTATCATAGAAGACCCCAATGGACAGATAACTGATTTCAAGAATATGAAATAAAGATGGAAGAAGTATATTGAAACTTTGTACAATAGAGATGTATTTTGCAGATATTTTTTATTTACTTCTAGTACTAGAAAAAGTATTAATATTTCACCATTGTGATAATTTATCACATTGGAAGACTACAGGAATTGGGCTTACAATTGCAGACTAGCACTGTAATACAGTAAAAAAAAAAAAGGTATACAACTGTTGTGTCATGCCTATGTTGGCGTTGTTTTTCCCTGTAACATGTGAAAGTCGGACTTTGAAGAAATAGAATATAAAGGGTATTGAAGCTTTTGAACTTTGGTTGGAGAAGACCTTCAGAATGTCATAAATAGCGAAGCAAGCAAACAAACAAATGGATCATATAGCAAATACACCCAGAGTTGTCTCTCAAGGAACAAATGTTCAGTCTCAGATTACCATATTCTAAACATATTATATTAAAACCTGAGTCCATAATGCTGAGAATGGTAGAATTAAAAAGAAGAGGACATTCAGCAGCAAAGTGGGTGGACTCCATTGCAGTGGTGGATGAATTTTGGGAGATCCATAGAGAGATCCATAGATTTTGGAATTTATTTGTTGGTCTGGTCTACCTAATAGGACTGATAGATCTGAAGGGATGGATGGGGAACAGATTTGAGAAGGTCTTTTTATATGTATTGGCTAAGAATTGAAACTGACTTGATGAAGCTGGCATGATTACTCTTATCAATATATTCAAAGAAATGTGGAGATATTTTTCAGCTCAAGATATGCTTATACTGTATTAGGAACAGTCTTCCAAGAGTTGCTTGCAATGTGAGTGAGGCAAGAGAAGAAGAAAATAGGGCCAAAACTATAGTCAAATTTATTGATTGTTCCTTTCTCTCTCCATGCTGCACAAAACTAGAAAAGTCCTCTTAAAATAAATGGCACCCTTAAAAAACAAAACAAAGAAAATGCAACAATATCATTGTTATAATGGACTCAATGTTTTTGGTGTCTGGCAGTTTACAGGAAGGGCATTACTAATCTTCTCCTCCCTAGCTTCTGTGCCTTGAATATTGTGTGTGTGCTTAAATTCTCACATGTTGATTGTAGAAGAAAAAAACTTCTTAATGTGATTAAAAACAGTTTTCTACACTAAATTCAGGGTAGGGGTGAAGAATGAGAAAGGAGAGTGGCTAAAATGACAAGATGGCAGCCACATTGAACCCAGTCTTTTTTTAAAAAATATACAGGGCTTTGATCATTCAACTACAGCCCCATCTTGACATTTTGACTCCTGTCCAGAGGTGGTATTCAGCGGGTTCTGACCATTTCTGGAGAACCGGTAGCAGAAATTTGAGAAATTCAGAGAACCAGTGGTAACCTTCCCCCAGGATTGGGGAAGGAATGGAGATTTTACGGTATCCTTTCCCTGGAGTGGGGTGAGAATGGAGATTTTACAGTATCCTTCCCCTGCCACACCCACCAAGCCACACCTACCAAGCCACGCCACACCCACCAAGCCCACAGAACCAGTAGTAAAATAATGTGAATCCCATCACTGCTCCTGCCTCCACAAATGCCCCTGGAAAGGGGACCATGAGCTACATTCTTACCCACAAATTGGAACTTCTCCACCCTTGTTGCAAAAAGACAAAGAAAAAGACACTATCAGATGCAGGGGCAGGAAAAGAACTCTTTTCTCTGGGCTGCTGTTCCAGGGTATAATATGAAGAACATGGAGATTTTGTTTCTAGAAATGCTTGTCTGTCTATGAACTTTCACAGCTGCAATACTATGTTGGTATGTAAACAACTCAAGTCTCCAGTAATCTCTCTTCCAGTGAAAGCAAACATAGGTGAGATATTCTTTGGCACTTCTTATATCCCATCTCAGTTTGTTTTTTTTAAAAGACATTCACTAGTATTTACATCAGTATATATTTTCAACAACCAAAAGATAAATGACTAATTTGAAGTAGAAGGTTAAGTCAAATGTACTATGTGTATTTCTTAAGCAATACTTGGATAATTAAAGTTGTACATGTATTACTGTGGAATATTTGGATAATCCCTAGATAACTGGCAGGACCACATTTCCCAGAATTTGTTCCAGTGGATGATGGTGATACAGCCCTCTGAAATTTTCACCTTATTGAACAAACATAGTATGTTTAGTTAGTTTATGTTTCAATGTGTTGCATGGACTGAGAAAATTAAAGTGTGTGAATTATGGTTCAGTCAAGGTGACAGAATGAATCCTATAAAACAACCTGTTTATTTATCCTGATTATGTGTTTATCTGTTCTGTTGTGCCAATTATTCAGAAGAATTATAACATAATTGGTTATCATTTTCAGGTTGACAAAGACTCCCATTGTATGCATCTCACCCTAAGCTATTCTGAAATCTAGACTTTCTGCTGTTCTCTACCCAGGTTGAAATGGCAATTTACTTCTCCTTCCAGATCATTTAGCCATAGTGACAACAGCTTCTTCAATTGATATGTCCAATTGAGTGAGACTAAGAAACTTCTCTCTTTTTTTTTTTGTGAAGGTGCTGAAGGGGAAATATGATATCTTTTCTTCACCCACATCCTGTTTTTGGGTTTGGGGGATTAGTTATTTTTTCTTTTAATTTTTTTTCTTTTGTTTCATTTTTAAACCACTCAGAATCTTGTTGAACTAAGCAACATAAAAATTGTAGACGTAGACAAACAGACTTTCTTCAAATGAAGAGGTGCACTTCTTTGAAAACAGGAAAGTCAAAACAAAGAGCAGAGAGGTCAGGTCACTGTCCTGAAGGTGAATTAGGGGACTGGAGACTAAAACATATGAAGAGCGATTACAGGAACTGGGCATGGCTAGTCTAGTGAAGAGAAGGACCAGGGGAGACATGATAGCAGTCTTCCAATATTTGAGGGGCTTCCACAGAGAGGAGGGGGGTCAAGCTATTTTCCAAAGCACCTGAAGGCCAGACATGGAATAATGGATGGAATTGGAAACTAAACAAGGAGCGATTCAACCCGGAAATAAGGAGAAATTTTCTGACAGTGAGAACAATCAGAAGTTGCCTTCAGAAGTTGTGGGAGCTTCATCACTGGAGGCTTTCAAGAATAGACTGGACTTTCATATGTCAAAAATGGTGTAGGGTCTGCTTGGGCAGCGGCTTGAACTACATGACCTACAAATTCCCTTCCGACTCTGTTAATCTGTATCTGTTGTAAAGCAAAGAACTGGTCTTTGGTCATGATGTCCTTCTTCTAGCAGCTCTGTCCAGGCCAGTTGCTTCTGTGCCTTTCTGAATGTTGACATGGAGACAGAGTCCTTTACAAGGGTTGGGTGAAGTGAGTCTTATAGCCTGAATCTTGTTGGGACATTGGATCACCTCTCCACTCTTACTAGGACCAAAATTTTCCATCACTGACTCCCTAATTGCATCCTGGCTATCTTGCTAATGCTTCAGCCAGGAGCAAGTTGCAAATACAAAGCCTTGCAATAGCTTTTTTTTCTTCTTCTGAATCAAAGAAACACACCAGAGCATCTCTCTACAAACTAGCCCCCTTCTTTGGAGGGGAAAAAAAAGCTTTAAAAAAGAGTTAATCACCTAATTCTTACTGTGGCCCCACCATTTAACATCCTGGAGTAGTTTCTGATGAGCTACAGATAATCTTTTTATCATTTGCGTAGCGCTCTGAGTGTTTAATAATGTGTCATCAAGAATCTCTTTCATTAACGGAGGCGGAGGTGGCTTTACAAAGCGAAAAGAAGAAGGTAAACAGGCATTCAGGAAAGAAGTCACCATGACAAAAACCAGCTAAAGGGCAAAATAGCACACTGAGAAACAGTGTCACTTTTGGCTTTCTACCATTTATTCTTTAATAACTTCGACTGTAATATTTCTGGGACACATCACAGGACAATAACTGGATGATGTTGATAATCCTTCTCCCTTATAAAAATTTTCATTACTGAGTGTTACAGCCACAATTCTGGCTCAGAAATGGGAATTAATGGGTGTGGCTCAGCTTCCTCCACCACCCCTCCCCACCCTGGAGAAACATCTAAGCCTTCTGCGCGCGCACACACACACACACACACACACACACACACACACAGATCCATGGTGAAGCTAAGCATTCATGCCAGAATTTGCTTCTGAAGGCTGCAGATGTGCAATATGATGAAAAATCACTTTGATAAATATTTTTATTTTATTATTTTGTACCAGGCCCAGAGATTTTCTTCCCATTCTAATTAACTTTAAATGCTTTGTTGCTTTCTTTCTGAAGTTCTCAGGAGCAATTTGGAAGATGTCTTTAAGTTTTTCTTATTTACCGTGGGCACGCACACACAAATAGAAGTAGAAAGGGAGAAGTTCAAGGAGAACACTTCAATAGTAAATAAATAAAACACCGCAGCTCAAGGACCATTTAAAACTGGCTAAGTATCACTTTCAATTAAAAATGTTTTCCTTGACATATTTCCCATAGTGTCTTTCAAAAAGCCTAGAAAAAGACGCCATTTTGGTTGCAGTGCACGGTGGGGCCTAGTCTCAAATTCACTACCCAGACAGAAGATTGCTGGCAAAATAATACCCATCTTCCAGTACAACTAGACACAAGAATAGTTTTTTTCCCCAAATGCCATCACTCTGCTAAATAAATAATTCCGTCAACACTGTCAAACTATTTACTAACTCTGCATTACTATTACTATTAATCTTCCTATCCTTCCTTTCACCCATCTCCTCCCACTTATGACTGTATGACTGTAACTCTGTTGCTTGTATCCTTACGATTTTTTTTAAAAAAGATTTTATTAGCAATATTATAAAAAAATACAAAAAGACACACAAACATACAAACATAAAAGAGTAAAAATCTTACATAATTCTACTTAATACTTCATTAATCATCTTCATCAACAGTGTTTTGTAGTGCTGTTCCAATTCTTTATAATAAATAATCATACATTATTCACTTCGTTAACAATTTTAAATCAATAATTCGGTGCATGAGCTGGATTACCCGTTTATTTTATATTTTACTTGTAGCCATTTATACCACAAATTGAGATGAGTTCCTTTTCAAGAAGGCAAATGCAAACACCGGCCATCTGCCACCCATTCTGCTGATAAAGCTGGAGCACTGAACAATGAACCAATTGGAAGACTAAAACATAAATGGGAACTTTTAAAATATTATCTAAAAGGGGTTGATTATGCTAAAACCAAATGTAGGCGTTGCCCTTTTTTTTCATGTCAAGCTTCATATTAGATATTCTATTCCATATTTGTCTTTTTGCCTATTTCTCTATCTGGCTTCTGTTCCTGCATTTTGTGCCAGCATGAATGAATAGCTGGGGGAGGGAGGGCATATTGGTCTACTCATGACTTTTCAACATGGGAAACTGATCTGCAGACTCAGTAAATGATAACAATGCTACCTTTGTATTCGGGCTTGGCGATATCTGCATCTAATCCTAGAGTTTTTTCCTTCTTTTAATATTAATGTGATAATATGGCATTGCCAGTGCTCTAAATCACAGGTGTCAAACACAAGGCCCGGGGGCCAGATCTGGCCTGTGGGGTGCTTAGATCTGGCCCGCGGGACTGCCCTGGAAACAGCAAAGGACTGGTCTATGGTGCCTTTGCCAGTGAAAACGGGCTCCCAATTTCCGTTTTCGACTGGGATGGCCTCCTGCAACTCTTAGCGAGAGAAAACAATGGCCCTCCCGAGCTCCGTTTTCGCTGGCAGAAGGTTGCAAGAGGCCTTTGCAGCCAAAAACAGATTGGGAGTCTGTTTTTGCTAGCAGAGCTCTCAGGCCGTCACACAGGTGCCCCTGACACGAGAGAAGTCAAGCTGGCCACGCCCACCATGGCCACACCCACACCATCCCCCAAGGTCAAACACAACCCTCAGTGAAATTTAGTTTGACATCCCTGCTCTAAGTAGTCTGATAGTCTAGGTATGAATTTAGCAGCAGTATTCCAAGATTTGGGGCAAGATTCTCTCCGAGCCATGCCTAGTCTCATAGATAGATCTTGATGTCTCCTGCCTGAAAAGTTCCACCATAACCTTAGATTATGTCAACATGAATCCTAGTTGTGTTTTAGGATTTCCTTCTTCTATCCCTTCTCCACCATAATTCCCTAGGCCATTTATAATACTTATTTTTTTTACTTCTACCTTTGGAAAGGAAAGGGAAAGGGGAAAAAAAAGGAAAAGTGATTTTTGATTTTGATCTTGGAGTTCAGATTTTAGACCCCACTAGCTTTGTAATCAGGATTCCATCTATGCAGAATACAAAGAACAGGATTATCTTCTGCAACCCATCTCTACCGGGATGAGATCAAACGATGTATATTCTTTCTCCCTTCAACTATTCGGCATCAACATTGGCAAGAAAAAAAGTTTGCATTTTAAAATAAAGGAAAAAAAAAAAGAGAGAGAGAAAGCTGTTGGTTCCTGTGGAAAGGAACATGAATGTGTTTTCAGAGTTTGAGGGTTTTATTAAAAAAAAGAAGAAGAAATGCAGTCATGATATTATAAGACTGTAGGGAGACAGCAGACATTTGACACGATTTTTTTTCCCCCTGCAAGTCTACTCTTCTCTCTCTCTTTCTCTCTCTCTCTTTTTTCATCTCAAATTTGAAGAGAAGCCACCTGCTTCTATTCTTTCAACATCAATATACACCTGGGATTGCTGGGACTTACATTTAGGCTTTGTGTCTTCCTCTTCTTATCTCCTTCTGGTCCTCTATTGCAAAGGCAGCCTTCAGGTTCAAGGAACAAGCTGAAAAGCTTTCGGTGCTTCAGAAGTAAGTTCACTTCATAGACAATAGAGTGAGAAGCAAAGTATTTGCCAGTGTAGTGAAGGAACTTAGGGAGACACAGTGGGATACAGAAACGATTGCCCATTTCTGAATGTCTTACATATATCAGTCAGGATAAAGAAAGCTCTCTTCTTGTGTTTTTGGGTTGGAGCGCTGGTTGTTTCCCATAGGTGACTCTGAACACAGCCTCCCTTTTTTTTTTCCCAGAAAGAAAGCTTGGAGCACCTTTGATTAATCCCTTTTGGGGTGAAGTTCTGAGGCGTTGTAGGTTTGGAGGTTGCAACTTTTAATGAAAAGAGTATGAAAACTCTTGGTACAGCTTGCAGGAAGGTGCGTATAAAAGCAATAACAAACAAATATCGCAAGCAACAAAGGGAACACTGGTGTTTGCTGTGTTTTGTTGTTTTTATTGTTTGGATGGGTTTGCTTCTGGAGTTCTTGACGGAGAAGTGGGTTGGGGTTTAAGTTTGATTGGGAGACGATTCGGAGTTATCTGAATGTTAACTTGCTGGAAAGAAGCCCAGCTAACTTAGGAAGTAACACTGATCATAAAAACACTGGTCTCCACTGGACATCGTTTGAAATGTCCGTGATTTCGAAAGCCTCATCCCTATGTTGTCTTCTTGTCTGATCATGGCACAATGTTCTTTCAAGGATGCCCAAATTCAAATGTGATATCAGACGCATGGTTTCCCCCCTATAAGTGGGGAAATGGGTCCCAATGAGCAATTTGGCGTGGCTGGTGAAGTAGAGTGGTGCCTTGGTACTCAACTGCTTTGAAACTCATCGAATTTAGTACTCAATGCATTTTGACATGAACGTTTTGTCCTGGTAGACATCATTTGTTTGGTACTCAACGCACAAACTAGAATGTTTTGGTGTCAGCTGCCTTGTGACTCACTACATTATTCCTATATATCATATATCATATGTTTGGTACTCATTGTTTTTGATACTCATTTCGACTCCTGGTACCAATTAATGTTGAGTACCGAGATACCACTGTACCAAATGCACATATTATAACTTAGGGAAAAAATTGCTTTGTAGATGCTTGGGACAAATTGCCCCCAGTTTCCTTCATATAGATAGACAATCCTGCTTCTGATAGGCATATTTCAATACAAACAGTCCAGAAGTAATGTTTTCCATAAAAAAGTTTTATTGGTCACAAATATACAAATATATCGCTTACAATATGTCGAATTTTCAATTATCTTT
>JAOYMU010000001.1:92788782-92813764 GCA_025802295.1 Psammodynastes pulverulentus | reverse complement strand
ATTACAGGCAGCTGGCTGTTAGCAGAAGTCTGCAATTACTGCGTCCTATCTTCTGCGCCACCAAGGCTACTCATACCTACTTGGAAGAAAGTCTCACCACTTAATAGAAATTACTTCTGAATAGAGAGATGCAAAATGGTGCTCTGGTGCTGTAACAGCAATAGCAATAACACTTAAGACTTATATATCACTTCACAGTGCTTTATAGCCCTCTCTAAACAGCTTACAGAGTCAGCATATTGCTCTCAACAAATCTGAGTCCTCATTTTATTGATCTCAGAAAGATAGAAGGCTGAGTCAACCTTGAGCTGGTGAGAATTGAACTGCTGGTAGTTGGCAGAATTAGCCTGCAATACTGCATTCTAACCACTGCACCACCATGGCGTTTTAATCTTAAATACATTCCTGGAGTGAAAATCCTATTGAACCTGAATAGAAGCATTTATACTGCTAGGATGGTGATCCTTCTACTCTCCCCCCTCTTTTTGCTTTTCTTACTTATTCTGTCAAAATTAATTGTGTTTTCATTCTTTTGTGCAACTGCCAGCCACGGTTTTATATAAAAACGAGTGTCGATTTTGTTTACCTTTGAGTCAAGTTCAGCTCCTAGTAATCTCATGTCTATGGTTTTCTTGGCAAAATTTCCTAAATTGCTTGTCACTTATTATTATTGGTGGGTAGGATTTCCCAATATAGTCTAGTCTACAATCCTGGGATTTCCTGGTACCAAGTAAGCATGAGCTGTTCGGTAATTAAGATTTTAAAAAAAATCCATATCAGGATGCATTAAACAATCAAGTACTTACTGTGATCATGACTGAGTTCCAGGTGGAAGAAAAGACGTCTGATTCATTGTTCCCCTGATAATGCTTTTTCAGTTCCTTGGTAAAAAACTCTCTGGTCAGCTGCAATAAAAACCATGCACAGAAAAGGGAATGAATGAATCCATGCCAGAACTTTAAAGCAGGGCTACTCATGGAATTAGGACTTGAAAGCAAAAATTACAACTCAGTTATGAGCATGTGATGGATTAAGCCTACATGGGTGGGTGATTGATCCAATGGAGATGCATCCTTAAATTCAAAAGAAGGTAAAGGGAAAAAATGACACGACAGTGACCCTTAGAATTTCCTTCGCATTTACGGCCTTTTCACAAAACACATCACTTATTACAACACCATTTCACAATTTCAGGAGCTGGCATCCTCCAGGTGAATTCCTACCTTGGAGATTCAGTAGTAAGTCAGTACTGAATGCAATGGCCCAATCTTGGGGCCGTTTCTCATATTCCATGAAACTTTCTACTCCTTTTGGATGTGACTTTAATTTCCTTTTTTAAATTTTATTTAAAAGCTTGGTGCATTTTCACTAACCAGTATCCAAAACATAGTTTATTTTAAATGTGTAAGGTATCATCTCCCCTTTTTTTGCCTTACTCTCTATTTTTGCTGTGATTATGAACATAATCCAGAACACAAAATTAAGAGTATAATCAATAAAGCATGTTGACCTTTTTATTCTTTGCAGAATAGACAAATTTAAGGGGAATTGTTGACATTGTCATACAATTTTTCAAAATCATACTTTTTGGGAGACACAGGCATTTTATTCAGCAGAACTGACCATGTTTTTCTTCTGTGTCTCTGTTATGTGCCTTTCTAACATCGTCATAAGAACTGGAAACACAGTCAAGCAAAGTGGAGGACAGCATTGCAAGTAGGAGGAAAGGAAGAAGAAATTTCACTATTGGAGTGGACTTTCTTCAATATTGCTTATAGAAACAAAGCTAGAAGTATTTATGATTGATCTGCTCAAATACCGATTAATTTTTTTAATTGCCATATAATTCCCTCTATAGTTATGAGGTCCACTGTAAATACCCAGGTAAAATATGAAACTGCAGTGCTAGCATTTGAAAGATGTTATTAATTCCATCTTCATGATTAATAAAGAATGTCACACTCATGAGTGGAAGATTGACTTCTGGTTTGGTAACCAAATGGACAAGTTCATGTAGGTATTTTGGAAATAATAGAGATGGTTTGCCATGGCTTTCTCTTCAGATGCAGGGTTGTTGGTGTGGGGTTTGTTTGGTTTTTTTGCTTTCTACTCTACAGTCCTGTGGTTTCTCATGCAAGTATTAATCACTCTCTTCTTTACGTAGCTTTTTCCAGATCAGCCAAGGCTAGCTAAGTGCTAAGACCTTTCTTAATCCAATGAAAATATAACACAATTTAACAAGACTGGCAAGATATCTCTACATCCCACAGTAATAAAGGGAATGCACACTAATAGTTCAGAATTAACAAGTTGTCTCTAGTGTAATATTTGCTCTTGGTTTTTTTTTCCTTGAATCACACTGGGGGGTGTTCAGTTTTATTTTTTACATTGTTTGCCTCAAACACATTATTACTAAAATTAATGGCCCCTTCTGCAGACCTCATAGGATTTGCCGAGAACATATGAAAGCAATATCTTAAACAACTTCAACAAGAGCAGCTCTATCACACTAAACGGAAGTGCTTATTAGTCAGACTGGACAAGAATAGCCTCTAGGGAAATAAGCCAGCTCCATCAGGCACCTTGGGGTTAGGAGGTGGCCATACACACACTCAAGTATTGTGTTTTCCTTTCCTTCTTTTGCATAATTTACGGAGCCTGGACTCCCGTCCTGTGGAGGCAGCCACCCAGATATTTTATTGATGTTTGTCTCTTTCCTAAGTGCAGACTTTGAAACTAATATTACAGTTGGTAAGAGTCCCAGTTGGCTTCCTTTGACCAATTCTAAACAAAAGAGCTATTTGAATATAAAGTGAAACCTTTGTTTTGACAGGCAGGATCCCAATGGAAAAGTTGGAGGATTGCATGTCTGATTTTGATGAGATTTGATCTAAAACAAAGCCCAGTGCTGGAACTGTAATGCCAGAAAAAATATTCTACTCTTTTTGACTAGTAGAACATTTAGATTTGCTCCACATATTTTACAAAGAAGGGTAATAGAGTTAATAGCCATTTCTGAAGACTCAATACAAATAAAGTAAAAATCTGTAATACTGATTAACAATTGTTTTTCTTCTTTTTAGAAGCTAGAGTTAGACCAAGAAGGTTTTTGTTCATTGTATTGTCAATGCGCAAAGCACTTGGATCCATGGGTGATTTTACTTAAGCTTTTGGTAATAATGACAGTGATTAGAAAATTGGATAGTTGACAGAATAGTTTATCAGCACCTCTTTTCCTAGAGATGTAGATTCCTGTGACTTCTGGCTAGAAAGCAGAATGCATTTTCCTCCTCCAAGATGTTCAGGATAATGAAATAACAGAGTTAGAGCAGCAATAACGGGAAAAAATATTGATTGATTCCAATCAAGTAGAAACAAACAAAAACCAAATCGATTTTTATATTGTATTGATGTGGGAGGACAAACTTCCACACCCATATAATTGTCAACAGAGATTTATTAAGCAACAAAAGTTTCTTCCACTGAAGCCATAGATCAGTGACTTGCTCACAATCTATTGGGACATCTTCATTGTATCTATATCCAAGTGCAATTAGTTAGCATAACCGAGCATATGAGACAAAACATCACTGTTTGATTTTGACCATCCTGCCTGATGCAGATATATTAGGTACAAAATTTAAGAACATTTGATACTTTTAGAAGGCTTCTAAAAGACCAATTCTAACAAAAGGATCACATAATGCTGTTAATGTATGGTAGTGTTATGTTTGCTTTGGTTTTTTAGTGTAAACTTCTTTATTAAAAATATGCAATACATTTAAGTTAAGAAATATCTTGATATCAATACCTGGGAAAAATCCTAGAAAAGATAATTGAGCAGAGGATTTGTGAACACCTAGAAATGAACAAGGTGATTACTAGAAGCCAGCATGAATTTATTAAAAGAAGATCATGCCAGACAAGCCTTCTTTGACAAAGTGACTAAATTAGTGCACCAGCAAAATTTTGTGAATATAGTATATTTGGATTTCAGTAAGGCATTTGATCAAGTAGACCACACTACCTTGATAAAATAGAAAAATGTGAAACAGACAGTACTACCATCAGAGGAATTCACTGACCAACTGCACCCACTGTGTAGTCCTTAATGGAGCTACATCTACATGGACAGAAGCATGCAGTGATATACCTCATGGTTCTGTCTCTGGTCCAGTATTCTTCAACATATTCATAAATGATTTAGACAAAGGGATAGAAGGGGAACTTATCAAATTTGCAGACGACACCATGCTGGGGGGAATTACTAACATTGTGGAACATAGACGCAAGATTCCGAAGGATCTTGACAGACTTGGGCATTGGGCCCTATCCAACAAGATTCAGTCCTTGGGTGAGAAAAGTAAAGTCTTGCACTTAGGCAGGAAAACAAAATGAAATATAGGTGGTACCTGGCTCATTAGTAGCAACTGTAAGAGACATAACCACTTACGTACAAGCCAGAAATGTGCTGTCAACTGCCAAAAAAGCCAATGTAGTCTTGAACTGCATTAACAGGGGATAACATCAAGATCATGAGAAATGATAATGCCGTTTTATACTGTACTAGTGAGGCCACACTTGGAATACTGCATTAAGTTCTCATCACACGATACAAAAAGGACACGGAGAGCCTATAAAATGTGCAGAAAAGAGCAACAAAGATGATAAAGGATCTGGAGGTTAAGTCATAACAGGGATGGTTGAGGGAGCTAGATATGTCTAACCTATCAAATAGGAAGATTGGAGGGATATGATAACTGTCTTCCAGGACTTGAGGGAATATCATAGAGAAGAGGGAACAGACTTTTTTTCCAAAGCACCAGAGAAGTAATGAATGGAAGCTTGTTAAAGAGAGATCCAACCTAGAAGTAAGAAGAAATTTTCTGACAGTGAGAACAATTAAGCAATGGAATTGCTTGTCTCCTGGACTTGTGGGTGGAGGTTTTCAAAAACAGACTAGACGAGCTTTTGACCAGTATGAGGTATGAGGTCTCCTGCCTTGAGTAGGGGGTTGGACTAAAAGACTTTTGAGGTCCCTTCCAATCCTATGTTCTGATATGCTCCCATTTATCTGCACAGAATACTCACTCGTTCATTGCTTTTCCCATTTCTAAATAATCTATAGCTTTCTCCGTTTGCAGTATAATTGTATTTACCCTCTATTTCAATGCTTGTCTCTGTGAATACTTGCCTTCTATTTCAGTCTTATTGCTCTTACAACTTCTACTTAGTCAGAAGTGTTCTTACATATATAATGGCATCATGGAGCTCACATTTAGGAATCAGGAGTCAGCATGTTGAATAACCAAAAACCAAGCTGACGCCTGTCACTGGCAAATTTTCAAAGAAGAGTTACAAATGAGGTATCTGGACTAATAATCGACAACATATTAAGTGGGGCACAAATATGAAGTGGGTGGAACTATTTATTCAAAGGAATCATACCTGTGCCATTCATTGTCAGGTCAAACACCTTTTTTTATAGATTTCTCTGTCGCTGCCTTATTTTTTATTAATTATATTAAGCCTATTTGGAACCTACACTACAGTTGTGCGGGTCTCAAACTAGTGAGTAATCATACCACAACTTTTTGAAATTATGCAGTGCATGAGATCTTGAAGAATTCAGTTGCTTTTGATCTGTTTCAATTTTACTTTAAACCTAGATTTGGGATTGACACATCTTTTGTCTTTTTGTTAGAAAGAGAACAATCTTGTTTCTGGTAGACCTCTCAAGATCACTATCCTTCTGGACCACCTGGCAGGTATAAATTAGGGAGCACGAACAGAAAAAATTCATTATCAAGTAGCCTGTAAAGGAAATAATAAATTAATGAACACAAAAGACCCAATTTCAAGTTGTTCCAGTTCTAGTTTCTATTCAGCAATACCGGGACACTGTTGTTGACAGCTTTGGCTATACTTCCAGAGTTATAACCATGAAAAAAGTCATCAGATAGTATCAGCACTGTTGCTATTATGCAATGACATAAAATTATTTTTCATATGAGAGTTGTCTCAGTGATTGCACTAACAAATTGGGTGCAGTTAATACTTTATCCTGTAAAATAAAATTAGCTCTCCCTCTTGCTGTTTTTCATCAAATCCTGATAATCATTTTATTTCAGCAGGAAATTTTATTCTAATGTTTCTGTGTTTTGCCTTATTGCTGGCACTTTGAGGCTATTGCTTTATGTTCTCTTTTTAAAAAGGAATGACAATTTTGATATATTATAAACTTTGGTGAATGGTGTCCTTGCACCAGAAGCATGGGATACCAGAAGCCATTCAACAGGATGTTTTTTAACACAGAATTATTCCTGATCCTCATTTTGGAAGACTATAAGGCTATACTGAAGTGAAGGGCCAGCTGAATCAGAAAGAATTCATGTTTGAATAGTATGTAATCTTCTAGTGACCCTGATGAATAATGATGTTAATGAACTATTTCATAATTACACAAGTCTACTACAGACCATCTGAATACAAAGTTGCATGGAACTGCAACAGCATCCTAGGATGCAGTAACACAATGCTGTGCCAAAGATCAGATGGAGATCAAAGTGCAATTGATGGATAAAGGTACCAAGAATCAAGACCTTAACTTCTGTGATCAAAAACTGTTCAAGAGCTAGATTCCTCCCAAAATTGTCTTTTAAAATTTTGACAGTATTCCATGAAAAGATTGATGAAATCCATCGGGACAGAACCCAATGGTTTTACAGAAGAAGACAAAGAGGAGCCCTGTGTGCATGGTGGGAGAAATGTGTAAGTGCGTATATGCATAGTGTATAACTTCTTCATTCTATAGTTAGTTAGTTAGTTTGTTTTCTATTTTTTCTTTGCTACTTCTCTCCCTATCTTTTCCACATTGGAAAATGTACTTAGAATCAAAGAGCTACAAAGTAAGTTTTGGTAACCGATTACTAACTTAAATAATCTCTCTGTTCATATTAATGGGGAAACCTGTGTCAATATGTGCCTCTAATTAGTTGTGCTGGAGCTCAGAAATGTATAGTGTTCAAGGGACAACTGTATTCAAGCTTTGATTTAAAAAATGACACAACTGTTGTAGTGTTGCCAAACTTGGCGATCGTGGCATCAAGAGCAAAGATCCCAAGAGAGAAGGAAATACATCCTCTATTAATGTATATTTGTGTGTTTCCATTTGCCACCCAGATCTGATGACAGACTTCATTAGAGTTGGAGAACACTGACTAAAGAACACCACCCACAATTAATCAGTTTTTTTAAACATATGCTGTAGTAGTAGAGAAGGATACCCACAACTTCCCTTCAGGTTTTCTCATTTCATTTCTTTATCTCCTTTTTATTTGTAGTGTTACTATGGAAAGAGGAAGAACAGAGGAAATAAGTTGAGAAAGATTCTTCTGCCCAAATCTGCTACTGCCAAAGCTCAGCCCTCTCTCTAAAAGATCTGGGACATGGCAAGTCAGGTGGGGGATTGTAGCAGAAAAAGGCTATTGACGAACATAACCTTGAAAGGCGATCAAGTTTATATGGTTCACACCAATGTTTTGCTTTTTATTTCCACACATTTTTTATGACAGTGATAGGATTCTTTTAAAAAGAGAATTGAGATATCTGCATGGCCTTTAGCTAAACTAAAGAGGACCAACTGAAGATAATACAGGAAAAGTTCAGAGCAGAGATTACAGCTTTAAATTACTTGGCTGATTCAGGAAAAAAGGAATTTATATTCAACTATAGTCTGACGAATATTGTTTCCCCATGAAGGCAGAATTAAGTTGAAAGAATCAACTTTTTCTCTGCTAAGCAATTATTACACGTTTTTGTATAATAGGGAGAAGGATTTTGCAAGTGTCTTATACTACCCACTTTGGGAAATACTTCCCCCCCCCAGGAGTATCCAGTGTGATTTAGACTTGGTAGAAATGGATCGTTCAACATTTTTGTATCAGAAAATCCATTTATTTTAATATGCTATTCTTTTTAATGACAGAATGATATGTGCTATACATCGGACACCCCTCATTGGAATCCCTATAATGCTTTTTCTACATTGCTAACTGTGTAAATCTCTTATTTAAATTTAATTAAATGTTTAAATTGATTGCCATATTCTTTTTTATGGGGGCTGATTTTTGGTACATCCCATATATCACCTACCAGAAAGAAATAAAACTGGTTTTGAGCCTGGGAATCTATTTCAGTACATATTTCATATCCAAATTTTTGATGTAGTGACCTCTTGCATTAGAAACAAAACCTTTCTCCAATTTGATGTCATGCAGAGAAAACTTACAGAACGTCCAGCCACCCTGCTCTTGGGAAGATTGGTCAAAAAGTTTGTGAGTTGTAACTTATTTGGCAATCAGAGGCTAAGGAAAGCTGAGTTAAATCCTAAATCCTTGAAAGGATATACACTATAGCCTGTTGGCATGAAATTTCAATTTGTCATCTTCCTGTTAGTTTCATTTTAAGAATTTGATTGACCTGAGATAGTTTTGCTGATGGTTTTTCTATTAAGCAATGTGAAGTTGGCTAGAAGGGATTAAGATTTGGTTCGCCGATAAGACGTCTGACATAAAGGACTGCAGAGGAGACAAAGGACCTACAGCGATTCATTTTTTTTTCTGCAAGCACACAATACAAGAATGAAGATAAGGTGCTTCAACCGGCGAAGGTTTGACAATGCAAAATTAGTTTTCTTTTGTTTTGTGTTGAAAAATGAACAGAATATACACAGCACCGAGGAATATAAAACTGCAGTGGTCACAACCAATAGATCACAAATAAGGCCATAGCATTCAAGCATCCAAGTTGCCTTGTGCTCATTTTCTAAGTATAATATTGTCATTGTTCCTCCTGTGCCTACAGAGTAGCAACTTCATTTTGAAAAAGGATCACCAGGGCAGGGTTTTGCACAACGAAGAAATTCCAATGGAGCTCTTCCCTTTCCTGTTGTCGATTCCCATTCTTCTTAACCTTGCTCCAATTGGAATTTTCTATTTTGTTTTGCTTTCCTGCTGTGTTCCTGTACTCCACTAATTCGGTTATTTGAAACAGAGTCTCTGCTTGCCTGCTCCACTGACTGTCTCATTTGAAATCTCAGCAGAGCACATCGCTTTCCATCCCCGTTTGGGTTCTTAATCTCTTCTTTCCCCTCTGCTATTAATTATTCAATTCTAACTATATTATTTAACCCCATGTAGTGTTGCAAACATTTTGGCTGCAGGATGTTGCACAAGATGAAATTGTGCTGCCTTGCAAAACAAGGAAAACTGTGTTTATCAATTATTTCTCCCTCAGAGGGGGAGACGGGCTGTGTAGAGAGCAGCATTAACCATAATAACACAAGTCAAGCTAGGAAGCCATTAAGAACAGGCTGTGAAAATGCATCAACAAAAAACACTGCAGTATTCAAAAAAATAATAATTTATCTACTTATCTGAGTATTTTAATGTTCTTTAAAGGAGATCTATTATTTCAAAGTACAATTAATTGCCTTCCCTTTTCTATAGCTACCAGCATATTTTGGTGTGGCTACTTTAGACAGAGTGAATGAGATTGTCTCCATCCTCCTTGATAGCTATTCCAATTCACTCTAAAATTTCATATATTTTCACAGGAAAATATGATTATCTTCAAAAATCGAACAGAAAAAGCCCCAAACTACATGCAAACTCATATGGGAACCCAGAGATCTGATTTTTGTGAGATTTGGGTCAATAACAATAATTAAAAGTTGAATATTTGGAGGTACCCACACCATACCTATCATTCTTTACAATAACAGAAGAGGCTGGTTTGGACCATAATCCAAGGAAATGGCTTGTGTGATACAGGATACTGAAGTGCTAATTAGGAGCTGATCACTCCAATCATCTCATCTCCATTCAGTTTAATCAGGTGTTGTGCTCCATAATATTATCACTATAGTTACCATTCTTTCCTGTTCCAGATTCAGTGAGTAAGTGCCTTGAGACAGGTCTACAATATATTCATACTCAGTGTTTGTTGTGCATTGTTCTGAACTGAACAAACAAAGTAAAGGGGACATGAGGATTAGAAAAAGCCAGTGAAGATTCAAAAACCTCCTTCACCCCTTTCTTTGCATGAATATAAGCATCAGCGTTAATTTGCCCGTCTTTTTTGACAAAAACTAAAGAGTTGCTAATTACCATAAGTGAGTTTGTAAACATGCATTAGACTGCTGTTTATTTTTTCTTATTTCCAAACAGCCTTTTGATTTAAAAAGAAATTAAGCATAATAGTTGGAAAGAATTGAAGGAATATGAAAGATCATTTCATCTAGTATTTGGGCTAGAAAATCATGTATCTATTAAATTCCAGATCTGGGTTTAAAAATGTCAGGTCCACCTTCACACATTCAGTTAAGCTGAAGCTGGATTAAGCATCATAAGCATCTATTTAGAACACAAGGAAAGAAGAACAGCACAGAATTTCCCCCCCAAGCTATCATGCCCTTAACTCTTTTGCTGTCACACTTGAGGGATCCCCTTCCCATTTTTTAGTAATTGTCCTTATCTGCCATGTTCAACTTTAACCCACATTGTTAAAAGAGGTTTTTTTTTCCCCTTTGACATGGTGAATCACTAAACTTTAAATATTTGGTTTGAAGATATCATCAGACACTGCATTTGTTTCTTTCTAGTGAAGTGGTACTTTCAATTCTGCTGAGGGGCACAAGATTTTTGGGATGTGCTTAAGGCATCAGTTGATCTTTATCCACACATGCCAAAAAAAAGCAAGAACAAACCACTTTAATATGGCTGCCTGGAAAAGTCTCAATTGCTTTTAAGCGGGTTGCTTTTAAAGATACATTAAGGAAGAGTGTTACAGCAATTTAATTTGTTCAATTATATATAATTACAATAAATACATAAACTTAAAATAACAGCAACTTTTTCATCCTGAAGAATTCTGTATGTTGGAGTATCACTCTTAAAATCTCCCATTAGAAATAATAATTGAATATGTCTAATATTAGATTGGGAAAGCTGTGTCACACTATTATGATAATCTGATAAATTACAATTCCTATTCAACTGTACAAAGTGGATTGTAAGTGGTAGAGAAAGATCTGCTTCCATACAAACCTACCAAGTGGTACAACTATTTTCAAATCCCCTTCATCAAATTCTCCCATCAATGGAAAGCAAATAATCTTGGCTGTCAAGCATTTCTGCTGCCTTGATGAATCATTCCTTAGAGGATTCACTCTGCAATCATTTTAATATCATCTTATATTCTTTGTTTTTTCTTAATGTCTCTCTGTCTAGTCACAACTATCAAGTCTACAAAGCATTTGAAAATGTTTCCCTGGTTACCCCACTTATGTGTTGTTGTGTTGTTAAAGTACTCAAACCAACTAGACCTTTCTTTGAAATGCAATCTGCGGCTGCTAGGATCCTTAAACCAGATTCTGTGCCCAATCCCATGCATGTAACCACATATATTTATCCCGTAATAAAGGACAGATCTATTCTCTACCATCAAAGGTGACCTTGATTTTATTATTTATTCGTCTGGTTGGTGCTCCTGTCCATATATTGCAACAAATTCAGTACTGCTTTCTCTGAATTTGACTGCTACCAATTTCTGCTACCACAGGAATGCATCCCTTAATTCTGCCCCTCTCCACTGATTTGTGCGCATGTGTGGCTATCTGTGCAAGTATCTGGGTTGGTCATACTCAAAGATATAATTTGACAGATTACATGTGTGGTTTTCTCTTGCTGTGAGGTCTTTCATTTGCGTCTCCTGAAGGAATGTCACTAATTCAAAAAATAGAGACCATATTGACCAGACCATAACAGATTTACTCAGGAAGTGATCGCTATTTATAGAGCAGTCACTGTCACTGCAGTCTTGTTTCTCTCCTTGTCTCCATTGTTCAGAAAGGGAAAGCCTTTAAATTGTCTTTTCCTTCTTTTCAACTGTGAGACCATCAAAAGAGGCCTTCTGTGTTTTTAATCTTTGGAAAGATATGGGTGTTTTGATATTGGTTCCGTACTTCTCACATCCTTTTAAGGATCTGTCTTAAAATTTGGAAATGGAGTTTCACTGGGACAAATACAATCTATGTGAAATTCTTCTGCAGGAAGATGAGCAATTTCCAGTTTTATTTGTGCATCCAGCAACATTTCCAGTCAATTCCTCGAGTCAGATCTGACCATTATGCATGTTAGCAATTCAGTTAGCAATTCATACTATGGTGACCATAATAATAAACATCAACAATAGCAAAACAGGAAACAGGGCAAGCAAGACATAGAGATAGAGGATGAGACATGAACTGCAAAGGGAGGGAAAGAGGCAAACAATTTAGTATTCTCAGAACTCACAAAACCCTGGGAAACAATAGAGTGGTTAAATAGCAGGGCCAATCTGAAAAACCAAAATAGCCTTTGGTTATCCCAGCTTTAACCTGTTGTAATAGCAGCAGAATAAGGATGGAAAATAGGTGTTCTCTCCTCTATTCTGCACTATAAAGGGAATAATGTGGAATACAGGAGCAATATATTCTGTTCACCATGAGCTTAATTCTGCTACCCATGAGCTTTATTTTATCCATTCTCTTGTAAGATATTCTCACTTAATTTGCTCTTGCCTACTTTATTTTTTCTGCTATTTGCAAATGTTTAGTCATTTAAATGCAGGGGACTTTTTTTTTTTTGAAACATGGTCAATCACCTAACTAATAAACAATCTACAGTATATTTGTCCTAGGAATAATCAAAATCAATACAACTGATTGAAACTTGAATAGATATATTGCTGCAAATCTACTGCTATAATAGATGAGGAAGAAAAACAAAAGCAGCAGGTCAGACACGGTTCTCGTAAAGTGGTTTTGCAACACAGAAAAAGCTAAAACAAATATTCAGCTGGGACCTTTTTTCCCATTAGGTCCTTTAGTACAAGTAGCTAAAAGCCAGCCAGACATCACTTGAGAATATAGTTGAAATGAATATCCACCATTGTCTTACTCTTGAGGAGAAAGCCACAGATTTGGGGGGGGGGGCATAACTCTTAGTTCTTTTCTTGATTCTCACACTCATGGTCTCAATTTTTAAAAATCCCATCCAATATTCTATTGTGCAAGTTATCTTTTTTGTATTTATTTAATACCACAAAGTAATCTGGGCAACTGTGAGAATTGGAAAAAGGGGAAACCACAGAAATGGCAGACTGAATTGTTTCCTTGTATCATAAGAGTACAGTACATAGTATATTGAACAATGATGATAAAGAAATAAAGACTATTCTCCCTCTCCCTCTCCCTCTCCCTCTCCCTCTCCCTCTCTCTCTCAACGGGACAAGAAAAACCTAGTAATCTTGATTTTTTTTCTCCAACATTTAGCGGACAGATAAACATTACAGAGCAAAATAAGCTAATTAAATTTAATTGATTTGTTATACATTATCAAAAGAATTTTGGAGTGGGTGGGATAAACAATTTTTTTCTGTGTTGAATTATTTGTTAGAGCAAATGTAATGATGAAATGAGCCCAAGCTGAGGAATCATCAAATATAAAGCTCTGCTAGATTTGTAATAACAGGAGGAAAGGATTGCATTGTATTCATATATTTCAAATATAGGCCTTTTTCATTATTACTAATATGCAGATATAAAATCTCTCTCAATGAGACTATGCCCACTACTGTAGCTTCAGGAGTGATATGCTGTTCATTATCTTTTTTACTAATGTCTGGAAAGTATCTGGAAATTTAGACTCTACCCATCTCAGACCCCTGCTAGAGAAGCCACAATCTCAGCTGTTCTCCCAGATCTACAGAGAGACCATCTAAGGACCCTGATGTCCATTTCCAAGATTAGATCTCTTTGTCTTTATTTGGAAAAGTCCAATTTATCATATGTCCCTTGGAATGTTTTTCCAGAGATCACAGATTAGCACCCTTAAACTCTCAAACCACTAGTTTAATCCCTGAATTCTCAAAACAAAGCTAATTCAATTTTAAAGATGGCCTTTTCCTGAAAAGCAGGCTTTCTCTTCTATCCATAAAGCATCTATGCATGACCCAAGCTTGTGCTTGTTTACTTTCAATGGGTGGTTTCAAATTGCTTAGACTAAGTGGAAATGCTTTAGTATCTTGAACAAAGGACTGCTCGGCAAATTTATAAAGTAAAAATCCAACTGAATATAATTCTGTAGATTCCTAAAGAACATTCCAGCATCGTCATACTCACATTTTCTCTAAAGATAAATGCCAAGACTGCAGCCGAGAGTTCTGCCAGGAAGATTACCAAAATAAACATAAAGAACTGAAAGAGGAAAAAAAGAAAAAGAAATGTACATTACTGTTTATCTAGAGTGAACATCTACTTCAACCTTTAATAAAATAATAGTAAGAATAGGTCAAACTGACTAAAGCACACTTAGAAATTGACAGATAGAGTGGAACAAATTTGCCAAATATTTAGCTTAAGAAAATGACTAGTAAATGTCAAGTCCCCAGAATTAGGGTATTGTTGGATGCACTATTAAAGCTGTTGATCATCTAGGACAGTGATGGCGAACCTATGGCATGCGTGCCACAGGTGGCACGCAGAGCCATTTGTGCGGGCACGTGAGCCATCGGTAAACTTACCTGCACTGCGCATGCGCGTGCCTCCCAGCAGATTTTTGGCCCGTTTGAGGCCATTTTCGCCCTCCCGAAGGCTCGAAGGAAGCCTCTGGAGCCTTAGGAGACTGAAAACAGGCCCGTTTCATCACTTCCGGTATTTCCGGAAGGCCCGTTTTTCGGCCTCCTCAAGCTACAGAGTAAGGGTAAAGAGTAAGATGTGAGGTAAAGAGTAAGATGTGATGTGCAATGGCACAATAGTTCTTTTGTTGTTTTGATGAAAGCTTCAGCTCCTGCAGATACTGTATGCATTTATCTGAAATACACAGCAGGCTTCTTTTCCCATGGAAGGTTAGGAAAAAAAGGATTACAGGAACTTTCCTTACAAACAAAAATCAGTTAACAAATTTTTAAAGGTCTTCGTATAATAACGTGCCTTTAACTTTGTTCAAAAATTAAAACTGGGAATTTGCCATGATCCTCAATCAGAATCTGAATATTTGGATTTTACCCTCAGATGAATTAAACAGACTTCAAAGTCCTCTGATTGAGTATTTATTTATTTATTTAATCATTCATTCACTCACTCAATTATCAAATTGCTGATCTGGAATCCAAGATAAGAATTGTGGTCAGTGTACCTGTCATCTTCATATCTGTTGCCTGTTCAAAAAATTGTTCCCACATTTTAATGGTTAATTGTGGATATTCTGTCATCCAACTTTTGATATACATATTTTCTGACACATATTTTTTGCCTAGTTATTTAAGTAATTTCTTTTAGATGCACACTTGTATATGAAAAGGAAAACTGCCTTAAATATGAGGTGGAGCAAATAGCATTGGTTGTTTTTTAAATTTTTTTCTTACTGTTGCAGATAGAATAAATTGGATTTTTTTTTAAAAAGAGCACACTAGATTTGCATCTTCTTACTGATGAAATTACTTCGTAGATTTGCAAAATTCATAGATACAGCACTGCATTATCAAAGGGTTTAAAATATCATTGTTATTCCATGGGCTAACTATGTTTTTTCAGGAACTCTTGCAATTTTTTTCTTAAATAAGTCCAACTGCTAGACAAGCTTTAGGGGCTATGAAATAAAAGTTATATTTCATTCAATTGCAACAGTTTTTTTTTTTATAAAAACAGAACATGAGAAATAATCTCTACAGAGAAAGAAATTTAAGAATTTCCCTGGGGATGCATGTTTCCCTCATCTCTTAGCTGTGCTGTATACTTTCCTCGAATTTATACTTGACTTGAAAGCTTCAGGCATTTATTATGTATCACTGAGAAATCTCTCCTGGGAAGCCGCTGATTCATCTATATTTGAAAACTTTGTAGGAGGACGTGGATTTTAATTAGCCCATGAAAATAACACCTTTCCCCTAATTATGATATAGATAACAACCATTCCATCCCCACTATCTGCCAAGTCAATTTTTTTTTCATGGCCCCCACACTTAATCATTTGCCAACATCAGTTCTTTGTTACAATACCATATTTTTCCCCTGGAAGAAAATGCTATTTTGCACGCTCTTGACAAACACTGACATATAGCAGTTTTCCCACCCTGCATATTTAAGATGAAATTAGGCACGAATAGCCAAATTAATGAAAAATTCAGTTTTGCAGGAATAGTCAACTTTTTGGATGGTGGAGCAATAGCACTTAGACTTACATACTGCTTCCTAGTGCTTTACGTCCCTCTCTAAGCGGTTTACAGAATCAGCCCCCAACACTTGGGTTGCAGTTCATGTAGCATAAAATATCACGGTATTTTGCTTTTGCCAAATTGTTGGTGTGTGTGTGTGTGTGTGTGTGTGTGTGTATTTGTTGTGGCAACAGAATACAACATGGAAGTAAACTGAGACACCGAGAGACAAGTTAACCAGATAAACCAAGCAATGGATGTAACATGCTTAGCCCATACAGTCAGTTTCAACAGGCCTGCCATGATGTGTCTTAACTCCATCTTGGCCCGCCAGTTAAATTAAATTTGACACCCATTGAATTGGACAGGAAATACAATAGGTCACAGGTGTCAAACCCACAGCATCACGTTGACATCATGTGATATTTCACAATGTTTTCCCCATTTGTGGAGCTGAGGTGGGCGTGGCCTGTGTGTGATGCATCCGGCCCAAGGGCCACCAGTTTGACACCCCTGCAATAGGCTATAGATAAGATTGTGTGTCCTGGGTTTTTGTGAAAGTTCTTGTTCAGGTGTTACAGGAAACTATTGACTCATGTTTTGTAAATGATCTTCCACTTCTTTCCTTTCTATTTAGGCAGCTGATAATAAATACACTTACTTGTTTTCCATAGTTCAACTGTTCTTTAACTGTTTTAAACATTTTAAGTAACTACAAATTATTCAAAGAATTTTGATTATTCCATAAATTTAAAATATAATGCATGGTATTAAATGATTAAAATGCATGATATTAAAACAATTTTACGTAAACCATAGTTTTCCTTATATGTGCATTCAAGGAGAAGACAACTGTTTAAATTGTGATTTAACAATCCTGATTTATTTTGAACCAAGTTTCAGAAATATTCGACATGGCAATATATACTTTTCTGTTTATATTCCTTTTTTCATTTCTTTATATAATTTATATTATTGTCCTTTGGGATGAAAAAGCCTTAAAGTAACAAAAGAACAGTCCTTCTCTGAGGGAGATGAGGGGTTCAAAAATGTGAAATTTAAAATAAAATAAATTGTAGTGATTTATAACATTATTTTCGGACTCAGGTTAAAATAACAAAAGTAGGTACACTGGGAAAAGTAATCCACTGAGTTGTACTTACAAAAAGAAGAAGACATTTGTTCTCACGGATCGCTCCACAGCAACCAAGGAATCCCAGCAAGAACAGCATAGCTCCCATAGCCACCATGACATATGCTCCAGTAAAGAGCAAAGGGTTAGTAGCCACGATCTCTCGAAATCCTGTGGGATCAACTATGACCCAGATTCCAACTCCCAGGAGACAGGTACCACCCAGCTGTCATAAAAAGGGAAGATTCAGATTAAAACTATTTTCTTGGACAGGTTCCGTAGACAGCATAATTCAAGTTAAAAGTTAAATTGTAATTGTTGCAATGCAGGCCAGATCCTTATGGTATAATTTATTAAGTTCAGAGAATAGAGTCCACACATCTGAGCTGCTAAAATCTGGATGACTGGAAGATAGCAAGGGGTTTTTTTTTCTGCATTACTTCATTAACTTCTAATGGTTAACATCTAATTCGTTAACATGTAATGGCCCTCAATTTTTGGCAGATCCAAACTAATAGCCTTATCTGAAAAGGCATTTTCCAAAAATTTTGAGAATATATTTTATTTTTAAATTGTGATTATTTACAACTGATACAGCCCCACCTTTTAAGAATTACAGTTATTCATTATACTTATTTATTACAAAATATTATTTCATAGTTTCTTTAACCTGAGACCATCATTTCAAAGGAAAGGAAATACATGCAAACATTCAAGAAAGGAATTAGTATCGTAATCTTAATATGCTCATTCCTCATCTTTGCAAAACTTTTCACTGGAGAATTAAAAAAAAACCTTGGTGAGACTGCTAGATATCTCTTAATTGTATAGTCGTTCCTTATTCTATGGCCAGGTTTAAACATTACAATAAGCTATCATTTTATGTAACTATGGTTTGTTCAATAAAATGGATGGATTAAGTTATGCTTACAAGCAATCATTGCTGGATTCACTAGAGCAGCGAAGAGAATCAAACAAGTTGCATTAAGGATTAGCATGATGTAATGATGTATGAATCCAGCTTATGTTAAACTTCAACAGATTTCAGTGGGATCATTTTTTCCTAAATACTTCAACTACAGTGAATTATCTGCATACACAGGTGATATACATTATCTTCAGCTGGCTTTTTCGGGAACAAAGGTACTGCCAGAAGAAGCTGAACTCAAGAGCTACTGCATTTCATGCCAAGAGTTCTGGTGAGAAGTGAAGGCAGTTGTTTTTGAACAACATGTTAATGAACATGCCAATGTTGCTATTTACGTTAGTACTGCCTGTCACAGTTTACCATGGTTTACATAGTTAGTTATAAAATATGGATATAAGAAATCAGCAAACATTCTCTCTTCTCTGTGTATGTGTGTGTGTATGCATTGCTTTGATCCTAGTAATTGCCATGACATTTAGTTTCCCTGGTAAGGATTTTTGGAAGCGATTTGCCATTGCCTGCTTCCCAGGGCTGACATGGAGTGACTGGCCCAAGGTCATTCAACTGGTTTTGTCCCTAATGCAGGACTAAAACTCCTAGTCTCCTGGTTTCTAGCCTGTTGTCTTAATCACTAAACTGTCTCTTTGCCTACCTACTCACCCATCTACCTACCTGAGCTTAAACGCCATTCAAATCCAAAGTGGTTTTACATTTCCCACTTTCAAGTTATCTTAGTTCATAGAATAACAGAGTTGGAAGGGACCTGCTTGAAGGTCATCTAGTCCAACCCCCTACTTGAGCAGGAGAGAGTATTCCAAATGCTAGTCGTAAAAGAAAAAAATGGTATAGCAAGATAAACATTAACAATCAGAAACAAAATAATGAAAAAGTTCTGGCATCCGGGGAACCCTGAAACTTCAGAATACAATTTACAAATGGAGGCTTCCCACTTATATCAGTCTCACTGCCAGAACTCTCTTAAAATGTCATGTTTTAATGTTTTTTATGAAGCTGGGGCCTTGTGAACCACCCACCCACTCAAGGGAAACCTCTGCCTTATCAGTAATTTCAAACTTCAAAGTGTTGTAAAATGTTCTGGCTGTTTCTCATAAAAAGCAAATTGCTTGTTTCAAATGTTGCTACCTATGAAATTTAAGGGGATCTTCTTCAGCTGTAGTACTTCTACCAAAGTGTCACGAACTCCTAAGGAGACGTATGAAAAAGACCACATGTGACAAATCAAAGAAAACTTACAAATATGAAGAAATTGAAGACAAACATCAGATATTTCATGCAGCTCAAACAATCCCCCTCCATGATTGTGCAGGCTACACAGTCCGACTGATTCTGAAAAACAAGGACAGCTCTTTATAACTCTTTCATTTTGTACATGCAGTTTCCATCTACTCCTTAAAGCCCTGTGGAATTCATTATATAGAGAGAATGGTTCACATTTGAATGAGGTAGAATATACCAGGTTAATAGGTAATAATGAACATCTACAGTTCCCAACCTGTATTCTCCCCATGCAATAGGATTGGAAGGAAAAGTTAATGAGAAAGTTCAATTTACCATCTTGTTTAAAGCATAACATCCAAAGTTGCCTCCTTTTGTGAATTAGCCTTGTGATCTCACTCTACAGCTCTCAGCACCCTAATATATATATAATAAATGAGCACCCTAGTGTATGTTATAATGAACACATCCTAGTGTATATATAATTTTTAAAAAACACCTGGAATTGTTCAAATAAGACAGGCAAGTGAATCTACGGCATTGCCAGTACTCTATAAATTCTCCTCATTAAAATGTTACAGCTACAATTAATAGTCCAAAGTTAGGTATAGATTAAAAAAAGAACAACCAGATGCAATGACCAAATCTAAAAGGTGGGTTTCCAAAAGTTTTTCATTTCTTCTAAACCCCTTAAGATGAAAAAAGGTAGCTTGGACATAAGACAAAAGGACAAGTGATGCTTAGACTCTTGATGTCTACAAGTGGGACTTTGAGGACATTTCCCCAACTATACCCCTCCTTCCTTTCTTTGGGATGGTGGACACATTCAAGTCAGTACTGACTTCTGGTAACTAGCTGGAAAAGCCTCTTCCGTTTTCTTGCCAATATTTTGGAAGTGTTCGCCATTGCCTTCTTCCTGGGCTGTGTACCCAGCTGGCCCTGCATTTAAGCTAGAACAAGAATTCACAGTCTCCTCTGATCCTCAAATTGGTTTCTATTCTGGTCCTTAAATACTACAGCTACCTGACTCTCTCTATTCCTATCATAATTATACCATACAAAGCTATAGGAATCATGATCGAAGATTCTTGTGTAAAGAAGTACAGACATACAAATATACATTTCCATTGTGATGTTCCCTTCCAGTGAAAGAACAAAAAATATGATTGGGGCAGGAAGCATTAGAAAGCTCGGACATTAACTAATGCATGTTAAATACAATAACTTATAACCCCAACTATTGTGTGTTTGATTTAAAAAAATGCTCATTGCACTGGAGAGTAGCTTACCACCTTCCTTCTAATGCCAGAACTCTGCTTTAAAAAGACATTTGGATGTTTTAAACAGTAAACACAAATTATCTATGGGATTGCAGATACCAGGAAATAAATCCTTCTCCACAGTTATCACTGTTTTTTCCTACTCAAAAGAATTTGGAATTGCTCTATTCTAATACCATAGCTCTTTCCGGTGTGACCATGGAAACTGATCTGCTTTACTTAAGCTTTTCACGAGTCCCTGAGCAAGCCAAAATGCTCCCTCTTGAAGGAAAAGGCATGATGGTGATAGCCAGAGGCAGATACATGACCCAGTTCCACCAATCACACTGCCTGCACGTATGAAAAAGACAGTGAGCAGGTCAACTGGATGTCCAGAAAACGGGAAGGAAAACAGCAGGGAGTCCAAATGCAAGCCGATTCTACAACGTTTGGTTATTCTCTGCACAAAGCAAAGAAACAGAGCTGATTATCTCTCCTCTGCCTCCGAGGATTTTCATACTGTATTCAGAGGTGCCGTACAGAAATCTTCCCCAAGTGGGAATGAAGGAGGAAAAAAAGGCCATGGTAAATATTCAAAAGGCCATTTTTATGGAAGTCAGAGGGTGCCAGAAAGATGTCTTCTTTATATATGTGATCATTGTTAAAGGAAGAAAAGAATAGAATGGAGACAGGTGTCACTAAATTCTTTCACACTCACAGATTTTAAAAGGGAGGTTTGCGTTCTCAGGTGATAAAATCTCAAGGAGCAGTGAGCATTTTTAAGAATAAAGAGTGTAAAACATATTTACAGTTAAAACCTCAATGTTTTCTTCATTACGCGGATAATATTTTCTTTTATAAATGTGGTGAAATGCCAGCTGTGAAACTGGGCTGGCTGCATTTTTTTCATTAAAAATTCCTTTTGATATTCTGAAAAAACCCTCAAGACCTGATTATGCTGTCAGGCCTGGAGCTCACAAAGAACCAGAAACTTGTCTCAATGGGTTCATTGCTGAGGGAAGCATTTTAATTTTTCCTTCACCTAGGGTTAGTATTTTTATAATAATTATTAGTGTGATGTTTTAGATTTTAATTTGCTTTTCTATTGGCTCTTTTAGCTCTTGGGTGCTATCCAGAGTCACTTTTGGAGAGATGGGCAGCTATATAAATTTGATTATAAATAAATAAAAATATTTCTATTTGGAGGCTTTTCTCGTTCAGGCATTATGTTCATTCAATTTAGAGGACACTCAATTCCACAGGCCTCTCTGGTTTACAGTGTTAAAAACAAGCAAACAATAAAATAAAGATCATTTGTGCCTGCAGGAATGCTTTCTTTAATCAAATAAAATTGTATATGGGCTTAGCATTACCCTTCCCAAGGCCTAAGGGAACAGCCATGTTTTCAATGCCATTTTGAACACCAGCCTGGGAGCTATATTGATTATTTTTCACAGTGAGGCATGCTGCCTAGGTCCCAAAACAAACTGTTCCTATAGAACTTATAAGAATATCTTTTCATTTATGTTTATGAGATACAGTGCATTTGGAAAGTATTCAGACCCCTTCACTTTTGTCAATTTTGTTATGCTACAGCCTGGTTCAACAGGTGTTGAAATTCATTTTTTTCTCATTAACCACCATATTTTATTGTATTTTTTAATCACATTGATTGACTGATCATGTGCCTTCAAGTTGGTGTCAATTGTTAGCTATCATATAGCTAAACCTTTTTCAAGATAATTTGTCCCCAATATTCAGGTCATCCAATGATGTACCATCACCGTAATCTAGTTTATTCACTTTGTTGCTGGCACCACTATTTATTAAACATATGCCACCCATATCATTATCAAACAATTATCTTCTTTCTTTCCATCTTTCTCAGTATTATTGTTTTCTTAAGTGATCTACATCTCTGCATAATGCACCCAAAATAAGGTGATTTAAGCCTGTTTTTTTGTATTTCAAGTGAGAATTGTGGATTGATTTTTCCATAATTTACTTGGGGATGATGATGATGGTATTATTATTGTTGTTGTTTGGCTACCCATCATATTCTCTAAAGATACAACTCAGCAATATAGTCTATTTATTGACAATAATCAAGCTTACACACAAAGATTGACCCATAAGCATTTTAATAAAGAATATAATTTTTATCAGAACTTAGTATGGATTTATAAAATGTCTTGTCAGTATTTTTAATCAATAACTTCCTTAGTACCTTATAATGACTATGGACATAATATAACTTCAGCTCAGCAAAACATTTAATAAGGTATCTTATGATATTCCTGGTTTGGAAACCATACATAAATAATGTTCATCAGAAGTTCCTTATAAAATTGGAGTGATTTAACAGATAGGGTGCTACAGACTTTGGTAATGAGTTTGTACTCTTTAATATTTTCATTAATGTTTAAATGAAGAGCTATAGAGAGTTAATACATTCAAAACAGAATTGAAAAGTTAGAAAAGTGGACTGAAATGGACTGAAATTTACTTAGAGATGAAGAATCAAATGCAAAGTAGAGGTTGTGGAACACCTGACTTAGATAACAACAGTATGTGAGAAAAGCTTCTTGGACTTGTAGTTCATTAAAAATAAATGTGAGTTGAGAGAGTATTATTAGCAGCTGCTAAAAAAGTTGCTAAAAGCTGCAATTTTAAGTTTCATCTATAGAAGAATAGTCTCCACCTTATAAAAAGTGAAAGTTGGTTGGATAGCATCACAAACATTAAGTCTAGGAACCATATTTTTAAGCATAGATTCTGAGAAACTGGAATAGGTAAAGGATGGCGGGATATTGCAAAGTTATAAGGCGCCAATGAGGGTATGGTTATTATTGAGAATAAAAAACAGATGATATGATAGCACTTTTCTTGAGGGTATCACTTAGAAGATCAAAAGTGTCCTCCTGTTGTTCCAAACTCCAAATGTGGGATAATGGTCTTAAGGTAGAGGAAGGCAAATTCCAGTTGAATACTATTCAACTAAGAGTTTGCTAAGAGTTTATATTTGTTAAAAAGAAGATTGTGACAGTGGAACCAATTATCAAGGGAGGTAATGAACTTAATTTCAACAAATGTCTTTAGGTAGACAGAGTAGTCTTTTGCAGGTTTGAATCCCTGCACTGAGCAGTGGGTTTGACTTGATGCCCTAAATGGCAGCTTTTACATCTCTGATATATTCTATGCTTGTTAAACTATTGCATGTATACATATCCTTAACATCAAGCTTCCACAAGATCATAGATTTTGTCAATATTTGCCTATTTACAGCTTTCAGGAAAGAAAATAATGAAGAAATGTTTTTTTCTTTAAAATGCAGAGAAAAAATAATTTTAAAGACTCACTTATGCGGCTCTTGGAATATCTATGATAATCTCTAATCGTATATATGTCCCATGTACCACTTATCCTATAAGAAAAAGATGATGTTGAATTAATTTACAAGTCAGTATAACACAATCTTATTAGATAACCCCAATGAATATACTCAGTCTAATTGCATATTTAATTTGATGTACATTAGTAGTAATGAAAAGCTCTTAGCGCCCATCAAAACATCCAATCCCTTATAGCCTGGCTCATCAACCTTTGAAGTGATTCACAAGTTTACAAAACATGTATCTCAAACTTTATCATAAACTGATATTTAAATGTAAAGTTAGTTCATCAACTCAAATTGTTTTCTGGGCAGTAAATAAAGGGTCAGCTGTTGACATCAATTCTAATCAACTATAGAATCCTTCAGCAGCTTTGGGTGAGTTACTGCTTTTCAAATCAATTCCTTCTGTATAAATTTGTAGTAAGTTACTTCCTTCAGAATAGCTGTGAGAGAAACTAATAGACTTATATACCGCACGATAGTGCTATACAGAATTCTCTGGGCAGTTTACAATGTCATCATATTCCCTGAACAATCTGGGTCCACATTTTACTGACTTCAGTAGGATCGAAGGCTGAGTCAACTTTGAGCCAGTCAGGATTGAACTGCTGACTGTGGGCAGAATTAGTCTGCAATACAGGTAGTCCTCGACTTACAGCAGTTCATTTAGTGATCGTTCAAAGTTACAATGGCACTGACAAAAGTGACTTATGACCAGGGCTTTTCTTCGGCACAAAAAGGTGCCGGAACGCTCCCCCGCGCTCCCCCCGTCGCGC
>JAOYMU010000001.1:92751431-92766119 GCA_025802295.1 Psammodynastes pulverulentus | reverse complement strand
TGACCTCTTGCCATTTTACAATAGTAAAGGATGGAAGGACTTCAGGCAGGCACAAACCTCCAGAGCAGAGAAAAAAAGGGTTCTTTTTAAAATCCCTGCTATTTCCTCAGGATCCACCAAGGGGCGCTCACAGGAGCAACGAGTCCGGCGCGTAGAGTAGGTCAAACAGGAAACCAAAGGTAGGTAATGTCATCAAAATCTTACAGTGAAGCAGGAAGCCAGCTCTCGGCCATATTTTTCCAGGGGGGGGAGACCTCCGGCCTTCCTCCTTAGATCGCACCTCAGCCATTCTACTCAAAGACTTCCCAGGTAAGACGTCTTTTTCTTTACTTTTCTTCTCCCTTCTCAGCAACTATGCCCTTTCCAGCTGCAGGGGGGGAGAAGCCACCCCCCCTCCTGCTCCCAGGGCTCGTCTCCGCACTCATCGCACCTCTCTTCAGCCTTCTCGTTCTTCTCCAGTCACCCCCTCATCTCCGGTTGCCTTCAGAAGCCGCTAGACATTCCGAAAAAGCCCTGAGTCTGCCGGGCGCAGTGGCACAGGTGGCAGCCTTGGAAATGGCCGCTGCCAGAAGCCGCCTCACCTCTGGGAGCCTCAGGCATGCCAGCATCGGCCGCCCGGCCCTGGAATTCAACCGGGGACCCCTGGCAAAAGCTACCCTAGAACGGCGGACACCCCCAAGCCAGGGTGTCCGGCCCCAAAGGGCCTCCCAGACGGTGGGTTTCAGGCGCTGAGGGCAGAGGTAGCCTCTCAGCGTCCTGTTGACGCTGGGACCGGAAGTCGAATCCGCTGGGACCGGAAGTCGAATCCAAATTTGGAAGATTTTTAGAACAGTTTACCACCGTATTTGAGCATAGACAGACTATAATAACACTGTGTGTGCTAGTAGCACCATAGCAAATGTGTCTTCTGAATATTTGGCAAAAAAAATTATTAGCTAGTAATTGCTGTGTATAACAGTAATTAATTCATTTATAATAAAATAATCCTCCTTCACAACAAAGTGGATAATTTGAGGAATCAGGTGAGTTCTTAATGGTCATGAAAATAATAAATACTAAATTCCTACATCTCTGGTTCTGCCCTTCTTTAGCTTCACACCTTCCAGATGGGCTGAATATGCATTTGACTCAGAATACTGGAAGTTGCAGTTCCAACAAATGTGGAAGAATGGCAAGATGGAAAAAGAAGCATATTTCTGAAATAAAACAATAGAGAAACCATTCAGCAGAAACAATAGAGCTAATGATTCCTTAATAGATTCTGATTCAAGTGTATCCTCTGTAAGCTAGCTAGGAGACATAATGACACCATGAAGAAGGGCAACTGTGAATTCAAGAGAACACTTGAGTTCTTTCTTGATTTTTCTTCCCAAATAACACATCATACATGTAAATCAGAAAAGACTGAAGTCAAGCTGCATGTGCAGTGGGTGATGATGTGATTATAGGGTGTCAGAGCTAAGGAAATCTATCAAGAATTTGAACTTGAAAGTGAAAACTTGACTGTCTTTTGTTCAATTAACATCTACTGCATCTTTCCTAATTAGGGTTAAGAGCTACAAACAGAACTATCTGTAATTAATGTCAGTGGCCATTATGTCTGGATATCAAAGGAAGAACAAATGATATGTTTGCAACCTCAAGGTTAAATAGCCAGAGTTTTAAAAATCTCTCTACAGTTTTACAGCACTTGTAATTATCTTACTGAAATGACTGGCATTTAAAAATGCTTTTCTTCTTAGTCTATGTATTTTATTATAAAAATTGCTCTGGTTCAACCCTTAAACAAATTATTTAGGGCTAGCAAAGACGATACCATATGGATGTATCTATCATATTGACCCAGATCTCCACAGCTGAATTGATTTAGCCAGGGATGTATATGTGTATGTATATGTTCATGTGTGCACTCATTTGTTGTACACATTGGCATAACACACAGGAAAATGGAAGTTATTTGTTTATTAATATACTAGGAAAAGAACAACATTAAGGTAGTAATTTTTAATGCTATTATACAATCCCTTTGGTTGATGCAGTCTTAAATTCCCAATTCAGTTTATATTAACAAATGATCAAATCTTCAAATTAGAGCCACAAAAGAATCTCATTTTTCTGAACAATACTAATTATGTTACTTTTATTAGGTGCCTGGCTTCAGCCTTGAGTTCTACAGTAATTGATCATTTAAGAGGATTAAGTGACCATCTCTAGCCAGAGGTCACTTATTAGCACAAAGCCTGCATCATTGTTTCTGCACACACACACACACACACACACACACACACACACACACACACACCCCTTCTCTATTGCTAGGCTTTTTTATTCCAATACAAACTGGAATCTTCCATAACGCTTAATTCTTGGGCTAATGAAATACTTAAATTGAGAAACTATTTGCAATGGTTTGTACTGTAAATGAAATATGGGCATTATTTGGGGGAAATGTTATGATGCTAAAAATAAAATGGTCAAACATAATCCAGAGCAGACTATTTAGGATTCTGCTGTCTCTCTGACTGCTGAAGATTATAAGTAACAAAGGAAACAGAGCCCGAAACCAGACTGGCCTATCAAAGCAATTTGCATCCCTTGCATTATTTAATTATATCCCTCAATTACACAAAATGTCCATAGGGCCTGATCAGCATAGGATTCTCCTTCACAGCTCTTGCAAAACTATTAATTTCCTCTGTTAATGGATCCCAACAATATAGGTGAACTTGGTCCCCTTGATCTTGCCAGATACAGTATTATAGGAAGAAAAGCCACCAGATACAATCCCATTATAACATCTATCCTCCATTAAAAAGAATGTGTGGGGATGAGTAGAAGACCTAATAACTCCAATGGACTTATCCAAGTTCTGGAATGGCTGCATTTAGCTGGAGGTTAGATCTACAAGATTCATCCAGCCCAAGCAGGAACAAACCTACTAGCAAATTTATTATGTAAACACGCACATAGAAGTAACATTTTCCAACCAATATTATCATTAGGACTGTTCAGCCTTTTAAATAGAAAGCAAAAAGCGGTTTCAAAGCAAGCAGATTTGTTTCCATAGTTCTTGTCTGCCAATACCTCCAACCAGGGGCATCTTTTCCTGGGATTGTGTAGAAGCTGCAAAAGGTAGCCACACAATTCCAGCAAAAGATACAACTAAGTTTCAAACAGGTGAAAAGTGTATTTTGTGAGCACTACCACATACTCCAAAGCACCTTTGCCTTTGAAACTGAAGTACTACAAAATCCTAATTTCTATACTAGTTCTTGGATTGCAAGACATAATTAGAAACAAGAAGGCTACTGCTGTGGTAAGTAAAGTCCAAGGTACTCATTATCTAAAAGCTACTCATTACCTAAAAGTTAAAAGTGTGCGACTGGAAGCGATTAGATTATCATTGTTGCCCCACTTCAAATTTCATCCAAATTATGGCAGTGTTTCAAAGGGTAGACTGAATTAAAATATTGTTGTTATGTATTTATACACACCCCACAGAAGATTTAATTCAGACTCAACTCAGATTTTTTAAAAACCTATTCTTCTGCATTGAGAGGGTAGGATTGAAATGTATTTTGCTGAAAGATGAGGTATATGTTCAAAAATACATATATACAGTAAATACAGACCTTGTGAACACTGCTCAGTTTTCTTCATGTGGAGGTTGCAAATAAAATAACATTATTATAGTGTGCCTTCTTCTAGGCTACCTTTAGTAAATATTTCTGTCTAGTTCTAGTCCCTTTTCAGCATAAACACCACTCAATTCTAAAATAATATTCACCTCAAACTTAAAGGGATTTGCTTTTGAAGTTGGTAAATGCCAAATCAGCATTTTTCACTATATGCTACATATAATTTTTTAAATGTGAAATTAACAGAGAGCTCACTTGGTACGAACCTACACACACACACACACACACACACACACACACACAAAATGTTTCAACTCAGAAACATTTCCCCCAGTTAAAAACATGAAGTTTAAAAAAATCTGCTACTGGTTGTAAGATATCATAAAATCATTTTGTTACAGACAACCAAGTGGAACATAAAATTTCTTTTAATCCACTAGAAACATTTCTTTAAAATGGAAGTTTTTAAAATGGAAGAACTAATTATTTTCATGGGTCATGCATAGTGCTTTCCAGTTTGTTGGTTTAAAAGGGATAGGCTGGGAACAATGGAAGTTTTGCCCTTTTTCGCAACTTTATATACGTTATTTTTATTTCAAGATGACAGTGTAGAAACACATATTTAATCAAGCGGTTAATCCACAAATCTTTCCCGGTGTTTGTTTTTCAGTTTGTAATTTATTCCTATCTTTTTTCTTAAAACCTTAGATTTTTTTCTCCAAAGTGCATGCAGCATTTCCACAAACACAGATTCATCATTCTTCAGCATTGATGCATTATCATTTATTCTAGCTACACAATTATACTCCAGCAAAGAACATGATCAAACAGATTCCTGATTAATTAGACTGTTTTTGTGAAGAAACAGGCAAAAGATTTTGGAGTTAATTTCTAGCTGTCTTAAGATAATTCATATTTTTACAAGCCATAAGGAAAGATATATACTTACCCTTAAAGGGGGAAAAATGATTGTGAAAGCATCACACAACGGTAACAAGATATTGTATTAAATTATAGACTAAATCCCTATGAAAATTATATATTTAGAATCAGTGATCACTTATCAGTGGAATAGGAGATCATTTCTTCTCTCCCAAGTAACTATGAGTATTTTCTCAGGAGTATCCCCAGGCTTCTGGATCAGATTTTTGAAGGTCTGTGAAGAAGATCTAGAATTGAAATTTCGGTAAGAAACTTTACTGGAGGAATAAAAGTCTACTTTTATTCTCCATCTTTCATATGGGTTCACTGCTTGAAAAAGGTGGTTGATATTTTTTTTTTGCCTACTTAGATCATAAAGCTTACCCCACAGAACTTTTTTCACCAACAGGGAGCCACAATTATAGCACAAAAGAACTGGATTGACCCATCAAGTGGAGGAAAACAACCAATCCAAAGAAGCCAATTAACTTTATCATAGCCATTACCCTTCACAGCACGAATGCTATTCAATTAAACAACTCATCGCCCTGCCCAATTCATTGCTAGCAAGTTGCTAGAGGAAAAAATAAATCCAAACATAAATCCAGCCCAGTGACATAGATGGTATTTGCAGATAACTCCTAGAGTGAAAGCATATGACAGCAGAAGAGATTCAGCCCAGACAAGAACAGAAGAACACTTGGTCAATCAGTGGCCCTGTCTGGCAACAGGCATTCATCATAGTATGTAGACATCAGCATTCCCTCTGAATATTCAGTTCTTGTGCTGCACATACATATAGTCACACAAGCAATTCATTCAATCCCAGTGCATAGGATTCACAGGGAAGCACATTATTTTGATATCTGATACAGAAATTCCTGCATGTCTTTCTTTCCATTTTTTATAGAACAAAATGTCAGAATATTTAAGAACAATATGATTTTCTTTCACAACTGAAGTATGCAGTCTGAGAAAGTATCTCCCTTTGTCTAATGACAGGGTCACTCCTGACACATTTTTTACTTGTGATAAACTCCTTCAGCTGGATAACTGCCAAATATTCCAGCAATAACACCCATAAAGAGGGATTGCCCATGATTTCTCAAATAGAAACCAGTTTATTGCTACTGCTTGTGGAATATAAATGAGCAATAAAAATTTAAAGGCATCTGGCACAGGTGTCTTAATTTACTACATCTTAAAGCCCAGTTCATGCTAGTTCACCTGTCCTAAACCTAAATTTCATATAGAGTGGAATTGGGAATAGTTCCATTTATAACTGGGGCATATTTTGCTGTTCTTCCTGTAAAATCTCTAAGTTCACATGAAAAGACTGAGTCACAGGAAAAGTTGGTGGGGGAAATGCAGAAACATTGAGAAACATTATGTTTGAACAAGTCATGAGAGATACCAGTCCTCAGAGTGCCTACTTGTAAGATACAAAAGATCTGGTGGTTTAAGAGACATTTATTTCAGAGGAATGTTGTGTTTTCTGAATTAGAATTTTTAAAACCCAGTATGATTCAGTGTGCTAAAAAAATAATTAACTGACTTTTTCTATACCTCTGTAATGACAATTGCTTCCATTGTGCCAGATGTGGCAAAGAGATGGCTATAGAGCAGCTAAAAAGAATTATTCCTTTCACATGGACTTCAATTAAAGCAATCATTTTTATTGTTTTTATTATATAGCACCTTCAGTTATTCATCTCTGTTCATTGAAGTTTTTTATAATGACTATAGTTTGAATTCCTCTTTTACCTCTTTAAGTATTAGGTCATCCTTGCACAGTACAGTGTTAATACCTATTGCTAGGAACCCATGATCATCTTTACTTTAAATCTGAATTTAGATTAACGAGTATATTAACAGCAACTGAGGAAGTCAGGGCCAAATACTTATTAAAAAAATTGAGGCATTTTATGCCCCGGTCATTGTGGACCGGAAAGTTATTTTTCCCCTCTATTTGTATACTCTTATTCTCCCCCTAAGTGTGAAATATCACACACAACATATTTAACATCTTCTTCCTTGCAATTTTTCTGACAAATTTTCACATTACATTGAATGTGATTCTCAGAGTGTATCTTGGTGCTAGTTCAACCACAACTGCAAGCAAACTTGATTCAGCCATTAGGCTTCCTACTGTCTATAACAGGGACTCAAAAACAACAGTATATGTGGGAGAGGGAAGCTTCTTAATTTAAAGATAAGACTGATGTCTGGGAAGAAGGATATGTTTCATCTCAAGGGAATCTTTCAAATATAGTACAGTGTGTGATGGAGACTTGCTTGTGTGTGAGACCCAGAAGAGAAGTAGAAGTTCATAACAGTTTAATAAAAGGAATGTCTTATAAAAAAAAACATTAGGAATAATTTATGCCCAGGATAGCCTTCACTAAAATCAGCCACAAACAGTTCTTGAATATATTATGTCAGGAATGAGAGATGGGTAGCCTTAAGATACCCCGGCAACAGCTATGCTAAATGAATAGATTCCCTCATATCCAAGTATAGAACATAGAAGCAATGTCAGCTATCCAATCTTTTTCCAGTAAATTGGAGTTCCTTCACTCTCAGAATATAGAAAATACAACAAAATGGTCATAATTATAAAATGAAATAAAAATTTGTCTTTTTTTTTTAAGTGATTGATGCTCCAAATGATCTGAAAAGCAGAAATCTAAAACAGGTACAAACCAATTGTTAGAAAAACTATATTTTGCTTTTCTTTCTTCCAACTTACATCCCTCCAAAAAGCTAAGTTCAAATCCACATTTGAAAAACAAATTACATTTCAGGAAATAATTTTCATGTCCTAATTAAAGGACACATTACTTCTGTATTGGTGCAATAACAAATAAATATAACTGAACTATTTCACATGATTCTGTCTCCTTTAATGTGGCAAAGTTCTTTCAGACCTAAGTCAGAACGTGCCTGACTTTTCCCGTTGTAAATATTTATGGGAATAAATATTATTTTTCTAATAATTCCTAATAAATAAAACAAATGGATTAAACATTATTTCAACAATTCTTTCTTGCATCAAAGGATGCGTATAAGCTGTTCAACTTTAATGGCATTTTTCTGATCATTCACTTCTCTTGAGAATTCATGTGTTTGATCATGTCCTCTTTAAATGTCGTTTATTGTTTACCACTGTTTTGCAGTGGATCCAGTAGAAAAGAATTTTTATGAATATTAAAAGACAGCTGGGTTGTTTTTTGTTTCAGAAGTTGAAAAGCTACTTCAGAGAGTTTATGCAAATACACACTGGTACCTCCTCAAAGAAGCTGTACCTTTTTTTGAAGCACTTTACCGCATCCTGTTGACATCTCTTTGTTTCAAACATGTATTTCTGGGATTGCATGATTACTATGCAAGCCCAGAAAAAGATGCAGCCTTCTTTAAGGAAGCCTCAATGGGTAAGCCACATATACTCACATCCATTTGTCAGCTTTGGAACTGAAGTACCAATTTTTACCCCATCAACTTTTATAAGTAGCTCAAGGCAGACAACATATAAGATACCTTCTTTCTCCTGCTTCCCCCACAATAGCCACCACAATAGTGTGATGAGAGAAAGTAAGTGATCCAAAGTCACCCAGGTGGCTAAGGAGGGACTGGATCTCACATTCTCCTGGTTTCTAGACACCTTAACCAAACTGGCTTCATTAAAGAATTTTGAGTGATACAGTAGAAAAAGGATCTTGACCACAAAAAAGCTACAAGGAATGGATATATCAGTACATTTTTAATGTAAACCAATCTAAGTTTGTTTATTCATCAATATGTTAATATTCCTAATCAGTCTGCCTACTTCGTACTTACACATACCTTAGGGTAGGGTTGTCAAACTCACACTGTCACGGGGTATCACGTGATGTATCCCCCTTTGCTAAATTGAGCATGGGCATGGTCAATGCATGACGCATCCGGCTCGTGGACTGGGAGTTTGACGGCCCTGCCTTAGGGCTTTAAATTTTTCATTTAGGGAACTGCAAAATAGAAAGGAAAGATAATTTCTAATTCATAAATTAGATTTGAACAAGCAAACGGGTTTAGCCGGTTAGAAGAAATCACTAAGAAAAACAATTCCACTTGTTATAAGAAAGCTTCTTGGTCAGTCTTTCATCAAAGCAAAAGGAATATTCTAGGTCCTTGCAAAGCTTCAAAAGAGTGTTATGATTTGATCAAGTTTTAAATGAACTCTCCAAACTACTTCTTGAAGCAAAAAATGTTCCCTTACTTCATTTTCCTTTAAGGTATGAGAATTCAATTTGCTCCAATGGTAGTAAAAGAGACCTCGACAAATATATCTACCACTGCATAAATAGTATCTAGCCAAAGCTGCTCATGTGGTATCATCACCAAGACTTCATAATGGATTTTGTCTATCAGAAAATGCACTAGATTAAGCATAAAGACAACAGAAGCCGGTTAATGAGTTCTGTCATTAAGTGAACCTTTAAAAACAGGAGCTTTTAAAACCTTCCAGGCTGTTACTTTATTTGATCTGGAAAGTTAATCTTGCAGTCCTTTTCTCAGGAAAATAGGATCACTAAAGTGAAGGAGAGGGGAAAACAATAAAATAAATACAACTTTTAAAGCACTTAAGGTTTAATACTGAAAGTGGGAATTGAGTTTCTGATTACTAAGAGCAACGGGAGAAAGATAGTTAACAGCAAGGAAGCAGATTGCTTACCTACATACAGACCCATAACCCTATTACTTTTGGGGATAAACAAGGTTAGATGAAGGACAGAGGGAAAGTAAGCAGTAAATCAGGGATATACATTCTGTATTAGCATTAAATCGTTTGGATCTGACTGACAGGTGTCCTATCATTCATGAATTTCAATAAAGATTCAGTTTCTAGTTGTGTGAGTCAAGGCTCTTGGAAGCTTCTGCTTCACACCTGTCTGATAAATTGCCCTCTAAGCAAAGACCATAACTTATAAGTCTGCTGTAATCCTTTCCAAGAAATAAATTATTAAATTATAAAAGGATTCTAAGATGAAATATTTTTCTGATCCTTTCCTTACTAGAACCAGCTGAACTATAACTACTGTTCTTTAGTGGGAGAAGCTAACTTGAGAAAAAAAATATATGAGGAAAAATTGGTGTTGTCATAATAGCTTCACTCAATAAATAAAGGTATATAAAAATATAAAATCCCCACTCCAAACTCAAGTCAATCCAGCAAACGTGAAATCATATTTTACATCAACCTAAGAATAGGAATCTGCATGAGATGGAACTTTGTTGCAGAAGTATCAATCACAGGGAGAATTGTTCTATTTGACAAAAATACCAGGAAAGGAGGCAACATTTGTACAAGCTTTTTGTACCCAGTTTGAAGTCCTCTATACATTTTAGAGGATTAATTAGTACTGCTAACCCTCCCACATTGGGACAGGAGGGCCTTTCATTGCTAAGCAACATGGTTAAGTGAGTCATGCACAATTTTATGACGCCTTTTTGCTGCAGTGTTTAAGCAAATCAACACTGTGGTTAAGTGATTCACATGGTTGTTAAGCGAATTTGGCTTCCTCCTTATTAAAATAAAGTCCTATCATAATCTCATTTCTAAATCAAATAAAAAATACTAAAGTTCATATTAACCTGATTTGTAATACACTTGTCTAGATTATAACACTTACTATTGCTATGCACTAATTCCCATTTCATAAATTCTTGTCTAGCTTGGAAAGTAAACTGTGATTCTGAGCTTACAGAAGCCAACTAGGAATCTTCAGAAAGAACTTTGTAATGCGGTGTAGTGACTACTGATAGGAAACTATATTTCTCAAATTTCTACTTTGGCATAAAAAAATAGGCCATGATCCTAATTCATTCTATAGAAATTAAGTCACTTGTAACAATCAGTATTTGAATTTTATAACTCAGGTAGAACATGAAAAAAAAAAATGTACCAGAGCAAAAAGGTAGTTATGACAAAGACAGTTATTTTAGTGTGTCCCATCTGATTTTAGGGTCATTACTACCAATAATAATGCCAATAATTCATGACAATTCTTAATTCACTTGGGAGTTTAGCAAAGTCTTCAGAGTTAGAACAGCTTCCACCTTCTATTATTCTTTGGGGTTTCATTTTTGCTGATCATATATCATTGATCAGTATGAATTAAATGAATTATTTCATTTTAAACATTTGTCTACTTTAAAAATCTCCTTGCCCCATAAAATGTACCCCATGAAAAAATATTTGACAGAATATACTGTCAAAAAAGATTCCACTGACTATATATTATCAGTAAATTATTTACATATGGATACAATTCCAATCTTAGCTCATTGGATTTAAGATTACCAAATCTTCTTCTCATGAACACTGAGGTATTGAAGATTCTCAGAGTGTAGCTGGAATTCTTTAAACTACCACTTCATTGCTCAGCAAGTTAGTGGTTAAAAAAAGGAAATACTACATGAAAACTTGTTCAAGATACTAAATCTATCGGGATGTGCCAGGACTAATTGTTTCCATTCATAGCTAAAACGTTGATTCTCCATCTGCAATGACAATATAAATATTGCCTCTACAGATGGGGATTTAATTCTGCTTTGAAAATAATAACAAAACAACAAGACAAATATCACACTGTGAAACTGTCAACTCGTGGCTACCGATATACCGAAAGAAGATGTAAGTGTCTTGGGATTCTGTGGCATTGGGGCCAGCCTACCTCTTCTCTCCTCTTGCTTTATGACTCTCAGGACCTCAATAATCTACAAGGAAGGAGTGATGTAAAAGGGGGGGGATGGAGGGAAGAGACGTTACTGCTGATACATCATCTTGAGCCACTGTTAGTGCCAAGTCTCCCATTCAGCTGTGGAAACTGAAAACAGGAGCAAGATGAAGGTCACATGATTTATATACCGCTTCACAGTGCTTTACAGCCCTCTACATCCACGAAATAATTAGCTTTAGCTTAGAAATTCTTGGTTGCCTCAAAGAGGAAATTCAAGAAAATTGAAACATGTAACATCTAATAATGAATGTACAAAATGGTGATTTTTCAAATGTGCAATGCTGTGCTTATGCTAGCATTTTGTTAATGAACAGAAAACTATACTTACTTGAAAACAAAAAGCAAAAAGAAATTTCATTTTGTATGAGAAAAGAGAAAAATGATCAACAGTTTCTATTTCTACCAGCCTAAATTCTATTTTGGCATTTTGTATGAACAGCCTTGATGTTACATGTTTTAGTTTTACATAAGTAACAAAATACATTTTAAACACATAAATACATTCTTGAAGGTAAACTGAATGCCTGTGTACAAAATGCACCTCCCCTACTAGCTATGCTCGTAGCAGCACCAGCCCCCTCCCCCATTACTGCAGTTTCGAATGTACAAATCCTAGGCCTCAATTGATTTATCAATTTATTTTTCTGACCCCCTAGGTCTTCTCATCCTTTCAAATCACTTACAGTACTTCAGTCTAGACAAGTAACCACAGTTAAAATGTCAGTGAATGTAATGACTTCAGCTAGCTGTTCAAACACTGCAGCAGCCTACCTTTGAAGGGAGGAAAAGTGGCAGACTCAAATGAGAGGGGCTGATTTTGCACTTGGAGAGCAAAATCCTTCAGAGTCAAGAGCATTCAGACAATTAGGCAGCCACCAAATCACACCATTTTAGAGCTCCACTTCCAAACTGCAAAGTATGAAAAAAAGAAAGTGGGAATATAAGGAATAATGTTCAGATTCTTATTTTTTTAATGAGCCGTGGGATTTCTATTGCAGACTATCATTATCTGAAAGTATGATGATCCAGAACAACATACAGTATGGGTTGACAGCTTCCAGATGTTCCTGGTCTATACCTCTCTCATACTTGATGTAGAGAGTTGTATTTCAGCAAAATTATGAAGGTGGAACCACGATCCTGCAACTAATACAACCTCACAACATCCAGGGGAAAAAATGCATGCTATCATAAGAACCTTATACATCTTTGGCCCATAACCTACAACTTCCATATTAGGTACAGGCAACTATAGACTAACCTCTATTTTGTTCCAGTTCCTTGCCCTGTCACTGTATGTTTTCCACAGTAGACAAAAGAATTAACTGTTCTGAATGGCTCGGATTTTATCATTTTCTATAGCTGGAAGCAGGCACCTGAACCATCTTATTATGAAGCAATCATTCCATTTTAAATTGCAAGGGATTTCGGCAGAGCCTGCTAGAAACAGCTAAATTCCCTAATGATTTCACACAGTTTCGGCCCTCTTCATTCTGCTCAGCACATGGGTGACTCCGTTGTAATTGGCAACACCTACTGCAGCAGAAAATGATGATCAATTCTGTGTATATAGGAGGGATATTTTAAAAATACACTGGTTTACTTTGCATATTCGTGCTTAAATTTTTGATAATCTGAACACAAACATAAATGTTGAGATTGATACTTTGAAGATAAAAGCATTACTCTATACAAATCAGTCATACCATAACACTTTCTATTACTTTAAGCTTATTCAAGAAAACTTAGTCACAGGTTTAATTAACCTTGGGTTAAGTCCTCAGAAGGTTACTGTTATCAAAAGCTGCTAATTTAACTCAGCACCTATGCTAATCTGTTCTGTAATCCACCTCACTTTGTAAGCACATGTGTTTAGATGGCACAAATACACAAGAAAATCCTTTAAGCATTCCCAACTTGTAGGTTGATCATAAACACATCCATTTGAAATTTCCATTTAATTTAATGTAATTTGCCTTACTCTAAGCAAATTTTAGACTAAACTTGGGTGAAATCTGTTAAATGAAGCAGATAGAGCACTGTCAATAGAGCAGCTGCTTGAAGTTGTTTCCAGAAGAAATGTGGTTTTCTCACTTCCTAGGGCAAAGCAAGGCAATGCTGCTTTATCTGCTCTTCCTTATAGCCACTTACAGCCTTCTCTTGTACAATTGTGCACTTGAAAAAGACTCAGAAGAACCTTTTCCCATAGCAATGGCTGAAAGCTCTCTAGGGTGGCTTTGACACATACTGCAGGCTGAATGCATACCAAAATTATGTAGCTTGGCCCCCTTGTGAGGAACTCAGCAAAATCATGCAGCAATTACTGAAGCCATAAAGCCTGGATTTTTCTGTTGCATACCAAAAATTATTCAGGTTGGACAGTTTAATAGCCTGTATGAATAACTTTAGGAAATAGGAGGAAGAGACACAACCAGGGCAATGGCCGGAGAAGAGATATCTTGGCCCACAGAAGGAATGGAGGTAGAGAAAGCACTCAGAAGAGATGGATGTTCTCTGAAAAGTAGAAGCATGTGTGTGTGTGTGCTTTTAAACTTTCAATACAGGGTGTCAAACTTGATCACGTCATGTGACATATGATATGTCATGATGGTTTTTGCTCTTGTGGAGCTGGGGTGGGTGTGGCCTGCATGTGAGGCATCCGCCCATGGGCTGCTAGTTTGACACCCCTGTATTAGTATAGTCTTATAATAAAAACTGTTTGAATCCAGCCCAGTTATTTCACTGAGGCAAATCAGGTGGCCTCTTCATTTTCCTAAAGCAAATCATAATACCTCCATGATCCATCTTTTCTCTACCTACCAAATATATGTACAAATCTGTCTGTCAGCGTTCCAACTAACCAACTCCAAACCAATAAACTCCGAGAGAAACATTTCCTCAAAATTCCATTTTATTAAAGTTGTCATATTGGCACATCTGGGAAACCCAAATCTGAAAGTTCTGGGTTTTTCCTTCCCGAAAGAGAAATCAAAGATCCATCCCTTTCACCCATCAGTCCATCACATGGCCCAATCAAATCTTAGTCCCAACTGCGGACATCCTCCCAGTCACTCCCTTCCAGGTGCAGGGCAACATGTCCTTGACTCTCTGAGAAAGAATGTTGTTGTGTCTAAACTTCCACCCCACTATGAAATCCCCCTCCCAAATTCCCAGACACTGAATGTGGAAGCTTTAAAGCTTCCAAGTAAAATATGGCTTCTAAGGCTGATACTATCGTTCTGGGAATTAAACATGCTCTGGGGTAATCTAGAACAGAGGTCTCCAACCAGTGGTCCGGGGACCACTGGTGGTCTGCGAGAAAATTTTGGTGGTACGCAGCCCACCCAGGT
>JAOYMU010000001.1:92738934-92751331 GCA_025802295.1 Psammodynastes pulverulentus | reverse complement strand
AGATAGATAGATAGATAGATAGATAGATAGATAGATAGATAGATAGATAGATAGATAGATAGATAGATAAAAAGAAATACATTAAGGTACGGTAGGATTAAAGGTAACTTCTTTTCAAGCAAAAAGCAGAAGAATGCGAAGGTGAAATAAAAATGATATATTTGTGATATTGTTGCAGAAAAGAGACCACACCAGCTCTTTGTCGAAGGGAAAGGTTTATTGTGCAAGGTTCAGCAGCAATAGCTGTTACATACAAGCTTTTATACTCTCTCAAGCAGGATATACATTTTCTATGCGTGATTACCATATAAGGATGTAACATAACTAATTTCCTTGTTTCTTTGTTTCTGCCTGGTGAGGCGGATAGGGTCATTTATCTAATGTCACATTGTTAACCCCAGTGGGAGCGGTCACCTGAGTCTCTTGCCTGGTGAAGTGGATAGAGTGGTCTATCTCATGTCACATTGTTGGCCAGTGTGGGAGCAGTTTCCTTCCATCTTGTGGTGTCTTTCTGACATGTCTACTTCAATATAAAGTGATATATGAGACTCTTTTGCTGTTTCCTGGATGGCATTATTAGTTTGTCATGGTGAATATTTGTGATACCTATTTTTTTAAATGTTTTTTTTAAATATTTAAGCATTTTAGGTATACGCACTTAAACTATTTTTAAACTTTAAAAAATAAGGAAAGCATTGATTTCAAACACTAAAACTACAAACTAGAAAAGAAGAAGAAAAATCTGGCTTTATAATTTATGCTTATCAATACTCGCCATTTTACTAGTGGGTGTTATTGTTGTCCCCAAAACTGGGCTCTTTCTTGGCGTCAAAGCCGATAAGTCACCAGATACAAGATGTGAAACAATATTATACTTTTATTTTGGTACCAAGATATAAAGACCCTGGTTCAAAACCTAACCAAGGGCCCCAATTACAATCTTACAGCAATTCTTATAGTCAAGGGGCAGCAGAGGTGGTATTCGACCAGTTAGGTGAACCGGTAGCAGCAAAAAATATGGTTACCGGTTCAGTAGAACCGGTCACTAAAACCCGCCCGCCGCATGCACGTGCTTTCCCTTCCCTTCCCTGCATGCGCACGCCTATTGGCGCATGCCTACTGCACATGTGTGTACCGATCATTGGAGAGGACTCTGATCCTCTCAGCTGATCGGCACACTCTTTTTAGCTACCAGTTCGGCCAAACCAGTAGCTAACAAAAGTGCGCTGACCAGCTGAGAGGATCAAAGAGTCCTCTCAGATGATCGGCACATGTTTTTTAGCTACCAGTTTGGCTGAACAGGCACTTTTTTAGCTCAAAAAGGGGGAGCGCACACACGCACAGAAGGGGAATGTGGACGCGTGCGCTTGCATGCGCGCGCATATGCACACAATCAGCAAACTGGTGGAAGGAAACCGGAAGGAAACCACCACTGAGGGGCGGCCGCATTCAACCTTTTGCCCTTCCCGTAATAACGCATGCATAACAAATAATATTGATTGGTTATTTGGATTTCAGCCCCCGAAACCGTTATGCTTATTATGCTAAATAGCTAAATGTCATATGCCAGCTATGTGGTTTTGGGGTTTTTTCTTATAAGCGAGCTATTCTTGTTCCTCATATCCTGGCTAGTGGTTAAGGTGCTTCCTGTTGCAGAACAGCTCAAGAGAAAAGTAAAAGCAGTTTGAAAACATTTGCCTGGGACAGCACCCCCACGACTCCCCCTCTTTCTATAGAGAGAGAAAGAAATGAAGACAAGCGAAAATGTTTTATCAGAATTAATCTTCCTCACTTTCATGTCCATTCCCTCCACACCTGGGTCCTATCTCCACATATGACCCTTCCTCTGATCCCCAGGGCCTCATCTCTACACACATTTGATTATCTGATCCTTCACTATATCCAGACAGCCAAAGTATTGTAAAATATTACAAAATAATTGCCACAGCAGCCTACCTTGCCAACTCAAAATCCTGCCTTTTTTCAAAATGGGTCAAGGAGGTGGGTCAAGGAGGTGGGGGGGCACCAGAGACTTCCACCCCAGCAGTTCTTTTGGCAAAGGACTTCCTGTGGGGTCAGGAGGGAAAAAAGTGAGGCAGGTAATCACCTGGAAAAGACATAGGAGGGTTTAGATCAGAGGTCTCCAACCATTGGTCCGCGTGAAGATTTTGGTGGTCCGCAGCGCACCCGGGTGGAGGAGCTGCTCCCAGCTGACCAATGGGCCAGTCCTGTGACTAGAGCTCTGGAGAGAGAGAGAGACAGACAGACAGACAAACAGACAGACAGACAGACAGAGAGGAGAGATGAAGAGATACAGAGAGATGAGAGTGAAAGAGGGAGATGAGAAAGAGAGCAAGAAAGAGAGAGATACAGAGAGAGATGAGAGATCCCAGTGTTTTGTTTTCTGTGGGAAACGGGTCCTAATGACTCTTTGAGTGTTTTAAGGTTGCAGAAACAGGTAGCCAAGTGCCTGAAGGACCCCATCCTGACACTGGGAGATCAGGCACTTCAGTGAGCGGTGCACTGGATTCCTACGAGTGGTCCGCGGGAGTTAAAAGTATGAATTTGGTGGTCACTGAGGTCCAAAAGGTTGAAGACCCCTGATTTAGAATACCTATTTCTTCTCTAGACCATGCAAGTACATCCAAATCCGTCTTTGGGATGATCTGACAATTCTCTGGAAGTTATTCCCCTAAATCAGAAAGTTTGTGGTCTTTCAGACGAAGTGTTCTGAATGAAATGAGAGTTTCAGGGCCAGGCCATGTCCACAACACCATGATCTATTTGTAATTCAAAGAATTAATTTTGTAAAAACTACAGCCACTCCCAGAACAGATGGATAAGCATGATCCAGAGAAGAAAATTGAAAGTTCCAGGAAAAAAAGAATGTGTGTGTATTACAGGAGCTCCATAATCATAAGGCTGCTATGCATGCTTTATTAGAAATGATCTTTTTAAATTGAATACAAGGCCCAAAATTTAATGCAAACATCAAACTACTTTTGATTCTACAAGATATATGAGCCTCATGTTGAATACTAATAATACACTGTAAAATTAAAGGAGGTAAATCATTACTGTTCAATATTGAATAGAACGATTGGATTGTAGCATTTAATGGACATCTCTTAAAATTGGATTGTAGCATTTAATGGATATTATCTCAAGATAATTTCATCCATATGCTTCTCTGTTTAAGTACAGACTCCAGAAACATTCACTGACTTGGAAAATGCAGTAGCTATGGGTTTTGATTGGCCTTCCCAAAATCTTACAATTCACAGAAAGTGGACAACAGGCTTTGATTAAGTACAAATTCTACAAATTATGGTTCCAATCTATCTGGAGAAAAAGTTATGGAATAGTTCTCAACTTATGATCATTTTTCTGGTTGTCACACTTATGACAGTCTCAGCATCCCCACAGTCATGCGATTGTGATTCAGGTGCTTGGCAATCGGCATGTATTTATGATGGCTGAAGCATCCCGTGGTTATGTGGCCGCCATTTCTGACCTTCCCAGCAGGTTTCCAACAAGCTAAATCAGTGAAGGAAGCTGGGTTTCCTTAACAACTGTGTGATTTGCTTAACTGTGTGATTGCTGAACAACCATAGCAAAAAAAGGCAGTAAAATTGGGAATACTCACATGATAATTCACTTAACAAATGTATTGCTTAGCAATGGAAGTTCTGGTCCCAATTGTAGCCATAAATGAAAGACTACCTGTATTTTAGAATATCCAGTTGGATAGATTGGATAAGCCAAATACTGAAGTGATTTATCTCCATTTCAACTTCACACAAAGCTTGCCTATACTTCATAGCTTTAGCATTAGTTGGCTTCAAATTGCATCAAACTATGGGCATGAGCCCACTCAAAGTTAATATTATAAAATTTCATTTGCTTTAATGGGAGAACTTTATATGGCTACCCTTCTCTCCCACTGAAAGCAAAAGTGTTTGATTTGGAACTGATGTTAGTTTACAAAGTATATTTTGACAATATCAATTGATTTACTGAGATATTTCTATATGCATTTTCATAATAGGAAATTATTCAAATTACTGTCATTCCAGGCTCATTCTAAGGCAATATAATTTTTTTTAAAATATTACTTTTCCTTTTAGTCTTTATCCCTCCAAGGATCTCCTTATTTAAAACATGCCTTCACTTAGATTCTTTAAATGTTCATGGCTTGCTTTAGTGGAAAGGAACTCGTGGATTCTTTTTAAACATCTCTGAAATTGCAGATTATTTTAAGACCCCTAATATAGAAAGAAAGGGGAAAAAATCATTCATCTAGAAGAGAAGATGGAGCCTGCTGTGCGGTTGGAGTAGCGCATCACAAACAGCCACATGATCAATTGATCTATAGCTTTTAGAAATGAAGGGCTTTTTGCCTCTAAGCCTCTCAGTGCCAATTTGTACCGAGTCTCATTCATGTGTCCTGGCTATTTTTCCTGCTTGTGGGAGGGGAGATGATCCCCCCTCAGACAGACATAACCCACAATTTGCACATGGACCAGCTGAAAGAAAGAAAAATGCTGGATGCTTTCTCTATTGGGAATGGCCAAAACCCCCAATAAGATTGGTAAAATTGATCTCTTATTCAACTACCTCTTTTCCCAAATACTAAATATTCTTTTAAGACAAGCTATATATTAACAGAGCCCATTTTCAGCAATAGCAAAACAAATGGGAAGACACCAGTATGAAATATGTGTTTGATAAAAGTCAAAGCTTGCCTCCTCTGCTGTTAGAGGTAAGCTGCCAGTGAATCACTGTTGAGAGAAAACTAGAAAATGCAAATTTATTTAATGTCTGGCCTTTAGGTATCTTAAGCGGTACTACAATTTTGCCATTAAAAATGCTAAAAAATCTATACATGTAACTATTAGATTGCAAGCTCCTATTGTTTCCCTTTGTTGAAAACAGCAGCATTAATGCTTCCATACTGACAGAAAATATTATGTGTATTTACAGAGAAAATTCCCAGGGGAGAATCCCAGGAAAAATCAAGAGGAAATAATACAGAAAATATTTTTGTTGCGGTTAACAATAGATTTCATAATAGATAATTACAAAATGGAAAGAAGGAACAAAGGAATACGAAATCTGGCACAGGTGAATGAAACTTCATTGGTTCCCCTTGAGTTTTCCACAGAGTTAAAATGACTGTGTTTTTTAAGATACTCTCATAAGAAGTATTCCAGAGAATTATTTGTGTTTGCTAAGCCACATGTGACCCTAGATTTAATTTCTTGTGATCTTTGGTCACATTTAAAATCTGTTAGGTCTGTTCAGATATCTACCAAAATCTGTCTGTCTCTTTCTGGCAAAAAGAACAAGGAATGAAGTGTCAAAAAAGGAAAAAAGGTTGTCATTATCTATGGCTTCCTCTATTTTCAAACATCACACAAGTCTCAATAAATTACTCCTGTACAAAACCCGTCAGATCAGTCTGAAGTTAAGTAAGCAAAATGTAGCATTTTTTAATTAGTGATTAAAGTTGCTGAGCTTGTCAGGTGGAAACCCAAGCACCGAAGAACAAGGTGAGCACCCATTCCTGCTCCAGCTCCTGCCCACCCAGCAGTTCGAAAGCATGCAAATGAGAATAAACAGGTACCACTTCAGTGGAAAGGTAACAGTGTTCCATGCCCCATTGGCATATAGCCATGCTGGCCGCATGACCATGGAAAATGTCTTTGGCCAACAGTGGCTCCCTTGGCCAAGAAACAAAGGAGCACCGCACTCTAAAGTCAAATACGCCTGGGAAACCTTTTATTGAAAAGTTACTGTTTATATAAATGAACAGTGATGTATTTTCATAAACATATATCTGTACTTATCCCTTTTTTTCTGGCTGTGGATATAGACCTAAAAGGTTACAAGCAGATGCATTGTATGTGATGAAGATAGACCAGCATAAACAGGACAATATTTAAAAGCTTAAGAGCAAAAGTTGAGCGGCCATCTCTTACCTTAATCTTGAAGGCCAGATAATTTTGACTTTCAAGTTAAATATTTATTCTTTTCCTCAAGTCCAACTGATATAAACATGGATTGAATAGGAAGGCTCTACATCAACAAGCATAAACAATAGTGCATTGCCCTGTTGGGAATAAGTGGGAAGAAAAAAGAAGACATATTGTTTAAGGTGCTACATAGAAACCAGGAGACTGTGAGTTCTAGTCCTGCCTTAGGGATGAAAGCTCTTTAGCTGATTTTCAGTCAGTCATTCTCTCTAAGCCCCAACACACCCCACCTATTCTTAAGGGGAGAATAGGAGGAGGAAGGAATATTAAGTATGTTCACAACCTTGATTTACATATAGAGTAATAAAGCTGGAATTTAAAAAAAAAATGTCAAAACACTGCCACAAAATTGGTATCCCACTGTTTTAGGGCCTTCGATCTCATGGGCTATTATACAATAAACTTTCCAAAGAAAATCCTCATATTGGTATAAAAACTGAAAGATTGTATTGCCACCTTTCTTTTCCAACTACTTTCCCAACAGACCTTTCTTTTTTAAAAAGCATTGATTCAAAAGAAAGTGAGTTTTTAAAAAAAAACAGAGAGGGGGGAAGATGTAACTAAAGAGAAAGATTTTTTAAAAAAGAATTCTGTCTCTAAAGGTATCATGGAGAAGCTGAAAGTCAGCTTTTCCTATTATTATATTATGATTTATTTTTTAAAAAATGGAACACAAATGACAATAAGCCGATTTAATTAATATAGTGAAATATAAACAGCATCCACAATAAAAATACAGTAGTAATAATAATGACTGTTTGGTTTGGTGGCAGTAGTGCCTCAGATAAAAGATCCATACGGAGAGTGGTAAGAACAGCAGAGAAGATTATAGGAAGCTCACGTCCTGCTATTCAGGATACTGCTATAAGTGCTACGTGCTTAGAGCTCAAAGAATTGTTAGAGACCCCACACACCCACTTTACGGTCTGTTTCTGTTGCTCCCCTCTGGGAGGAAGTTTCAAAATATTTCTAGCAGGACTACCAGATTCTGTAACAGCTTTGTTCCCAATGCCATCCGTCTGGTAAACTCACAAGATTAGTTTTTCTTGCCATGTACATGTATCCATCTGAACTAGACTGTGTTGTTTCTCTGTGTCATATAATATATGTAAGTATGTGGGTATATGCATAATTTTGTATTTATTTATTTATTTTGTCATGTTTATGTAATGCATTTAAAGTGACAATAACGTTATTCTATGTGTATGTCTATGTTCTGTTCATTACAGCGATTGGAAATAGACAGCAAAAGAATTAATTCAAAAGAGCGTCTTTTTGTAGGTAACCAATTTGCATAATGCCCAGTTCTCAAAGACTCTGGGTGACTGACAACAACTAAAACATGAGAACACAATAAGAAGTATAAGATAAGTAATGAAAAGTAATAATAAAATAATAAAACAATAAACAATATGACACTAGGAGCTGTTCAGATCTCAGAAGGAGCTCATTCCAGGAGGAAGAGCGCTGCTACCAAGAAAATGGTGCTTCTGGGCTCCTGATAGATAGCCTTGTTTAATCGAAAGAATCTGGAGCATGCTAACCCTGTAAGTTTCAATCAAACGAATAGGATAACATCCATTTGTTGTTAATAAGGGATTAACTCAATCCTTAATCTTATGATTAACTCTAGATTCATCCTTTCATTTTTAGAAAAGTTTACCAAGACAATATCCCTTCGTAATACAAATTTCTTTCCATATACCTAATTATTCTCTGAGTCCCAGGTTCAATAGAGACATTTGTTTGTTTGTTTATTATTTATTTAGTATACAATGTCAGGAAAATCTACACACGATCAACGTAATGCAGTCCTGACAACCTTAATTACTAGTTCATTTTGTTTGGGGATCAATTTCGATTTATTTTCCAAAGCACCGAAGGGCAGGACAAGAAGCAATGGATGGAAACTAATCAAGAAGAGAAGCAACCTGGAATTAAAAAGAAACTTCCTAACATTGAAGGCAATTAATCAGTGGAGGTTTTTAAGAAGAGACTGGACAGCCATTTGTCTGAAATGGTATAGGGTCTCCTGCTTGAGAATGCAGGGGCTGGACTAAAAGATCTCCAAGGTTCCTACCAGTTCTATTCTGATTGATTGATTGATTGATTGATTGATTGATTGGCTTAATGACACTGGAACTACTGGCCAGAAATGATCTAGATTCCAGAAATTTGAGCCCGGCTCCTGTCGCTCATTCCCTAGCTCCTGCTCACCTAGCAGTTTCAGCAAGCAATACCGCAAGTAGATAAATGGATACCACTTGGGTGGGAAAAGCTAGCTGTGTTTGTGTGTGCAAAGAGAGCAGAAGCCAGTGCTGGACCTGGTCAGAAGTGAGGCAACGCAACGTGAGATGAGACAAAAGGATAGCCACTCAAGCGCCAAACAGAATTGTACAGTTTTTCTTTCTGTGTGGTTGCAATGGCTGTTTTATTTTCATTAGGGATATTTTAACTTATATTTGTTTATGTAAGACAGTTTATGCTAAATGTTTTTACTAATTGTGGCAGCATCAAAACATGATTAATAAGTAAATAAAAGCTTTTCATAATGCATTATATATTTGGGAAATGTAATTTAATATCATACTTCCATACTTTACTATTATATTTATTTCAACTTTGTATTAATGTAGGCTAATGCATTTGAATTCATTTGAAACTAAAATGGATTTATAACTGGACTAGACTAAATCATATGAGTTAAAGAGCGCTCAAATGTCTTACAATACCAACACAACAACATGCAGACACACACAAAATAGATGTCCAATCAATTTTGAAGATGCTTTCAGAGGCTTACTAGATACAAAATATTATTTCTAATGAATTAACTTTATTCTGAAAAAACCCTGACTCATTTATTTTCCAAAATTACACTGTATTCCTATCCTTTGTTCTATTCAGTTCAGGTATGTAACTATAAGAAGAAATGATAAATGGAATATGTTGGCCTTCAAGCACCAAGATCCATAAACACCATGGCCATTGTCTATGATATTTAAGAATTACAGGAACTAAAGGACAATATTTGAAGATTTCAGTTTGTGGAAGGCTGCTGTAAATCATTATCAAGTTGTAACAGTAACTGATTCTATTGAGTTTTATTTCATTTTGAACCAACCAGTATGTGTAACAGGTAGAACAGCTATGCTATAAGAGAGGGACTGAATCCACTTCTTGTAGATACCTTTCATTTACTAGAAATTGGTAATGTTGCTTTCTGTACATGATTTCCTGAAGCACAGAAAAAACTATAGAAGATATAGAGATAAAGATAATGCAGCTTGATTCCCATGGGATATGAGAAGATGCAATTCATTACCTCAGATGATTTTTAGTGTTTTTGCAAACCCTAAGCTTCCCTTGAGTATGTTGATGCATACTTCTTTAGCAGGAAATAACAAAACTGGTTGGAGACTATTCCAAACCCCCATTATTCCAATATTTCATTTATGCCATTAAGTAACAGGAGGCACAACAGCTACGCTGTTACTCAGTGCTGTGCAGCATTTATTACACTGATCATCCAAAAGACAATATCCTTGGCACTGGAGAAAGATGGCCGGCCAGTGTTTAATGCAACAGAGTGTATTACTTTAGATCCGTGTCATAGAAACTGGTTATAATAATTGCTTTCCTACATAAACAAAGTGAGCCCTCCTCTATTCCCAGTTGTGACACTTCAAAATGTGCAAGCAGGAAAGTACAGAACAAACCTCAGATTACAGCTTGACAAACATACTGTATTTGTGACTCTATTAACCTTTATAATATTCTACCTGACAATAAAAAGAAGGAATTATTACTTAGTAGATGAAATGACTTTACCCATATTCCTGGAACTGATCTTAGACAAGCCCCCAAAAGTTTTCAGCATTATTTATACTAAGGATGAGCAATTCCTATGAGGCGCAGCTTGGATGCTCCCACATTAGGTGATTGATGGATGCTGAGAGCATTGTTCTCTGTATTTATTGTGCTGCGTTTCCCTGCCTCTTGCCAAAAAGCTATTAGTGAACTACTGAGAAATATGTATGTATTCAATGTCTATGGACTTACCATATACTTGCCAACCAACTAGGCAGCTAACAAAAAATAGAATATAAAATATATATAAAATAAGCAAAAATATATACAAGGCTGGAGACAATAGATCATGTATCATATATTAATGGCTCAGAGACAAGAACCAAGTCTACAGGGCCCTTCTAAGTGGGTGCTATTCCACAAAGTAGATACAGCAAAAGTGTATCCTTCCTGGGTTTCATAAAATAACATCATTTAATAGATGGGACATGGAGCATACTAGACCACTTTCGTCTTGTTGCACAGGCAGAGATCATTGGAAGTTGGACCATATAGTATTTTATAGTAGCATTTCCAACTGTATCTAGAAGCCCAATGATAGTGCAGCTTCAACAGTAGGGGTGTTAATGGACATACTAATATCCATCCATAGAGTTTTGCACTGCCACATTCTAGACCAGCTACTGCATAGCTTCCAAATATCCTCAAGGGCAGCACCATACAGACAACATTGCAGTAGTCCAATTGATAGTTGGAATGGCATTTCTATTTTTAAAGGAAATGGTGTTATACACATTCCCAAAAAATATCTGCAAGGATCCAGAAGATTGTGTCAACTACTCTACCGATTACAAATAACTCCTTTTTTAAAAAAAGGTAAGACACCAATTATTCAGTCCATTCCTGTGGGAAACAAAAAGAAGTACAATTGTGCTGATTCTTCTTGACAATAGTACCACTGATCTTAGTATTCTCCTACACTGCTTCTTTTCTCTCAAGTATCAAATTAAAGAAATAGTTTGATTTTCCTTTCTTATTTTTCTTACTACTAGTATTTCCATTACTGAAAATGTCTGAATAACAACTTACAATAAAATGCAATAAAATTAGCTATTTAATATATTCTATCTCACACACACATCATACATCGAATGAGACTCCAGGATGATACATAATTTCTTTGCAATCATGGATGTAATCTGACATTGTTCCCATATGTAACCTCTCCTTTGAAAACATCTGCCCTGCAGGGTTATTCTAGGAGTTCTTCAGCCCACAAGGACCATACTTTATCTTCATTGGTACTCATGATATGTGATCCATTTTTCCTTCCTTAAAATTCTCCTCCATGTCAAAATCAAGAAGCATCTTGGCAGGCATGAAATGTGAAATTTTTCCCAAGAGGCTCCATGAGCATGGCTCCATGGGCATGGTTCTGTGGGCGTCTCTTGGTGTTCATGTGACTGGGTGGGTGTGTCTTGGTGGGCGTGTCTTGGTGGGCATGTCTTGGTGGTCATGTGACTGGATGGGTGTGTCTTGGGGGGGCGTGTCTTCAGGGACATGTCTTGGTGGTCATGTGACTGGATGAGTGGCCATGGCCAAGTCGACATCAGCCATGACCCAATGCATTTTAAATCAAAATGGCCTTTTAACAGACAGACAGACAGACAGAGATAGGTAATGAGAGAGAGAGAGAGAGAGAGAGAGAGAGAGAGAAACCTGCTCAACTCATACATAGGTGACTCCAAACCGCTTATAACATTTTTTTTTAATATCTATCATACAATACAACTGCGAATAAACCTTCCCCAATCCCCCATACGAGCAACAATACAATCAGATTAGGCACTTAATCTGTTCCATTTCCATTCATGGACCCAGAGCCGCTGACAAAATTAGCTGGACCTATTAGAAGTTTTAAGCAAGATCTATCAAGGTAAAATACGGGATTCGTGGCCACGGTGTGTACAAAATTTGACCCTAAAATCTGCTGGCCGTAAGCTGCCATTTGCTCTCCAGATATGCAACAATTTTGCTTTTTCTCCAAGAATCAGCCTTCTCGGCTTCAAGAGGAGTCCTTCTAGCTAAACCTGATCACGCTAAATGAATGTATGCTTTTATTTCAATCGGAGCAATAATGGGGATCTTGAGGAAACTCATTTCAGAAAGAGGGAAGTAGGAAAATTAGTCAGGATGCTGTGAAAAATCACATCATGCCTAACATAGGCCAGCCTTTGACAACTACAATTTTTTTTGTGCAAGTGGATGGACAGTGCATGAAATGGAGATATCTCTTCATTGGTCTTTCAAACTGTGGCTCTTTCATAGGATGAGAAAAACTAAAAATGGCGAGAGTCCACTTCTATGTGGACTTGCGTTTACCTGTTAATCCTATGGTGGAAAAACCTCTTTATTTTTGGTTCATAATTTAATTTCTTTTCTTGTTATTTGTGATTACCATATCCTCACACAAAGCATACAAACTAAGAATTCCTTCTTTTGTTATTCACTTCTGTAGCCTTCCTTCCTTCCTTCCTTCCTTCCTTCCTTCC
>JAOYMU010000001.1:92699137-92710858 GCA_025802295.1 Psammodynastes pulverulentus | reverse complement strand
CCACCCCCGTCCAATTAGATTTCAAGAGAGAACTGTTGTGTCACAAGAGATTGAGAAAGTAACTCATGTTGTCACTGACTTGCAGGCCATTCACATCCTATGACACACAAGAGTTGTATAAAAATAATCTTGTAGTATTATATAGTCCATAGCAAATAAAGTGTTCTCATATAAACTATCATACTTCTGATTCTAAAAACGTTTAGAGTTCTTCCCGAAAACGGTCTCAACACCTTCACAATAAGTTTAATGTGGTCAAATCCAGCTTTATTTTTTTTAATTAATAGAATTCTAGTTTCAGTACTGTGAAGATGTCTTGTGATCGTTTATTTTACCACAATTTCATGACTCTTGGTGACATGCAAAATAAAAAAAGAAAAAATTAAAATATCTGCAATAAAATTAAAACAGAAATAGCATAAAAAGAGGGAAAAACTTTAGAACAGCATGCACCATAACAGCAAAAACGAAGAGTTGGAAATAAAATGTGGTAGGGTGGGTGAAAATCACTTACTGATTTTTAGTTATCAACATTCTGGAATGTTCTCCAAAAAAGCTCCGTTTTAATAGCTTTCTGAAAGCCATCAAGAAATCTTCATGGGGTGATCATTCTACAGCAACATATAACAGCAATGCTACCAGTGAAAATCCCAAAGATGTTTTTTCAGGGGGCAACTGGACTTTCTTGTTTTTTCTTTGAAGACGTTTCGATTCTCATCCCAGGAGCTTCCTCAGCTCTGACTGAGTGTCAGATGAAATCCTTCCATTCCCCACCATCCAGTCAGAGCTGAAGAACCTTCTTGGATGAGAAACAAAATGTCTTCAAAGAAAAAAACAAGACAGTCCAGTTGCCTCCTGAAAAGTGCCTTTGGGACAACCATAATCTGGATGACTGAGAATCTCTACAGACTACCACTGAAAAGCAACATATTGTAGCCTCAGTTCAAGTCATATCCTGGAAGTATGAAACAAAGGGGACCTCTTGCCCCTCCAGTCATGATCTCTACCTTCCCTCTAAGCATGAGCTGTGAGCCCAGAACTTGTTCCTTCACAGATAGTGCCTACCACTCCAGAGACAACACTGGTGTTGATAGAGAACTCTCATGTACAAACAACAATTCCATCTTGCTTGGGTTCAAGGTTAGGCTGTCCTCTCCCATTCAGATTCAGCCTGCAGGTTCCAGAATAGCACACTGATAACATCTCCCCTGCAGCCTGTGATGGTGATTTATAATTTTAATGATACCATACCCCAAACTGTTAGGTGATCTCCCCCAGAAATTTTATATGGATGTTTAAAATTACAGGTCACTGAGCTAATCTCTCTTCCCCCATCACAACAGATTGCAGCCATTTGTTGAAGAAGGAGCAGAACCACAGTAAGACAATGCTTCCTAACCCCAACTTTTTTGGTAGAGTATCCAGTAAAATACCATGACTGACGGTATCAAAATCTGCACTATCCTACTCAGGTCCCAAGAAAAGTCATTAAGGAAAATAACCAAAGCCACCTCAGCCCCATGCTGAAGTCTGAATTCTGACTGAAAATTGCCCAGATGACTTGTCTCATTTAGGATACTGTGTACTTGGCATGTCACAGCTGTCTTAAAATTCTGTCTCCAGAAGGGAAGGTTGGAAATTGTAGGATTCAACCTGCTTGTGGCCTCTTGAAAAGTTTCTTCAGAGCTACTGGCAACTGCTCCTCATGCAGGGAGTTGTCATGGATTGCCAGCTCTTTGAAGATGAAGTAGGCAAGGGTGGAAAACAGGAGCAGCTGTTCCTCCTCACAGATGTCTAGGAGATAAATGCATATTTTTCATAACGAAGTTCCCAGATTTATTGCCAAGCATCTCCACTTAAAAGGATCAGGTAGCAAGTAATAAGAAAACTCGGGGCCTTGATGCCTGGCTACTGGATCTAGAGAGCCAATTTGGTCTACTGGATAAGACTAGGCTAGAAATGAGGAGACTGGGAGTTCTAGCCCTACCTTAAGCATGAAAACCAGGTGGGGATCTTGGGCAAGTCACTCTCTCTTATTGCAGTTAGAGTCCAGTCATTGCAGGTTGCAAAGATGTCTGATTGCATACGCAGTGTTTATTGCTTTTATACGGTTTTTCAAGCAGCAAAGAATAAAGCATAGTATCAGCATTTTATTGGTGAGTTCTCCCTCCAATCCTTAAGAATATCCTGTTGGTATACTAGGTGAGATCATGTACCAGGCAGAGTAACCCACTTCCATCTTGGCGTTGTGAATTGAGTGACATCAGGAGGTATGCGAAGGCCAGCAAGGATGAGGCAGTATACTGCACAAATCTTCCACATGTCCCCCATCCCTACACTCTCTGAGCCCAACCGATCTCACAGCATTGCTTTGGTGGAGAAAATAGGAGGAAGGAGCATTGTGTGCGTTCACCACTTTGAGTTATTTATAAAAATAATAAAAGTGGGATATAAAGGAACAAAAAATAGATCTAACCAGTATGGATAGGATAAGCAGCTCTTTCCTTTACATGTACAGAGAGGATAATGGTTAGAGACAAGTTTGGGGCTTTGTTGGCTTAAATTATGGCAACTGGACCAAAGTTTTTTTAAAACAGAGATAATTTGTTACTCATCCAAGTAACTTCTTCAGTCAAAATGGAAATTTGGGCAGGCAGTGAGTCACAGAGTTGTTGGAAAGAACCAACTCTTGCCATACAGACTGCAGGGGGTTAAACTGGTCCATTTGCCATGATTTAATATTTTGAATACTTTGGGCCTGGATGACTGGATCTTTATTTACATGTCAACTTGTTGGCTTCTGGTTTTGCTTCTCTGATTTCCAGAGCCCTTCCTTCATTTTTCTTTCCTGCTGAAAACTTTGGTTGACACCAGATTTTAATGATATAGTCTTGGGGATTTCCTGTAACTGTTTTCATACATTCAGGGACAGCATAATTGTACCCTCATCTGCAATTAAAAGTGGGTATCTGTTTCTGTCCTCTGTTATTCTACACTTTGTCACTATAAAAAAATGAAGAGACATACAGAGAGGGAGACACACACAGAGAGAGGGGTTTTTTAAAAAAAAAATAACATCAAATAGACCTGTGACACTGGATGTCTGTGCTGCTGGCAGCTTAGATGGTTCCAGAGCGTGAAGCAACTTAGCATTTCAATAGCACTGAAACTGTGACTGACAGTTGATATTAACAACCTGTCACTTGCCAGAAGCCCCTGTCCCCTGCCACAATAGGAACATGGCATGTAAATAGTTGTGCTTCAGGAAAAAAGTATCAAACAGATTGTTGACTCATTAGCGAGTCTTTATGGATGATCCCACTGCGCTCCATTTCCCACTGATATATAGACCACTGCCCTCTTATGTTTTGCACTAGAATTGCTTTGCCTCTTTCCTGGGATCTCTGCTTGATTTACAGCTGAAGTAAACAAAGCAACATAATATCTCTTCAATCTGATTTTTAAACTAAATGGTTTGCAGGTAGAATACCCTGGGTTTGCTAATACAGGCAATCCTCATTTACTTCTGCAAGAATATGCATTCTTGCACGATGCATAACATGATTCCTATTGCATAACATTGCATGATACATAGCATGTATTCTTGCATGACATCATAACATGATAGCAGTCTTCCAATATTTGAGGGGCTGTCACAGAGAGCAGGTGTGTGTGTGTGTGTGTGTCAACCTATTCTCCAAAGCACCTGAGGGCAGGACAAGGAGTGACGATCAAAGCTTCTCAAGGAGTGCTCCAACCTAAAATTAAAGAGAAATTTCCTGTCAGTGAGAACAATTAATCAATGGACCCGTTTGCCTCCAGAAGCTGTAGGTGCTCCATCCCTGGAGGGTTTTAAGAAGAGTTTGGACAACCATTGGTCCAGCATGGTACAAGGTCTTCTGCTCAAGCAGTGAGTTGGACTGGAAGATGTCCATGGCTTCTTCCAATTCTGTTATTCTGCACTGTACTTATTAAAACTCATTGACTACATTGTCTATTCTCTCTTGCTGCTATATTTTGCCTGAACTAATGTGATTGTCTGCTGTCTATTTTTCTTCTTTCCCTTCTGCTATCTTGTCTTGTAAGAGAAAGATGAGAATCTTTGTGTTGCCATGAAAAACATAAAAGTCCAGGCTTATTCCTTTCTCCAATACATTCCCATCATCATCTTTGGAGAATATGTGAAGTCTAGTTTCTTCTAATGATTGGCACTCCTGATCTATGGCCATAACATCAAAATTAGATGTCTGACTCACAGACTTCTTCAAATAAAAACCTATTTAAACACTGGGAAGAAAAAAAGACTACCCTGAAGGTCTTTCCACAAAGACTAAACAAGGATCAAAATTTCATGATGAATCTATCCTTGTTCAGCTTTTGTTTGGCTGTGATTTTGTTAGAAAAGGAATCCGATCACATTCAAAATCAACCCATTGTACATATAGTTGCCGCCAGCAACTTTGCCAAAAGAAAGCAATGATACACCTATCATAATCTACAAACTGATTTAAAAGTGCATATCATAGCCTTCCTATTTAAATATGCCATAAATTTGGTTAATTTTTAGTTTCATGGCACAGTAAAAGAATATTGTTTTCTCTGCTTGCTGTGAACAGTGAGCATAGAACATAATATTTTAAGAAATGCATATTTTGTAAACAACACTGTTTCAATCCTTAATGGCACTCATATTATCAATTGTTATTTGAGAAATGATCTGAACCGAAATATGATCTATGCCTGACCACATTTGACTGATCTGTCGGACTCAGAGCTTGGTGACACCTTGATCCAACCTCTGGGAGTCTTTTTAAATCTCTGGGTGGAATAGCAGCCGCAAGGATGACTGAGGTACACCAGTGGTTTTAACCCTAGGGAAAAGTAGTGATTTTATTTAGAACTTCAGGAGTGCTGTTGAAAGAAATTCTAATAAACCCCAAATGGATCTATATGTAGAATGTGTTGATTTTGAATGTTTAGAACAGAACAGAACAAAACAGAATAGAATAACAGAGTTGGAAGGGACCTTGGAGGTCTTCTAGTCCTACCCCCTGCTTAGGCAGGAAACCTATACCATTTCAGACAAATGGTTATCCAACATCTTTTTAAAAACTTCCAGTTTTAGAGCATTCAAAACCTCTGGAGGCAAGCTGTTCCACTGATTAATTGTTCTAATTGTCTCCTTAGTTCTAGGTTGCTTCTCTCCTTGATTAGTTTCCACTCATTGCTTCTTGTCCTACCCTCAGGTGCTTTGGAGAATAGCTTGATTCCCTCTTTTTTGTGGCAGCCCCTGAGATATTGGAACACTGCTACCATGTCTCCCCTAGTCCTTCTTTTCATTAAACTAGACCAGGGATGTCCAAACTTGTCAACTTCAAGACTTGTGGACTTCAACTCCCAGAATTCCCCAGCCAGCAAGTTTGGACATCCCTGAACTAGACAAACCCAGTTCCTGCAACCGTTCTTCATATGTTTTAGCCTCCAGTCCCTTATCATCTTTGTTGCTCTTCTCTGTACTCTTTCTAGAGTCTCAACATCTTTTTTACATTGTGGCGACCAAAACTGAATGCAGTATTCAAAGTGTAGCATTACCAAGGCATTATAATGTGGTATTAACAATACCCCTTTATTCTACAAATGACATTTGCAAAGAGCTTCTGGGTCCTGTCTTTATTGTGCATTTGATGTTTCCCTCTTTTATTAATAAACACATCTCTGTTTTTGTCTATCACATCCTCCAAGCAATTTAATTTTGAAAGATATGCAAAGTGGTTCAAATAACAAGTCTCTCTTTACAGTGAGTCAAATATATCACCTCCTCAGAAATCAAGGATTTTTTTAAAAAAATTGAAATAAGTATTCTTTTAAAAGTATAGAGCAGTTAAAATCAAAATGGCAATGATATAGTTTCAGTAGCAAGATATACCTTGCTACTAATTTTATCAAATTTAAATTTGTGTATCCATGCATATGAAGGGGTTGTAACTGGTCTGCTTTAGGAGAAATGCAGAACTGTTATCATAATTTGGACTTGGTGTTGTTCATCAAAATGAACTTCTTTCCTATAATTGCTGGGACAAAGGCTCATTTCTACAGTAAGAACGATCTTTTACACAAAGTATCACTAACCTTCAGTGAAACTTGTAGTTACTCTTAAGTAAATGCTATGAAGGTGTAGAAATTGAAATCTGCAAAATGCTTGAGCTTAGTGGAAAATATATACTTTGGATGCAATGAGCATTTGCTTTTTATCTGCGGTATCTCCGTTATGGTTAGAAAACCCCAGAGGATGGCTGATTGGCAGTGTGGTACAGATATTCTGAACTAAATGAACCAACAATCATATTTGATATAAAACAGATTCCCAGATTCCACAATGTGTACTGTCAAGATAGTAGATGAATAAGATAAAAGCAGAAATAATAAAGCACCAGTAGGTTCTGTGTTTTTTTCTGCTCCTTATTGGAGAACATGTTCTACAAAGGACATTTATATTTGGCTGAGACCCTTCTACTTACAGCCCCTACAGGCCAAAATGAATGTATATTTGAAAGGGAAAATAGACTAAAGGATTTAGGCCTGGAGCCCTAGACTCCTTTGGCATAACAAGAATACAAATAGCATCTGCAAGTCTGTTTTTAATCATGAACATATGTGAGCATGGTAGGCCCAGCATAAGTACAAAACACCTGCCACCACATTAATTGTAACAAGCTGCTCTGTGCACAGAAACACCACTTCTTAAATACCTCTATAGCACCTTTTGAAATAATTGTGCTAAATCAAATATTTGTGGTTTCCTGGTATAAGGATGAAAGTTTAAAAAAAAAATAGACAAGAGACAAGTTAACTAGAAGCCATAATGAGGATGAAAAGCAGGAGTAGCTGATGCCACTTTCTCTAAGAAATGATCCAAAGGAATGACCAAAATATAATTGCATTTGCATTTGCATTCCTAGTCCATTTTCTATGTATCCAACTATTGAAGTAGCATGGTCATTGCTAATGTTTCTGTTCATTATCCTAGGTTCAGTTTCAAATATATACTCCTTTGCTACTTTTCCATCTCTCAGTGCAATATATACTGAAAGCTATAGCACTTTCAAGTTTGCCCTGATCTACAGCTACAATCATATCAGAGTTTTCCCTTCATTTCAGCAACTAGCTGCAATAGCCAAAACAAATCCCGATCCTTTCAAACTATGCTCTCTCTGATGCAGCAGTAAAAAGGTTCTTTCTTCTTAAAAAGAAGGATTTTCACATACTGTATTGTTCTATTATATCAAAGAGGTATGTGGGTTGGGGAGGATTGGGGGGATGTTGTTTTTTGGCATTTCTGTTTTTATTTGCAAAGCAGGATACGCTGTGAAAAGCAGGGCTTAAAGGGCTTAAAGTTATCTCATGTGGTAAACACATTAATGCTATCAACAAGAAAACAGCAGGAAAATGTACACTTTGGATATAAAAATTCCCACATTTGTTCCAAGGACAAACCTTGGGTGTTCCAACATGTTAAATGCTCCTCTGTTTGTTTTCTGTTTCACTATGAACAACTACTTTTTCCCCACAAAAAAACCCCTCCAAATATCTACATATTCTGCAGATAAATGCTGGCAGATGAGCAAAGCTTTTAACCATTCAAAAGTCCAGGTCAGAGGTTATCTCTTAAACACAGCACAGAGGACAGGAGGATTTGTCAGGCACCAACACCCTACCTTCCAGCTTCAGATATTTTTTTTATCACTTCCTCCAGATGAGTTTTCATAAAAAAAGAAAGAAAAGAAACCCATCTCAACTTCAGCTCCATTTTTTAAACCAGCAGGTTTTTTTTTAAAAAAGAGTAGCTAATGTAGTCTTTAAAACTGAATACAAGCCATTTGGCCTGTGCTGTGATTTATAGATGAGCTACAAATTAGACAAGGGTTTTAATTCATGTTGACTTTTTGAGCCTCTCATTTTTAAAAAAAAACAATTCACATATAGTTTGTGTTTACATTCAAGGGACAAATGAAAACTCACAGAGAATAAAAGCCTTAATATTGGCTAGTAATCCAATACTAAGCCAACTGGCCTTTCTCTTTCTTTTTCTCCTTCACTTCATCATACTGTCTGTAAAGGAACATTCTCAGTTCTAGCCCATGTTTTCTTCATGGATAAGGAATTCCTAACCCAATAAGAGATTTCTTAGCTGAGAGAGACCTTGGTAAAGCCAACAGGCTTGTATGGTCTCTAGTGTAAGGAAGAGATAAAACTGGGGAATGAGGAAAGAGAGTCATGTCTCATTTTAATTCTGCATCTGCAACAGGTAGGAGATAAATGCTGTAGGATGATCTGGCATCATAGTTTTCTTTTTCCTATTTCCATTTTCAGGTAGCAAAATATAAAGATCAGCATAGATGTCACATAAAATAAACAGCAGACTCTAATGAAAGATAGGCAGCAGGAAGTCTCTCAATATTTCTGAGTGTGCACACAGCAAATTAAGATCTTCAGTATTTAAAATCTTTTATAAAGTAAAATTGAGGAATACAAGACTTGTCAGGTAGGACGAGATCACAAAGATACCAGCGATAACCTTGCTGTTATGCAAATTAAGTGCATTGTCTTTTATCCCTAGTTTTCACTAGAATGGTGCAGGCACAACATTGGAAGGCTTTAGAATGTGTTTGATAGGCTTGATACAAGTTCACTCTACTTCTATCAACTGTTTATGAAAAAATAAAAAAAAATGCCACAAGCTGTTTTACTGGTTAATAGAGAAGAGTCTTAAATAAATCACTAGATGGCTTGAAGCCTAGCATAGAAAATTTAATTGACACTATGTTCTGGAGTTATTTAATCTTTCCCAGGTTACTAACCTTTAGTAGCAGTTTTGCTTCCTATGGATTTGAAAAACAGTACTAAGCAATGCTAAGCAGACAAAATTAAATGAATTGATTGAACAGTCTTTTTCTGGTATTTTTAACCATGAATCATACAAGCCTTGACAGGAAATATCCTTTATGCAACAAATATTGTCATTTTTAATTAAAAAACAACAACAGAATTGATGTAGTGTGAATGTTTGATAACAAGGCTGGCTTCATGTCTAGAACAATTACATTGGCCACAAGGAAGATAATTCACAATTAGCAATTAACTATATAAGGAAAAGATATGTGACGACTTAATGAATTAATAAACAAGGAAAAAACTTATTGAATCTCCTACAATCCCAATGGAGATAGGTTCAGTACAAACTGACATTAATGTCACTGTGTTGTAACTTTCATACTAGAAAGATACAAACACCACATTAACATCTCACTCAGAAAGAATAGCCATTCTCTGATTACCAGCAGGCATTTAATTTAATGTTTTCCAGTTTTTGATGCTTCTCTCTCTCTCTCTCACACACACACACACAGACACACAGTCACACACACACACACACACACTTGCGGCCCTTATCCCTACAGTCTGTTTAGGAAAAGTCTTATTTTCTTTTAACCCATACCTATTTCTACCCATACTGAGAAATTGTGCTAAAGTTGAGAGAAGCTATAATTTTGCTGGAAGTCCCACTTATGCTTATCTCTCATTCTCATATTTATTTATTAGACTTATATATACAGTCACTTAAAATGTTTTTCTATTTTTAGTTTTCAATGCTTCTAGTAAATTTTCTTGTTCATTTCTCTTCATCCTACAGTAATATCAGAGGCTCTGCTTTCACAAAAGTGTATATTTTTATCAGCATTCCCAAAGTTTGAGACTTGGAAAAAATATTGTAGCTCTGTTTGATACCAGATGCAATGGTAAAAGTATCAAATGTAATTTATAACAGGCTATATCCCTCTTTTGGCAGGGTTTACATGTACTGTATATGGTTTTAATAATAAAACTCATTATTCCTTATCTCCTTATCCTACTCCCTTTCATAAGGCAGAACCCCCTTTCAACAGTTATACATACAAGAAAAATCCCCAATTTATTCTTGAAAATACCACAATGATCTAATAATGGAGCACACCCACATTCTTTCAGAATATATGTCTGAAAATATAAATCTCTGAAGGGAAGTTGAGCTCAATCCTGACAAAGGATTGGCAAGAAAGAGCCATTAATGGATAATGTGTACACAGGGAGTCATGCTGTTCTACAAAAGTTGGGTTGTGAGTCTTAAAAGGATTCCCATTCTCCACATTCAGCAAAATTAAAGCATTCAGTTTTAATACCACTGAATGATAATTGCCAGCTGATAAGGAGCACCAAGGCAGAAGGAAGTCAAGTGAGTCTCCTCACAAAGAAGTTTGATTTTAACATTGTGCGCAAGAAAATGAGATACCAAAAATAAGATCAGGGTGAAAATGAGAAAGGTTCTTGATAAGTCCCATTTTCTTCTGGAAGTAAAAACAACAAACAAGTCTGGAACACCCCCCTTTTTTATATATATTCCCAGATGACTATTTCTGTGGATGGATCTCAAAATTCCTTAAAGCAATAGACATTAAAAAAAATATAAATATACAAACATTAAAGACAACTCACACCAAAAAACTCATTTTGCCATGTAGAATAAGCACTAGACATCAGAAAAGAGTACAATGCAAGAAATATCTGGAAGGGGGAAAAAAGCTTTTATCTTACAGTGAAAAAATAATAATAATAAGCACTGGGTATGCTACATAACAAAGATCTCTCAGGACTGCCATCTCCCCATTTATAAGTTCACTGTTGAAAAAACTCCAAAAAAAGATCCTTTGATATGCTGTATGTTCCTTGAAATATTCTAAAGCTGTTCAGAATGTGAAAAATCAGCACTTGCAGGCTTCTGTTATCTATGTATGTGTGTCCCTGCTGACCCAAGATTTAAGCCAAATCAAACATTCTTGGTGGCCAAGAGATAAAGAGAGACAAAACTTGTGAAGAGATAGTTCCCTTTGCATTCCTGATCTTTCTGATGCTGCTTTTGTTACTGCTTCCAAATGGTAACTAAAAAAAAAAACTCTATGCATGTCACCAAGCAAATTAAAATGGATCAAATGAAAACATTTTCAAAGATAACAAGACTTGATTCCAAACTGTAAGCAAGTTATAAGAGAAATTATGATAAACACGAGTTCTTGTTCAAGGACCATAATTTGACAGTTCATCATACAAACATTACATAAAGGATTTAATGATTTACGTTTAGTGGTGAAACGCCTTCTATGTAACAGTGTGTTAAACAATAGCAAAATATTAACACATGCCCAGAGTCTTACATAGAATTACCTGGACATCATTTCACCTATTACATAAAAGAATATTTATAAAATAATAAATGATTATAAAATAATATTTAATACTTGACTTTTTCAATTTAATTGTACTTTTTCCATTTAATCTAAGCAGTGCTTAGATTAAAAATAAATCATGCTATCACTTATTTTCATTAGATTTTATGTAAGACTCTGAGCATGTGTTTTACATTATCTATATAATGGATAAATACCTACACTTAATTTTTAAATCTGAGGCTTAAATCCTAAGAGACAGAAACTGCTATGAAAGATTCGGTCTAAACCAGCGGTTCTCAACCTGGGGGTCGCGACCCCTTTAGGGGTCGATCGGCCCTTTCCCAGGGGTCGCCAGGCATCCTGCACGCTCTTCATTTTGTCTGGTAGGACAATGCAGGAACCGCTCCAAAAACGAGAACGTTAGAGCCACGTGACGCGGTCAAGCCAATGGAGGAAGCGG
>JAOYMU010000001.1:92678025-92694804 GCA_025802295.1 Psammodynastes pulverulentus | reverse complement strand
ACATACACACACACACACACACACACACACACACACACACACACACTTGTTATCATGTTAAGTTTTTTGTTCAAAAGAAGCAAATTGAAGAATACAAAAATGATCAGTTGATATTGACAGACTTCTCCACAAATGCAATTAATGTAATTTAGCCCCTAGGTTTATCCATATTATATTACAGTTATTGTCTGAGGCACACAGAGTACTAGAATTTACTTATTAATCAAATTTATATGGCTGCCCATCTCGTGCTATTTTATGTTTTCCATCTAATTCAGTGGGCACACACAAAATGAATCCGTATCTATGGTAAGTTCATTTTAGCTTTAAGATGAGAACACCTGCAATGGCTACACTTTTTCAATGAATAGTTTATAATATAGTTCATAGAATAACAGATTGGAAGGGATCTTGGAGGTCATCTAGTCCAATTCTCTGCTAGAGTCTATTCCAAATATTAGCCTCTACCTAGGATCGAACTCATAGCCTCCTGATTGTGAGGCAAGAGCTCCACCTGTAGGCCATAAAAACTACCAATCCTATAGGCCATGGTTTTCAGTGAGCACTAACTGTGAATTTATAGCAACTTGTTGCTATGGAGATACCAATTTTTAACTAATGGATGTTCCATATCTGGAGTTAAAAAGTACTGAATAAGACTTGAAAATCAGGACTGATCATAGTTTTGGGTTTTAAGGAGTGCTGATCTATGTGGCATGAATAAAATGTGTGTTATCCTAGTGAAAACTGGGAAGTCTCCTCTGAAGTGGAGTGTACATGAGAAGTAGAAGAAAAAACTGTTCAGACTTATCATTAATTTTCCCTTCCAAAACACAATGCTTTCTTTGAGTGGAAGATCAATTTTGATCCAATGCAAAATAAACTGTGAAGCTGACCAGGAAGAGAAGAGACACTGCAAGTTAAACTAGTGGTACATTTAAAGCCTAGAATTTTGTTAGGCCTTGAGGTTTACTTTTTCTAGCTGCACTGTACTTCTGCCAGGAGTTCAGAACGTCTTACTGTCTTCTAAACAGAAGTAAAATGTGTTTGTTTATTTTACAGAAAGCACTTAAAAGAAACGATGAGCAAATGCAAAAACCACCTGCTTCTTCTGCATGTGAAGAAAAAGTCTGTCTCTGTGTTGAATGTGGGACCTTCCAAAGCCAATACTTAGATGGGAAACTCTTCCTTCAATTTATTTTTTAAATTCAAAGACAAACTATTTTTAAAAATTTACATAATAATTTTTAAAACATCTCAAAAGCTTCTGCTAAATTATCTTAAATTACACATATTCAGAGACCACAATTCAATATCTGCTGTTACTGAGATGCAATTTACTATTCCAGAAGACAGACAAACGTCTGCTAGAATCATCTCTCTAACAACTGATGCTTTGTACAAATGAAATTCTAACAGAGACTCTTTTCATTGACCAGAGACATACATTTTCATTTAGAAAGATCCTGTTAGAACCAGATTATCATGTTTTCATGATGCCTTGAAAGAATGTGAAGCTCTAACAAATGAATGCAAGATGGGACAAAGTTGAGAAAATAGTAACAGTAAGATTTCTATTGCCAATAAAAGAGGATTAATTTGAAAGGTATCTGTTGGCTGCTTAAATCAAACTTTATTTAATATCAACCCTGTTTGAAATCGTAGAGACCTCTAGTCCAAGTGAAATTTGAGTCACAGAGTTTTCCAGTAATCTTTATATCAGCCATTCCAAAATGGCATTGTGGCAATACAGCTTGAAGATTGTGCTTAACCTGAGACTCAGAAACAACTACCATAAAATTAGTATTTTTATTTAATAGAAATTAAGAAACTAAGCAATGTGCAAACTGAACTCAATCTACATTTATTTGGATTATATAAAAAATCAGAGGGAAGAATGCCTGACTCATATTTAACATATTCTCTTTACAATTTGAAGATGAGATGGGGGTACACCAGGTGAGTGGAAGGCTTCAAAAATCTCAGCACAGAGATGACTGCCTCTGATGCTGTTATAATAGTTTATGCTTTCTCTACCCCACTTCTAGCATTTAATTTTTAAAATAATAATATCTGTGATGATAGCATATGCTTAATGTGTGGAAACATTTAGCATAACGTATTAGTCAAAACAATATTTCTGAAAAACGATCAATTAATACCTTGTATTCAAATTCCCTTAAGATAGGTAATCTATAGATTACATATTTTGCGCTCAGAATCATGGTGAGTTCCTCGAGGCTATTATAATGTACATGAAATAAATAAAAGGCTTGTTAGCAACAATATACTTTTTCCTTCATAGTGCTTTGCAATATGTTTGACAGAAGCAGATCTTGTCAAAACATTATGTGTAATGGAACCCTCACACAGTGGGAGTATTTATAAGATACTAGCAACAGTTTTATTTCCAACACTGACATTTTATCTGCTACTGGTAAGAGTTTTCTGCATGTTTAATACATTTCTATCTTGAGCAGGAGTCTTTTTTTAAATTCATAACTCACCACAGGATCCTCCGCCCTATACCTACCAGACTTCTTTACATCCAACCATCTGCTGCTTTTGCAAAAGAAGGACTGTGGCAGGGGCAGAGATAGTGAATAAACATGAGGATAATTTTTTCTCTTATTTGTATCCATTTTATATATTCATAATTATGTTTATACTTATATGTATATCCAATGTATGTATGCTTGACAAATAAACAAACAAACAAACAATAATGTACTTTTCCAATTGGAGAGAGTTTCTTTACCATCAGCAAATAACAATCTCAACTCTCAACTGTCATTAATTCCCAGACTAGTGTTTCAATAAAAATCCATGGGGCTCAGGCCCAGGAAGGTATAGTGGATTATTTCTATAACGAGCAGAGAAATTATCTGTATATTTCAGCGATATAAACAAAGTTATCAATTGCCAGTATGGCATAGGTTTCTAAAATCATTTTAAGATGCAACCAAGGAATGTTACAGAAATCTGTAAAGTTTCTCAGCCTTCTCCAACAGGTTGGCTGAGGGTTATATATAGGATTATTAACCCCATCTCTTTACCTAATAATCATGTTTCATGATGGGAACTCTAGACCAACACAAATGGAAGATGGGAATTGGAAGACAGTCAACACTTAGAGCAGGGGTCCTCAAACTTGACAACCTTAAGACTTGTGGACTTCAACTCCCAGAATACTGGAAGTTGAAATCCACAGTCTTAAAGTTGCCAGGTTTGGAGACCTCTGCTTTAGGGTAATACTTACATTAATGTCCAAGTAGAATTGTATTTATTATGTTATAGCCTTTCCTTACTGAAACATTTTCCTGTTCCCAAGCTGGGATACATATGTTTGGGACCAAGAATCAGTATTTATCTTGCTGCTAATCATGTTCAGTTATTCTATAAAGCGGGTTTTTCCCCAGGTCTTTTAACAGAAAAGTGAAAAAAGAAGACCAAAGCAGGCCATTCCCTCCTGGAAGCTTTAATAGCATCCTCTAATTAAAAGACAAAGGAGCTCCGTCCAATACCTTTGCTAGCATGGCTTTCTCTTTTCATGTCTCCCCGCTGGCAAGTTCGCCTTTTTTTTTCTTTGCTCCCGTATTTTGCAATAAATAAATAAATAAATAAATAATACAGCAAGCTTGCTTATCTTAGTGTAGGGTTGTCATAGAAACCATATCCCCCCAGTAAGATGCTCTGTCATAACATTTCAGCATTGTGTGGTTTAAAGACACAGGCTCCTTTTTTCTGAGATTTGATAATCTGCCTCAGCCTAAGGTTCAGCCTGAAAAGACATGTGGGATAAAGTGGGAGCCACTGATGAATAGAAAGGAAGGACCGGGTGAGAAAAATCCAGGCACCATATTCTTTGAGGAAAGCAAATGCTACTTTTCTTACTCAGTATTTTCCACTCGAGACAGTGAAGTTACGGTTGTCCTAACGAGAGGAAGAAAATGGACAAGCATATTCCATGCCACAATAATATGACATTTCATTTCATACCGTCCTGCTGAGAGAGTTCAAGTTTCTCAGCCTTGTGGGAATGAGGAAAGAGAAAACAATATGTAGCCATAATTAATCAGAAAAGAAATCGGTTTCCAAAAGTCTGCTCCTTAATTAGGAGTTGGGCTTCCAGGTTTTAATCACTTATGGATCCAGATGGAAGTTCTCTAGATTCCTGGAATGACAGAACGTGTTAGTTATTAATTAAATGCACAAGGCAATTAGCTTCAAACCTTTATGGCAAAACATTACTGCAGCTGGGCAACATTTTGAAGAGGAACACATTTGAAGGCATGGCTCAGCTCATATGTTAACAGATGATTATCAGTAACTGCCACATAATAAAGTCCTTCTTGCTTGGAAATCATGTACTTTGCCAAGAAATATACTTGGGAAAGCCTACCCGTCTGACAGACTACACAGCAGCTTCATACTTGTTCTTCATATCAAGCAATGCACGTGGAGTTACATTCTGAGGAGTCCTTGATGCTCCTCTGAACGGGCTTGTTTTCTTGCAGGCATTTCATTACCTAAACTACGTAATTTTATCAGTGCTGGACTAGTTTGAATAATGAAACATCTGCAAGAAACCAAACAAGATCAGAGAGAACTAAGGACCCCTCATGTCAACCCTGAGCTACAATTTCCTTTATTAAGAGTTACATTCTTTCATAGGTATTTGACAGAGGGAGTATTTGTGTCCACTATAGATAGCACTGGATTTTTTACTATATCAGTCTCTAGCGTATCACAAACATGTATGAACATTAAAAAAATGAATCTTTTGAATTATATGTTAGGTCATCTCCCAGAAATTCAATGGCTATAAGTCAAAAGGCCATTACAGAAGCCATAACTGAAATATCGGCTACATGTACTTTGCCATAAAAAAACAGATTTGTGCCCCCACAGCACAACATAAAATTTCACTGAAAATGAATTGGAGATGCTCTGAGAAATATACCCTACACTACATAAAAACCACTGGGGCAGACCATATTTATTTATTTATCTAATTAATTTTATTTATCTAACTTATATAGCTGCCCATTTCACCAGCAAGTGACTACAAAACTGAAACCATTATGCATAAAAATATCTCAGAGATAGATAACTTCAAAGCATAAAATTTAGCACATACTGACGAGCTAGCATGCATGAAGGAAATGTCCAATAGGTTATTTGGGAATCCCAAATTTATGCTGAGGCTAATGAGGGAGCTATTAGTAGGGCTTAGTGAAACATTCGAAAAGAAATGCTTTGAATGTTTTATTTGTAAGTGTAAATGAAATACTGCTGTTCAAAAATTTTAGAATCAATACAGTTGTTCTGAAAGTTGCCCTTGCATGTGAAAAAAGCGAGGCAAAACATTTGAAGCAGCCACACAAAAGTCATAGTTGTTCTATGTGAAGAGATAACTAGAGATCATTCAAACCAATGTATTGAAAACAGTGCTACAGGTCTGTTAAGCAGAAGCTAATCAATGGTGAAGATATAGGAAGATAAGTAGAACAAATAGTCCAACAACAACAACAAAAATCTAGTCTGAGGTTCAACAAGCCCAAATACAAATCTAGAATCTAATTATTGCCCAGTAAATTGTAGATTTGACCTACAATACTACAATGCTAGACCATCCTGAAATATTAAGCAACAGGAGGAAAGTCCTATACATTTTAATAAAATAATTTATTTGTCCCCTGAAATTGACAAATATGAAAACTAAACAACTTAAATTGATCTCTTTATTAAAAGAAATCAGTCAGGGTAGATATTTGGAGAAGTAACACTTCAGATGATAAACAAGGTGTTACAAACAAGCTAATGTTTTTGAAGCAACTACATTCCAGTTGTTCTAATTTTGCTTAATTTTCATACTGCAAGTTTTCATACATCAGAGGAAAAAATAAATTTATCTGTTTATAACATTTATAGGCCGCCTATCTTATCTCAAGGTTATCTCAAAGTAATTCTGGGCAGCTTATCATAGTAAAAAAATACAATTATATACGTTAAAATCATAAATATTGTAAGTTAATACAAAATCTAAAACACTGTGGGCCAAATAAAAGATGGTGAGGGGGGAGCGCGGAGCCATAGAGGAAGGAGGTGAGCTCTCTTGTTAATCTATCAACCACCTCTACCTGACACTTCCCCATTGGAGCCCTAAAGCTATCTGGCAGAGGCAGATCTTTAGGCTCTTCCAGAAGGTCAGGAGGCTTGGGGCCAACCTCACATCCAGGGGCAAGATGTTCCACAAGACAGATGCAATGGCAGAGAAGGCCCTTTTCACTGCTGAATAGTTAGGCTGACAGGGCCCACTTCCTCTGCTGACACAGATGGGGCAGGCCAATCCCAGTGGGATAAGATAGTCCCTCAAGTAGCCTTGGCCCATATCATAAAGGATGTCAAAGGTGATTACCAACAGTTGTACATGCAATATGCAGTTGTACTGAACCTGCTAGAATTCAATGTTTTGTTGCAAAGAACCAGCTGTATCCGAGAAGTTTGAAGCTGAGGCTTAGTGAAGTTTCCCAAAAGGATCTACTTATTGTCTATGCCAGAAGTCTCCAAACTTGGCAATTTTAAGACTTGTGGACTTAAATTCCCAGAATTCCTCAGCCAATTCTGGGAGTTGGAGTCCACAAGTCTTAAAGTTGCCAAGTTTGGGGCCCCCTGGTCTAGGCAAATGAAGTTTAGGCAAACTTTATGGAGAAAGCATTCTATAACTAGGACATCACTATCAAGGTTATTTGTTTCTCAATTGGTGATATTCATCCACCAGAAGCTTTTCCGCTGAAGATGAGGATGTAGTGTGACGCCCTAAAACCTAAACATGAATATTATGGATCAATACCTGTGGTTGAAACCACAAAAAATGTCTAGTAATTTTGGAGCTGGAACCATCCACTAAAATGCTTTACATCTGTCATAATGTTAAATGAAATACCTTTTGGGGGGCAGAGGGTAGTGTCAATAGTGGTTCTTGAGCAGAAGAAAAAACAGACATAGAAGAAAAGAAAAACAATAATGGGAAGTAATACATGCAATAAGTTAAAGCATGATAAAGCTGCAGGTGAAGAAGATATAACTGTAAAAATAGTAAAAAAAATAATCTGAGTCACTATGGAATTTGTTTAACTTGTTAAGTGTGCTGGAAAAGTATTGGACAGAATTCTCATTAAAAGACTACTAGAAGTGACAGTGAGAAAAAATTTAGAAATGCAGTTAGGCTTTCTGATGGTAGGGGAGGGTTGATTCTTGAGAAGCAGATGAATATAGTACAAGAAAGAAATTGTATTGTTTACTGCTCAAAAGAATGAATATGGTACACGAATAGCTTTGAATTATGGAAAGACTTATTCAAATATGAAGTTAAAAGTTGCTGAATGCAATAAGAGCAATGTATGATAGAAATGAACTATGTGTCACAATAAACAAATCTTAGTGAATGGCTAAATATTGATCAGAAAGTAAGAGAAGATATAAAGATACAGAGAACTGTGGTGGATATTGATATAAATGTGTATAGCTATATGATCTTTTTATATCACATGATTTTAATTTATTTGACTTACTATTTCTTACTTGCTTCAGGCCTTTGCATAATAGTGCTTAGCCCAGTTAGGGGATAGAGTATGGTGTACATGGTATGTATGTTTATAAAACAGCATGAAAGAAGTTTCTGTGGATTGCTTTATTTGTTAAGGGGGACATAAAAAATTTAAATCAAGTCTTCAAGTACAAAGTCCCTTTGGCTTCAACATTTGTAAGGCAAAGACTGGAAACTGGAATTCAGAGCTTGAGATCATGAATCAAAACATGCCACTGAGCCATTTTTTTTTCTTTTAACCACAATACGTTGAACAAGCAACAGTTCATATTCTAACACTAGTGACACACAAGTTCTCCAAGGTTGTGCCAACAAAAGTGTGTGGAAAACCACATTATAGCTATGAGTTTTATACCTTTTTCTTTTTTCCTCCCCAAAAGAATTAATTATATGGTAGTAAATAAATGTTTCAGGCTTCTGATAAGGATCACAATTACTTTTAATAACTTCACAGAATATACATTAGAGTGAGAATTCTGTAAGATGAAAATTAACAGGATCTTCTGGAAAACATTTAAATAAATGGCAAGTCGGTGATTATTAACACTGCTCAGTGACAACTGGATAACATCAAATCCATCAAACATATTTATATTCATCATATGCACCTAATATCTTGTCAGAACCCACTGAAAATAGATGATCTTCAGCTAATTATATAATTTATAACTATTTTTCCTCACTTTTTATGCTTTCAGATACATTGAACAAATATCATGAAAAAAGATGACAGACTTTAATAATGAACCAATCAAACATCAATTGCATGATTTCCCCTGAGAGACCTGCAATGTATACAGGTTCATTTATTCAGGTAGGCAAAAGAATTGGATCTCCAATTCCTGTCTTGTTTGCATTACACGAAGCAGTGAAAATAATTTAATTCTGGAAGGGAGAAGACAATGGTGGACCTGGGCTACTTTTGAAATTAACTCCTGTCACTGATGTTTTATTTTATGATGCATAAAAACTTGAATCACAAATTAGGTAGTAAATAAATGAAAAATGCTATTTATCTATGGAGATTCTCACTCATTCAGGTCATGGTTGTCCCAAAGGTGCTTTTTCAAGAGGCAACTGGACTTTCTGGGTTTTTCTTTGAAAACATTTTATTTCTCATCCAAGAAGCTTCTTCAGCTCTGGCTGGAGAATGCAAAAAGAACACAAATGACTAGTTGTCTACAAGGAGTATAAATCCTTCCATTTCCCCAGCATCTGACCAGAGCTGAAGAAGCTTCTTGGATGAGAAGCAAAACATCTTCAAAGAAAAACCAAAAAGTCCAGTTACTGCTTGAAAAAGCACCTTTGGGGAAAAAATGCTATTATTCTATCCTTTTGTTTACATAAAAAGGCACAATACTTGATAAAGAACTAATTAGAAAGTGCTATTTTAGTCAGATTGTTGAACGTAAGTGAAGTAGCTCTAATAACTGCACAGATATGGCCACTTTGTTTTGTTTTTGTTAATACAGTAGCAGTTTGTCATTGCTTTCTTTCCATTCCAGCAGAAGGTCCTGAGAAATCCTAATGATCTTCCCTTCAAAGTAACATTCAGAGCCAATTTTGCAAAGGGTTTTGGGGATCTACCAAGGCCATCTAGGAATCTACTTTGATAATAAGAAGCAGAATTAGTTACATAGAAATTAAACATAATATTCAGTTCCAACCATCCCTTGGCTTGGCTACTAAACAATTCAATTCCCTCACTCTCCATATCGCTAAATAAACATTCTTTCGAAACATTTTCAAAGAAATGAAACTTGAGAAGGAAGTATCTTCAGAGGAGGGATGGATTACTGCACACTTAGCTCTATTCCTGAGCTTATTATGCCTCTTCTTCTAGCCCTTCACATCTTGGAATCACTGTCTTTAAAAATTTGAACTGGATCAGGATACTTTCAGAATTCTGGAGGGCACAGTTGTACATAAACCGAGCCAAGCAGATCTCATTAAATTGGATGGCAATTTCTAGCATGAAGTAATATATTTTTTTTTTAAAAAAGTAGAATTGAGTCGTTTTCTGCCTCTCATTCCTGTCCTCCATCACATTCCTCACAGATGCTTTTCCTCTGTCTAAAGGGAAAGTTGCAGGGGACTACTGGGGAATAATAGCAGTCCCACAGAAAAAGCTCAGTAGTTCTCTCTTTCCCTCTTTTCACATTATTACATCTAGCTAAGCCCAGATTTGGCAAACTGCATCAAGCATACTTGACTGTCTTCCATGATGAAACAAGCAGCATCTGTTTCTAATTCAACATGTACAGAAGTGATACTCATATGATGCATCCTTGCAACCATGAAGTTCAGAGGCAATTCAAAAACAATGTCTGCAGACACTGAGACACAGTTAATAAAAGCAAATCCTTTAAATGCAAGGTATCAATGTTCCATGAAATGTTAGCCTAATCCTTTACTATTGAGAAATTAATCTTAGAGGTAAGAACAACATGAATTTATAATAAAGTACAAAAACTTTACAAACAAATGTAACATGTAAAATTCACCCATCTGAGGACCTTGACGATATTTACATTTATTCTTATAGTAATATGACTATAGCAAATATTTATCATGTGCTTTATATTTGTATTTTGTTTAGGAAAGATATTCTTAAAGAATTTAAAGAACTAAAATGAAAACAAATTGATTACCAGCAACACCAGCCATGGCTCCAGCTTCATTTGCCCAAATAAAAGAGCAGCTATTTATTTAACTTTTTAATATGTGGGGTTTTGTTTATTTAGGTAAGAGATTCTCTGGAATCCTTTTGGCATCCCCAGCATTTTCAATTCAAAATCATCAACATCAAGCTTTATATGAACTACCTGATGCCTAAAGTAAACACTGGTGCAGATGAAAGCTTAAAGAGCTTAGCGGACCTGGAGTGAGTGTGTCTTATTTATTTGGAAGCTTATTCTTGCTAATAGTTAATCTGGAGAGCAAATGCTTTCAAAGTGTGAAATGAATTCACTGCAAAGTTTGGTACATCCTGGTGACAGAAATTGCTTATGTAACTCCAACTTAAAATCCCAAATAAAGTCTGCTTTTACCACTGAAAAATCCACATATGAAGAGGAGCTTTTCTTGCCATTAGCACAGGTCAGAGAGATATTTTAAAAAATCTTGTGTCCCTTCTGCCAATTGTTATCTGAACTACAAAATATCAATTTTAGTCCTGTTAGAACTATCAAGATCCTTTATATATATATTTCTTCTGTTCAATCATATATGATTCTGGGCGACTACCTTGACAAGTGTCTGCCATGTTTTTTGGCAAGATTTTTTTAGAAATGGTTTGCTATTGCCTACTTCCTAGGGTTGAGAGAAAGTGACTACCCCAAGGCCACCCACCTGGCTTTGTGCCTAAGCAGGAATAGAACTCACGGCCTCCCCATTTTTTTAGCACTCCCAGTACTGGGACTGAGTGACATTTTGTCAAACAAACAAACAAACAAACAAACAAACAAATAAATAAATAAATAAATACAAATATTTTGCTTTAATTGCATCTTCAAAGGAGCGTTCTTTGTTGCACTCTATCAACTTCTAGACACAGTAGTGCATTAAATCAGTCACTTTACCAGGTTTCTACCATCTTCTGTATCTTAGTTCACATCTACAGAATACACATTTTGTTGAAGCAAAGCAGTTTGGGGAAACAAAAAAGAGCTTTCCAAGATGCTGTACTTTGTGGCATCCTTGTTAAGGTATCCCATTATTTCAGCAGATCCAAGTTGAAATCACTCTACAAAATGTTGTCCTTTCACATGACCTTATTCTACTGTCAATGTCCATTGCCCAAGTCCTCAAAACCAGTATGAGACTAGCCTGCTTACCTCAATGTATTGAGAAGTGGCAGACAATAACATGATCAATCAGAGCTCCCGCTAGCTAACTAATATAAAACATTATATTTATTACTTGTCTTGTATTCAGGAAGTAAGGCAAGGTAATAGCTCCTGCCAATGGAGAAACAAGTTCAGCACTTCAAGTATTGCAAAAGGAAATATTACATTCACTGTCATTTTATATGTATTGTAGCTGAGATGAAAATAAATGAGTGAGTTTGCTGACATTGTAAGATTACAGAGATCAACAGATTTACTTTTAAACTTATCTACACTCTGCCTCTGGAGGTACTGGGAGTTTGATAAGTATACCATTATTTATCAGAAAATATGGCATATTCCATAAAATTTTATAATTAACAATTCCTTGAGAGAGATAATGATAAAAAAATATGATGGCTGGGGGTGTGAAATTTAGGCATTTGTCGTATCTGTTGGATCAACTCTTCAACCAACAAGAGCATTTGAAAGATCTAGTAATGGAATGATCTGCCAATAAAAGAACTAGGAAAAAAATACAAAAAGGTGGGAAATGATGATACATAATATAGCATCATATAATCAGACTCCTTTCAAACAAATGTAGACTTACAACATTATTGTATGAAGTTAGAACAATTCTAGCGAATTTGTGAACCACTAATTTCAAACAAAACTCCAAAAATACATTCCTAATCCCCCGTTTCTCCCTCCCTCTGTCCCTTAAACACACACACACACACACACACACACAGAGAGAGAGAGAGAGAGAGAGAGAGAGAGAGAGAGAGACAGAGACAGAGACAGAGACAGAGACAGAGGAGAGAGAGAGAGAGAAAGAAAGAAAGAGAGAGAGATGGGATGACTCTTCTCATATACAGGTAGCCCTTGAATTACGACCACAATTGAACCCAAAAAATCTGTTGCTAAGTGAGACATCTATTAAGTATATTTTCCCTATTTTATGACCTTTCTTGCCATAGTTGTTATATGAATCACTGCAGTTGTTAGTATCACAGTTGTGAAGTGAATCTGGCTTGACTTTGACTTCGCCACCAAAGGTGATCACATGACCCCAGTTTACTACAATCATCATAAATATGAGTTGGTTGACAAGCATCCCAATTTTGATCATGTCATGAGGCGGCTGCATGGTTGTAAGTGTGAAAAATGGTGAGAGGTCACTTTTTGCAGTAACATTGTAATTTTGAATGGCCACTAAATGAACTGTTGCAAGTCAAGGACTACCTATACAAGAAGACAAAATGATTCAAACTCTCACACAAATTGTAGGAAGGTTGTATCAGCTTTGTGAGAGGCCAGATGGGAAAAGTGGCCAGATGAGTGAATTCTACTTTATTGTAAGGTTAAATTAACAGCATTTTGAAAGTCTGAAAGTGTATTTCTTTTCTTTTATACCCAAAAAAGGAAGGTTCTGAAGCAGGGGTGAAATTCGACCACCTCGGCTCAGCTCAGAAGAGGTGGTAGGGACAATGGTTGGCCCCGCCCACGCTCACCCAATCACCTTGTCGCCTGGTTGCTGCCACCAAGCCACACCCACCAAGCCACGCCCACAGAGCCGGTAGGGAAAAAAATTGAATTTCACCCCTGTTCTGAAGGTTCCAAAAAGGAAGTTTCTGAGAACCTGAGCTTCTTGCCTCACCTGTATCCCTGCTGCAGGCTAAGTTGCTTTTTGTTTGACCATTCCCTCGACTGCATCTCTTCACTTTGTCTCCCAAGGTCATTCCCCATCACTGTTTGGTTGTGGCTCATTCCTAAGACAGAATGGAATACAACTGTGCCATTGGAGACACCATGACATCTGATGGGTGGGAATGCTTAGACAGATGTGTACATATGTTACACTCTTGGGAATCCCAAGCCTATACCTTTCGTCATCTCTTGTACCATGCTTCTCATAAAGAGCAATGTTGGCTGCTGCAGCCTTCTGGCAAAATTGCTGTTTTTTAAAAATACAGATCGTCTTTTCCATTGCCATTATCAAGAGATACTTAATGATGAAAGCATTTCTCTGAACTAATTGATTTATCCTCATCTTTTACTACAAGTCTCTGTTGTCTGTGAGTATTGCCAGGGGTGATGATGCCAAATATTTCTCTCTTGTTTAGCAGACGTTTTTGCCTTCAGCACAGATATTTGTTGAATACAGCTGTCTTACATTGGTTGGGTTCATTGTGTCTTAGTTAATAGCTTAAAATAATAGTTTACCATAAGATATAAGGCCAGCCTTTTAGTTGGACCATTAGCCCAATACTATCAAACACAGATTCCAGGGTTCTCTGGAGTCTAAAGTAGGACGCGTGTGTTCATTTATTTTCCAACTTTACCTGAAGATATCAGGGGCTGCAGGTGAGACCTTATGTATGCTAAGCATATGCTCTACTCCTGGCATCTCTGGAGCCCAGACAGTATGAGCTGTCAAGAAATGATTCATAAATACATGTAATAAATGACTAAGATGTATAATCCCTTCTTCACAACAGCTTCTACGAAACAGTGCTGTAACAGTTTTCAGTTTTCCTTAAGTGTGCCTTAAATCTTATATATGTGAGCAAGCTGATTATAGATGTGTGTAGGAGCTCTATGGATAGTCCATCCATCCTTCACATTAGTGTTGTCCAAGCCTGAGAATGCACTATCCTCTCTTGTTCAAATAGCTAATAACTTAAGAAAACTTCCCACACTGAATAGAGTTTTCATCAGCCAAATACTGCAACCTCCAATTGCCCACTTAAGTGCCTATGTGCATTTGAACTGCAACAGCAGAAGATTTGACAAACATCTGGCAGACCACCCACCATCCAGGAATAACAGGCTGTGTCCAACTTGCCAGAGATTTTATGGCCACAAATTTTATGGGCCTGCTGAGCTAAGTTCCTTTCATCTGTTTCCCTGTTTGGTTGTTTATTTGCTTGTTTTACCTAGAATGAGCTGCATATATGGAAATTTGCCCAGTCCTTTTGCTAGTTAGGTTTTGAGAGACAATACATTCATACAGATGTGACAATAGAAGATAATCAAAACATGAGAACCCCCCCCCACAACTGTTTCTATAAAACTTTTCAAGAATATTTACATGAGTAAGGATTACCAGAAAACATGACTGCAATTCCTGGAGAATGCATAGGATGAGTGCTATAAGCAAGTATGTGACTGATGTTCCTACTTCAAGAACATTAGAATGATTTCTCATGTATGATATACCCTCCAATACCCCTGATTTATTACCTATTATTCACCAGTATATTGAGAACTAGAGATTAGCAGATGACTTTGATAAGGCAGTTTGCATTATTCCTCCTGCTTTAAAAACTCAATCTTTGTGATGGGGGATTAATTAATAGAATATTTCTGGAAAGACATTTAACCAAAATGTATTGGACAAAAAAAAAAAGGTTTTATTGTGACTTTTGTTGCGTGTATTTATCTGTTTGAAATTATGCTTGAAGTAATGGGAAATGTATTACGAGTTTCATTCTTATTGATATTACTTCCTCTCTTCATTTCTTTCTTCCATCTGCTCTTACATGCACATATACGCACAGTGTACACAGAAGATATGTGACTATCCATACAGGTAGTCTTCAACTTAAAACAATTTATTTAGTGATTGTTCAGAGTTATAATGCCACTGTAGAAGGTGACTTATGACCAGATCTCATAGTTTCAACTGTTGAAATGTCCCTAGGGTGATATGATCAAAATTGGACACGACTCATTGAATTGCCTTGCTTAGCAACAGAAATTCTGGTCCCAATTATGGTTGTAAGTCAAGGACCATCTGTATGTACACATAATCATACACACAGTTACACATTTGTAAAGTTTATCTGAGGTCTTTACAATTTTCCTTTCTTTTGTCAGGTATTTGTTGGGCTGTGAGTAATGCTTTGTCCTATTCTCCCATGTCTAGAAAGATATTTATAATGAAAAACTTTCCTGCATAATGTGCAAAACTTCCATAACCCTTAGGGAATCATTTTTCAAAGGCCAAGAAAAAATTATTTCCACCACTGCAGCCATGAAGGCCACTTTTAAATACCATGAAATGGGTTCAAAATAATTGTTTCTCAAATTATCATTGTAAGAAGAATGTGTAGACTGGCCTTGATCAATGCTTCAGAGAAATAGTGGAATGGGTTATTATTTAAAAGCACAAGAACTTACAGAGAGATAGAATGGGCACAGACATTTGTGTTTGTCCAAAGGTTGAACATATTTTGTAATATTTTCTTCTAGACCCCATTTAGCATTCTGAAGCATCAATATTATTATTTTAAATAATCTTAAATCCAGATGAACCCATTTTGGGGTTAGGGATGTTGCAGAAGGAGCAAATGGGAAAATGCATTGCAAATGTTCAGTTTTCAGTTACTTTCACTTTCACTTATTGGTCAACTTGTCATGTATTAGAATTTAAATGAGTAGTCTCTTTGGAAGATGAGGACATATCTAATCCAATGGCGAAATTCACATATTAGATCGAAGCAATGGGATTTGTGAACTTCCCCTTCTTGTAGACTTTGTATTCCTCATTGGTGGATTCTACTTATTCTAATTTAGTATTTTTTTTTTTAACAAAACTTTATTAAATAATTTTTCTTTAAAAACATTGGACGTTGTGTAGTCGTCCGACCATCCTAATTGTCATACATATTTTGGCATAAAATACATACTTTAAACACATTTATACATTTATACAATTATACATTTGTATAATATTTCCCAACTTTAATCATCCGTTCTGCCATCTCTATTCTCTTTTGATTTTGATCCTTCCTTTTTTCCCACCACTGATAGAATCTATCCCATACTTTGTAGTATTCTATCTCATCTTTATATTTCATTTCCCAGGTTAATTTATCCATCTCTGCACATGTCCATATCTGTTTATCCGGAATTTCTTTGTTTTTCCACTTTTATGCGAAGGCTAATCTTCCTGCTGTAATCACATGTATTATTAAATAAATTTCTTCTTCATTGTATTTTTCTGTTATAACTCCAAGTAGGAAAAATTCTGGCTTAAATTTTAAGCCAGAATTTAAGAATAGAATAGAATCTAATTTAGTATTCTTGATAACAGTGACAGTGTACAATTATGAAGTTCATTGCTCTTCCAGCTTAATGGATGAGAAAGTAGTTTACCAGTTTAGTGTAGTGGTTGAAGTTCTGGCCAAGAAACAAAAAAATTATTGTTCTAGTTCTGCCTTAGGCATAAAAGACCTTAACAGATAACAGATAGTCAGAGTTGGAAGGGACCTTGTAGGTCATCTAGTCCAACCCCCTGCACAAGCAGGAGACCCTACATCATTTCTGACA
>JAOYMU010000001.1:92662532-92674694 GCA_025802295.1 Psammodynastes pulverulentus | reverse complement strand
GAGAGAGATAGAGAGAGAGAGAAAGAGAGAGAGAGAGAGAGAGAGAGAGAGAGAGAGATGACAGATTGCGGTGTTTTGTTTTCTGTGGAAAACAGGTCCAAACAGCTCTTTGAGTGTTTAAGGTTACAGAAACAAGCGGCCAAGCTAAGTGCCTGAATGACCTCATCCTGTCAGTGGGAGTCCAGGCGCTTCAGTAAGCGGTGCGTTGGACTCCTATTAGTGGTCCGCAGGATTTAAAATTATGAATTTGGTGGTCCCTGAGGTCTGAAAGGTTGGAGACCCTTGTTCTATATTAAAGATTTAATTCATGACAGATTTTATGGTTGTATAGGTAGTCCTTGACTTATAACCATTTTAGTGACCATTCAAAGTTACAATGGAACTGAAAAAAACAACTTATGACCGGTTTTCACACTTGCAACTTTTGCCGCATTGACCATTGTCACGTCAACAAAATTCAGGCACTTGGCAATGGACATGAATTTATGACAGTTGCCCTGTCTCAGAGTCACATGATCACCATTTGCAATCTTCCCAGCCATTTCTGACAAGTAAACTCAATAGGGAAGTCAAATTCACTTAACAACCATATGATTCACTTAACAATTGCAGTGATTCCCTTAAAAACTGTGGCTACAAAGGTCATAAAATGGAATACGACTCACTTAGCAACTGTTTTGATTAGCAATGGAAATTTGGGGCTCAGTCGTAAGTCGAAGATTACCTGTATAACAGAAAAGCCAACACTCTTTTCTTTTAAGTTGAGCAAACAACCATAAGAAAGAGTTCTGGAGAACTTAAAAGCTTGTTTGATATTTTGTAATATTTATACTCCATATTACATTATGAGGGTCTTGGATATTTTTTTTCTCATGGCCAAGCAATTCAATTTGTTTTTTGATTGATTGTGGGCCATCAAGTCATTGTCAACTCTTAGCAACCACACAAATAGGTTAGATTATCCATGACAATTTGCTTTTGATATCAGTAAACAGAGTGTGGATTGTTTCTTTGTACTGGCCTAATTACTTTAGTCTAGTATTAATATTGCAATAGAATTGACTCATTCGGGAATATAAATCCTGGTTTACCTCATTTTTGCACTCTTGCATCATGTTCTAATCTAACCTGATTAGAACATTGATTAGCTTTTGAACGGTGACCACCCTTAAAACTATTAAGTTTCTAAAGCAACAGAGTAAATGCTCTGCGATTCCCCTACAAACACAAACATATTGAGTCATGCTCTATCTCTAAATGGTTGCTATCATGCAATCTAAGTTACATCTCTCAAAATATTCACCACTGAAAAATGATTCTAGTCAGATGAGACGGACTAGTGTAAAAGGCGTCCTGTAGCTACAAAGTGGTCTGATAACAAAGATTAAACTATATCATTTCTGCTGAGGACTCAGAAGGGCTTAGACAAAGAAGAATGTCTCTTTCATTTAGCCAAACAAACCTTCTGTCTCTTGATGATAACTCGAATCTTTCCTTTATTCTCCCTTGGAAGAAGAAATTTTCAAACTTCTCTATCTCCTTCTTATATTCTTGTTCTGTTGGTGCACTAGAGGGAGAAAAAAAAAAGAAAAGATAAGTGAGTAAATGAATTCCAAAGCTTTAGTCAACTGCTCCAAATGGACATTTCTTTATCCCTGTGAATTTCAATCATGATGTCTTTTGGAAAGCTTTACAGACAGTTATTTTGCTCAACTCCCCGTCCACAAAACAGTTTGCCTGCATGCTTCTGAATCCCCTCCCTCCCTGAAAGTTTTTGTCAGGGTTGTTAAAATATTACTCTGTCAGAACATTTGGGGGACATAAAGATCTGCTCTGACTCTTGTGGATGGCTATGTTAACCCTTTCCCTTCCCTTCTCTTTTACAGTTAGAATGTAGATGGTTTCAAAGCTTTTTTTAAGCACTACTCAAAGCTTGTGACAATAAAGGGACATCAAATATCGATAAATGAATATACACTCCATTGTATAGGTATCATTGCCTTTCAAACCTTTATTCACTCACTATAAATATATTAAACAATGGTCCTTCCTATCAACCCACTTTTTAGATTCTACTACTTTAACAATGCATCATGTTTGGCCAAACTGCAACCTTCTTGTACATTGTTTCGATCTCTACTTTTTGTTTTCCAAAACAAAAACAAAATATATAAGGCTGTACCAGAATTTTAATTTTGTTCAGTATAAAATTCTTTATTTAATTTATATAGCCATTCATCTGAACCAAATAATTTTGGGTGGCTTTCAGTTCTAAAAAAATAAAATATTTAAAAACAGTAAACACACACACACACACAAACACACACACACACACACACACACACACACACACACCAAATTGTTTTTAGTAGCCGTGATAATTAATGAATTAACAGTAGAGCCAAAAAATGGGGCCCTTAATGCATTTCAGGCCCCAGGCCTGGCTACACAGTCAAGTTTTTAAAGCATTATTAAAGACCAACAAGGTTGGGGCTATTCTAATCTCTGAGGGGAGAATATTCCATAGGTCAGGGGCTACAGCAGAGAAGGCTTATCAGTGCTTTGACACTGTTTAACTAATGCCAAACAAAGAAACAGGGGTCAATTTATTTTCCAAAGCACCAGAAGGCAAGATAAGAAACAATGGATGGAAACTAATCAAGGACACAGGCAACCTGAAATTAAGGAAAAAATTCCTAACTGTGAGACAATTAACCATTGGAACAGCTTGCCTTCGGAAGTTGTGGGTGCTTTAACGCTGAGGGTTTTTAAGAAGAGACTGGACAGCTACTTGTCTGAAATTGTGTAGGGTCTCCTACTTGAGCAGGGGATTGGACTAGATGATCTCCAAGGTCGCTTCCAGCTCTGTTCTGATTGATTAGTGGGATTTCCAACATGCTCAGTCTGTTGGACCAAATCGGATGAGTAGAGACTCTTGGAAAAAGGCAGTCCCCTCAGCTAACCCAGTCCCAACCCACATAGGACTTTAAAGGTGACAATTGCACTGAGAATCCCACTAGTGGGCAACACAGCTCATGTAATAGTGGTGCTACTAATGCCAAGTATCCAATACCATTTACTATCCATACAGTCACATACTGTACCAGCTGACATTTTCAAGTGTTCTTCAAGGACAGCTCTTTGTAGAATACATTGCAGTAATCTTTAGGGCTGTGTATTTTATTTATCAATTGAATACATGAACTCCTGATACTGAAGAAAATATCTATTTCAAATATCTATTTTACCTGTATCTTCTCCAGTTTACTCTGAAATTGCTTACTTCTATCAAGATAAAAATAAAAATCCATGCTTCTTTCTTTTCTTAATACTTCAGGCAAGACAGAAGCATTTGATTCTTAGTGTAAAGGCTACTGGAATAACCACATAATTTTTTCCTGCCCACCCATAACTAGTCCTTTTTTGGTGCCATTCCTCCTTTGCCTATTTGAATTTCAACTCTTTTTAGACCTGGTCCACATATCCAGCTTAGCCATGATTTACTTAATCATATAATGCACAGTTGGTTTTCATTATATCACATTTGGTTATAAATGTTGATTGGCAAATTAAAATTACTTGACTTACACAAAAGGCAAATAAATGACATTGCACATGAACTCATTGTGATTTCCTGCCATACTTCAATTTTTTGTAAAACATAATCCACACAAGGACATAAGAAACCTCCATATATACAGTGTCACCATGGGTCCAGATAGCCCAGTAATGTCCAGGACAATAATCCAGGTCTTCAGGAAGGCGTTCTTCAACCCTACCTACAGACATTGGGGATGGACTTCTTGCATTTCAAGTACATGTTCTATAATAAAACATGCCAGCATTATGAATGCTAAACAATAAGCTGCATTTATTTTTTTTATTATCTCTTGGAGTAAGGATTTGTCACAACTGTTCTTTGAAACACCTTGATTACTGATAACAGTCAGGAGGATGAGAAGGCAGCAGTGGCAGCAGCAGCAGTAATAGCAGCAACAGCATTTCTCTTATTTGTGCACAAACTAATCAGAATGTTAACATCCTTGACAAATAAGCAAGGGACCATTCTAAGATACCTGTGGGGAGGATCTCATCAAATTCAACTGAGAATATTCTCCATTTTTTCATCCTGCAAAGTTCCTGCCATTCCAAAGCCAGCGCCAGTTGAAATAGCACCAAACTGATGAACTACGTGAAAAGGCTGTACTCAATTCCCATTTCCCATAAGAGCCGTGGTAGCACAAGTGGTTAGAATACAGTACTGCAGGCTAACTAACTGCTCACTCCAGGAGTTTAATCCTAACAGGGCTCAAGGTTGACACAGTCTTCCGAGGTCAGTAAAATGAGGACCCAGATTGTTGGGGACAATATGCTGAGTCTGTAAACCACTTAGAGAGGGCTGTAAAGCAATATGAAGTGGTATATAAATCTAAGTGCTACTGCTAGTGCTATTTATTTTATTTTATTTACCTCTAAATTATTGAGAGTACAGAAACGTCTTTGTGAACATAAGTATCCAAGCATTCATTGCCCCGATACAAGCATTTGGGTGGATCTGAAGGTTTTGTTTCATCAATTTGCAAGATGTAATGTGTGTCTTTTTAAGAAAAACAACAACAACACGGGCATTATACCAAATCAAACTAAAAAGAAACCCAAGCATTAAGCATGTCTCATACATTAAACAAATGTAAGAGGTTTCTTGACAGTGAAATATTACATTTTCAGTGTAACTGAGTTGAAGCTCCTGAATATCAAAATTTAATTCCTTATAGGCTTTAAAAGTTCTAACTGCATTTAAGGGAATATTTTCTGCCTACCATCCTTAAGAAGATTAGGTTATTACCAACAAGAAATAAATCCAGCATTTTAATACTAATTCCAACTGAATCAAACCTACATTATTCAGGGAAAAGCACATATGAATTTCTTCCTTATTCATATTCTGCTGTATGCAGTCATCCAAACAATAAATACCCAGTGTGAAACTTTGGTATGCATGAGACAGATATTCTGACAATGGCTGCTACAATTATGCAAAGTGAAGAGAGACGATATTGGCAGCAAAATCTAACCATCCCAGTTTCTAGGCAGACATACTACAAAAGGGGATTAATATGATGATGTTCTGCTGGCAATATCAGGAATACTAACGAATATTCCTTGATACTGTAAGACTAACAACCTGTTATTCACAAAACTTTTGTATTTACTCAAATTTACTGGAGAAACTTGTGATTTTCCCTATTGGCTTCCCTACTGACTTTGTACATGAGAAGCCAGCTGGGAAGGTCACTAATGATGATCATGTGACTGCAGAATGCTGCAGTTGTAGTAAGTGTGAACCAGTTGCCAACCACCCCGTATCCTGAACACATGACTGTGAAGTGCTGGAATGGTCACATTCTGAAGACTGGACATAAGTATCTTTAGTTCAGGACCATTGTAATGTCAGACGGTTGCTAAACGAGTGGTATACATCTGTTGTTTTATTTATTTTCAATTTCTTATTATCATTAAAGGATAAAGAATGCTTGAATTTGTAAAGGATGTAGATATTGTGCCAATATCAAAGTGAATCAGAAGGCTTATCAAGAAATAACCAAATTATTATGTCCTCTCCACTGGCTCTAGAATGCTCCTTATTGTCTTATTAACTTGTAAAAAGGTAAAGGTTTTTCCTATCAAATTGGGTCCAATTCTAGGGGTGGTGCTGATTGCTGTTTTTTAGCTGAGGGAATCAGCATTGCTCATTTCCATGGTCATGGGGTCAGCATGACATCACACCACAGCACACAATGTACAGCGAAGCCACAGAACATTGTTACCTTCCTACTAAAGTAGTACCTATTTATCTACTCACATTTTCATGCTTTCAAACTGCTAGGTGGTCAGGAGCTGAGGCAAGAACGGGAGCTCACCCCATCACACAGCATTAGGGTCTTCAACGTGGGCCGTTAGCTTTCCAGCTGACAAGCTCAGTTTCTTAATCGCTGAGCCATCGCACTCTCAATTCACTCATAATAATAGTGCAATTCTTGCCACCAATTCTTCAGATAGCTCTTTTATGTCTGTAATCTGAAATAAAACATTGTTCTGCCTTGGTTCCATCATAGAAAATATGGCTTTCTGTGTGATGTACCTGTTACAATAGGGATTGGGGAGACCCAAGTTTACACCAGCCTGAATTATGAAAGCTGAGTTGACTTTTGGACTATCCGTCATCACTCAGTCCTGTCTATTCTGCTTACATAAGCTGCTCTGAGTTCCTGCAGGAAAAGTAGGATATCAGTCAAACAAACAATACTTCTGACAACATTATTCTGCTAGAAGTCTAAGGACTAGTTGGAAATGAAAGGGTTTTTTTCCTTTAACATAGCTTTTAAATCCCAAATATTTGGAAGAATTATTGGCTCCTATATTATTGTGATCAAATAATTGTCATCTTATTCTGTTTGTTATTATTTATAAACCACCTAGAATCTCTCTACGGAGGCAGGGATAAACCACATAAATAAATAAGTGCAATGTTTGACCAACCTTTTGAAAAATTTCCTCTTCAAACATTCATTCAACAGACAGAGGTAGTGATGGAGATTTATCACTTGCATGAGAGATAGTGCTACAACAAATAAGAGTGACAATTGTATGACAGGTTGGTGAATGAAGCTGCTCCCTAAAAATCAAAGCTAGGGAATCGACTTGTGCATTACTTTTGCGCCACATGTAAATTGTGACTGCCAAATATCACCAACTGCATGACTTCTACAAGTCCCTTATTATCTTTAAGATGCTATACCATTAAATGAAATGTTTACAAAACATTGAACATGTTGAAGGTTAAGGCAGCAGAACCATTAGCATTTTGATAGGTTTCCAGAACACATAAAAGAAGCAAGTCTTTAAAATTCATTGCCTTAAGATTAATCTTTCTCTTACAGCATTTTCTTCCCAGCTTGAGGCAGCTATCAAGCTAGCTTACTGTTCTATAACACTCCTGTAGGGATAGTAAGAGAGGAACACTCCACTCACTCAGTAGTCAAGGCCAGTTTAGAGGGAAATACCTTCTGCTAGAATATACTGTATATGCTTATCACAAGCAAGTTGACATTTAAAAAATTAAAGGTTGATGCTGCAAATGCTTTGAACAGAACCTGGGTGAATTAGAAATACAGAATCCAACCCCTTCCACCCTGTCCCTAACTCTGATTTGAAAATCAAATTGAAATATTACTTATTACTCTGCCTAGCTAATTCTAGGTAGGTAACTGAAGCAGCTTGAGAAAAGATGGAAGGTTGTGAGGGGCACCCTGCCCATGCCCCACTTTTGCTAGCTGAGGCACTGCAGGCCGGTCCTTTGCTATTTCCAGACTGGCCCCACCGGACCGGATTCAGCCCACAACCTTGAGTTTGACACCCCCGCCTTACATGATGCCCCAGAGGTGAAAGATTTAGATATTCCCTCCCATGGATTTACCCTTTGTTGTTTATTGAGTATCTGGAAAACAGCTAAGAAACTGAAAAAAAGGATGCTGTACAGTCCTGTCACTTCAATGAATAAAGCCACCTTTAAACTATATATCTTTCAGGTTGTAGATTCCTGTCACTGTCATAAGCAAAGGCATATCACAGCCATGTTTAAAACAGTTTTCTAGTGATACCCCATTCAACATGTAGAAGAAATTGGAGACCACAACAAAGGCAATGAGAGCTGCTGTTCAGGATCACATCTAGAGGGAACATCTGGCCAGATTATAGAAGCAAGGCATACTATAGAAAATAATTGCCTGCCTAAGAAAAATGAAGGAAATGCATAGATTGATAGGTCCACTAATGCCAATAAGTTTCTTTAGTTGATGGACAACATTTATTTTTAGGATCACATCTGCAAATGTATTCACTTCATTCTTCTTTTTTAGGTACCTTTTCCAAACCCTTCTGAGATTGAAGGGGCTCTATTTCTTCACAGACATATAAAAACTGCTTCATGACTAGTGAAAAGTAGGGCAAAATCAAATCTACCAAATCACTAATTTATGAAATTGGACAAAGTAAAGGAGAATTGAGGCTTACAAAACTGGCAAGGAATTCAGAACTAGACTGGTAGCTAACAGTGACTTCTAACACTATTTAAGAGCAAAGCTCAACTGGAAAGTTTTATAACCTGGGCTCTTAGAATCCCATCTGAAGTCAGTTGCAAGTATTTTTATAGAGTTCTTCTCAAAAACTTGCTATATTCAAGCTGCCATTTTAGCTCTTATTTAGCACAGCAAATAGATGGAGGCAATGCTGGGAAGAGGCGTTGGTCTTACCTGAACGCATCTTCTCAGCGTAAGGTGACAGTATCCAGGAAGTATGGGTACACACTATCCTCATCACTCTATAGACAGGGTTGAAACTGAGGTCACTTCCTCCCATTCCCCAGTTTCAGCGAGGTCGAAGCGAAGTCAACGGAAGTCCACTCCTGACGTCCTCAGTTTCACCTCAGACCAGCCGTCACCCAGGGTGGGGCTGGATACCATCACCTTACGCTGAGAAGACGTGTTCAGGTAAGACCAACGCCTCTTCTCCAGCTCCAAGGTGACGGTATCCAGGAAGTATTCAGGAAGTATGGGACATACCCAAGTTTACCTCAGACTAGGGAGGGCCTGCGGATGGTCCCGGCTACTCTCGCCTGACACTACCTGTTCCAGAACCCTCCTGCCAAAGGCAGCATCCCTCGAAGCGAATGCGTCTAGCATGTAATGCCTAATGAATGGAGTAGGGGAAGCCCAGGTGGCTGCCCTACAAATCTCCTTGACTGATACTTAATCTCTTAATGAGGGGATGCTGTGTTAAGGAGTCCACTCCAGTACAAAACAAAACAGATGCTAACGCCGCTACTTGTCTACGTATGGTGTTAGGAGCTAGGCCTCTGTTTAAGCCCTCTTGGAGGAACTGTAAAAGTTGAGCCACAGACAAACTAGCCTGATTCACATTATGTCTACCACACCATTTACAAAAGGCTCTCCACGTGGAATCATAAATTCGATTGTGGATGAACGCCTTGCAGCCTGAAGCGTAATTATGACTTCCTCCGAAAACCTCTCTGCCACTAAAAGGTCGTGCTCAACAGATAGTTGAAGCCACTGGGGGTCCGGGTGATGAACTGGTCCCTGGCACAGCACAATCCGGTCTGGAGGAATCCTCCATGGATCTGTTGTCGATAAGTCCCGCAGATCCGCAAACCACGGTCTCCTGGGCCAAAAGGGCACCACCAGCAGCAGCGTTGCTTTCTCCTTCCGAAGCTTCTGAATCACGGCCGGGATCAGGGACAGTGGCGGGAAGGCATACAGCAGCCCCGGGGGCCAACAACACCTGAGGGCGTCCACCGCCTCAGCTCCTGCAACAGGGAAGTGCGACATGAATCTGTCCAATTGGGCATTGCTGGGAGATGCAAACAGATCTATTACCGGATCTCCAAACTGAGCAGCCAGTTGAAGAAACAACTCCGGGTGCAGCTGCCACTCCGTGGGGTCCACTGTGGCTCTGCTGAGCCAGTCCGCCTGCACATTGGAAGCTCCCGAAATGTGCTCCGCCCTGATTGAAAGGTTTCTCTCCTCCCAGGGACAAAGTTCTTTGGCCTCGGACATAAGAGCCCTGGACCAGGTGCCCCCCTGTCTGTTGATGTGGGCTTTGGTCGCCACATTGTCTGTTAGAACCAAAACATGGTTGCCTGCTAACGTCTTCTGAAAAAATTTGAGGGCCAGATGGACCGCATGAAGCTCCAGCTAATTGATGTTGTGCCTTCGATCATCCTGCAACCATCTCCCCTGGGCCACCTCCATCTGGCAAACAGCTCCCCAGCCTCTCAGACTGGCATCGGTCATCACCATAATACGATCTGGGTCAGTGAAGGAGCTGCCTGACCTCACCGCCTGTGAGGTCCACCAAGGAAGAGAGGTCAGCACCCCTGATGGCAGCCGAACCCTGGACAACAATACACCTCTCCCGGCTCGTTGATACGGGAGAAGGAACCATTGCAATGGTCTCACGTGAAGCCTCGCCTAGGGAACGATCCTGATGCAGGAAATAAACTTGCTTAGTAGTTGCGACAGCGATGCCAGGGAGTCCTTTTTGCGCCGCCTCAGTCTCAACACTGACCGTCTGATGTCCGTTAGGTGGTCCGTGACAGAAATACCTTGCTGACCTCGGAATCGATGACCTCTCCCAGTTGTACTAGCCTCCTGGTCAGGGTCAGATGGCTCTTTTCCAGATTTATGGAGAACCCATGGAACTGAAGGCATTGAATGGTGGTCTGCAGATCCCTTTCCGCCTGATGTCTCGAGGCAGACTGGATCAGATTATCGTCCAAGTAACATTGGACCCTGACTGGGATTGAACGGAGGTAGGCCGCCAAGGCCGCCAGAACCTTGGTGAAGGTCCTGGGGGCCGAGGCGAGACCAAAGGGAAGGGCCCTGTACTGCAGATGTCTCCCCTTGTAATAAAACCTGAGATACTGTCTGTGAAGTGGATGGATGGGTATGTGCAGGTATGCCTCTGTGAGGTCTAGGGATGTTATAAAATCCCCCTCTCTGATACCCAGAAGTATAGAGGCTAAGGAGTGCATGCGAAATTTCCTGTATACAAGAAACTTTTCAGGCCCTTCAAATTCAAAATCGCTTTCCAGTCGCCCGATGACTTGGGTACTAGGAAGAGGATTGAGTAATACCCCTGACCCCTGTAGGGTTTTGGGACTTCCTCTATCGCCCGAATGGAGAGAAGGTGGGAGATGGCCTCTTCCATGAGACCCCTTCTTGTTACATCCCCTGAGATGGGGCACCTTAGAAAGAGTCTCGGGGGGGGGTTAGAAACTCTAGTTTTAAACCCGAGCAAATGGTCTCCCTGACCCATCTGTCGGACGTGGTCCCCTCCCACCGGCTGCTGAACAGACCCAGCCTTCCACCGATGGGAGCTGCAAGCAGGCAGTCATCGCGACCGTCTATAAGGGCGGCCACCCCCTCCACGAAAGGGCCGCTTGGACTGGCCCTGGGATCTGCCCCTGTCTCTAAAGAACTGACCCGGGTGAGACTCCCTCCTAGGTTGGGGAGGTCTGTAAGGTAGATGCCCTCCCAAACCTGAATAACTGGGTCTGAATGACGGGCCCCTGGAGGACGCAGAGGGGCCACTATCCCCCTGCCTGGACAAGCTGGGGAAGACCCTGCTCTTGTCCTTGGATTCCACCAATACCGGATCCAAAGCTGGGCCAAAAAGCTTCTGAGATGAGCCTGGAGCGAATGCTAGCTTCCATTTCTTTTTACTGTCCGCTTGCCAGTGTTTGAGCCACAACAGGCATCTAGTAGCTACAGAAGACGCCATAGCTCTGGCCCCAAACTTTACAGAATTGAGGTTGGCGTCAGCTGCATATTTCGTGCACGCCAAAACCTTGTTAAAGTCCTGATGCGTGCGCAGGTCACTTGGTGGCACCCGCTCCTGCATCTCACGTAACCACAGGAGAGCAGCTCTGGTGAAAAAGGAGGAAGCCGTGGCCGCTCTTATTGCCCAGGCGCTGGCTTGATGAACCTTTCGAAGGGACAATTCTGCTCGCCTATCATCCGGCTTCAGGACTTCTTTGGCCTCAGATAGTGTGGAGGAGGGAGTAACCAGAGCAACAACCGGCTCATCCACCTCTGGCGTCCTCAATAGCTCAGCCAGATCAGGTGAAATATTAAAATATTTTTTGTCAAAGGCAGAGGGGTTGGAGTGGGCCCCAGTGAGGCTAATTGACGCTTAACCTCCTGAATGAATAAGGGGGGGCTGGAATGGTCTCAGAACCTTCTGTTTGCTCAGAGAATAAAACATCAGATGTTCTACCAGACCCCGTGGACGGACCCGGAACAGGGTCCTCCAGACCCAACCCTGTAACCGCCTTAGCCTTAAGTAATAAGGCCTTAAACATGTGGATCTTGAACAATCCCTTAAAGACGGGTTGCTCCTGAGCCAACCCTTCCTCTTCCGATAATTCCCCATCAATCTCCTCTATCTCCCCTTCCTCCAATTCCCCCTCTGATTCCCTAGGGCAGTGATGGTGAACCTATGGCACGCGTGCCACAGGTGGCACGCAGAGCCATTTGTGCGGGCACATGAGCCGTCGCCAAACTTACCTGCACTGCGCATGCGCGT
>JAOYMU010000001.1:92587124-92599406 GCA_025802295.1 Psammodynastes pulverulentus | reverse complement strand
ATCAGCAGCTCTGACAGTGGCGTGACAAAACCTGCCCTGGGCAGCACAGCGGAGGCCCTGGATGACTGACGCCTTCATGGCCGGCTGGGATCCAGGTGTGGGGTGAATGCCAGATCAATGTTAGGAGTTCCAGGAGTCTTGCGGGCTTCCAGTTCAAATGTGATCTTAGCAAAAGCCAGACACGTGCAACTACCAAGGCCGAGGGTGGCAACAGAAGTGTGGGTCTGATAAAGAGCTCTCTCCTTCGCTGTAGGAAAGCAAGGTCTCAGGGGATGCGGAGTCTGTGTTGGTTCCATGGCTCTCTTGCTTTACTCTTGCAGGAGCAAGACTGTTTTGGTCAAAGGGAGGAGACGACAGGCAGGGTGGAAGAAGACTTGAATACCTACAAGAATAGGGAGGGCACAGCCTCTCTTGGCAACTGACCTCATGGTGAAAACATTTCTCCTTATCGCCTGGTGCCTTCTCTGATCCAGGCTGAACAAGCTTTGCTCCCTCAGTCTTGCCTTAGATGGCAAGTGCTCCAGCCTACACCCAACCCATCAGTCTCATAGTCCTCTGCTGAGCTTGCTCCAGCTCTTCAGTGTCTTGCCAAAGGCTTACAGGGTTAGAACAATCCAAGTCTTTGGGGGGGGGGAATGGGAGAGTGGGACTGAAAAGGCACTACTCTGGAGTCCAACAAGATGGCTTGGTTTGACAGAAGGAATCTGTAAGATTTATACATAAGATAGGCTTAGCCAAATTTTAAGAAACGATGTGTCTGATGGAGCCCTATTTTAGAGTGTCTACTGGTAGTGGCTCTCCTGTAACCAGTGGGTGATCAAGCAACAACTTCATATAGAACTTCATATAAACAGGAATGTGAAAAGACAGTCAAACCTGGGTTTGGAAACTTGGGTAAAAATATACCATATCAACATAATTTCTTCTTGAACTTTGAACTGGACACTCTAAGCAGCAAAGTCAAAAATCTTGGATTAAAAATAAATGAAAATTCAAGAAAACCTGTACTTACAGAGTTAACAATGGTGCCACATATGTTCTAACTACTTGAGTAGTTTCGTTGTATTTAGCATGCTAATGTTTGCATACTAAACTTCTGAGTGCAGAAATGCTTAGCTAAGGCTGAGGAGACCAAAGAAAAGTCTAATATTCCGACTCTAATTCACATAGCGGGTACTATTGTTTTCCTGTCTGTCAAGATTAGCACTTTCTAGTTTACTAAGATATGGGAATGATTACTGACAAATCTGAACCTTTCTCCTTTAGTACAAGGAAAATGAAGAGGAGTTTACAGTTACTGAGAAATTATCGGTTGGCTGGCTTCCTTCAACATAGACTAGATATTATTACATTGATTCAGTTCCTTTAGCAGCAACTTTGATAGTTTTTTCCATCTACATTCTGGCATTTGAAATTGGATGCTTTCATTTTCTGTTTACTAAAGTTCATATCATCATTATTATACATTCATGTCAACGGCAACTCAAAAAACACCTACGTTAGCAAAACGAGCTTTTCATCCTTCCTCTCTCCCTTGTGCTTGTTTTCTCCAACCAGCAAAGTGACTTTTCCTGGTAAAAATTAGACACTTTTTTCAAGGACAGGAGAAATGATAACGTAGCCAGAGAATACAATACACAACATAAGATTTATTGGCAAGTGCTATAGAGCTTTTGCATAAATTATGCACATTCATGAAAGGCAGACTGCATCTATAGAATATACGTAACTTTTGTTTCTTTCTAGTGCCAAAAATGGAATTGAAAAACAAACTATACTTGATTTGATCTAAAGATGATACATTTTTCTTAAATTCAAGAAAAGTTGGATACTTAATGAAGCTTTTTTTTTTACAATAAAAAACATTCAAATGAAGCTGTTTGGAAAAGAGGAGAAATAAATTGCTTCCATGTTTTCTTGTTACTACTTTCATTTTCTGATCTCTGATCATTTCCACACAACTTGAAAGGAAGGGCTGCTTAGTGTTATATTGTTCATTTACCCATCAGAAGAAAGTAAGAGTTTATACTAGTTATACTAATACTAAGGTCAGAACTTTCTTAGCAACAAAATCCAAGGATAACCTGAGTAATCCCTCACCATTCAATACTTTTCCCAAACTTTTCCCAATCATGCCAAAATTGTATTACCAAATATAAAAATTGTACCATTAGCAAGCAGAAGGGTTAATGCACTTGTGGTTGCAATTCCAGGCCAAGATTATTATTAATAACAAATTTTATCTTCAAAATTCACAAGAACATTCTGAATCAGAAGACAAGAGATCCCACAAATAAACGATGCCACGAATAGGATTAAATACAAGTGTGCATGATATATTTCATACACAGAGTATCTTGATAGGATTGTCACCCAGATAACACAAATAAATTATACAATCTTTTTACTGAATAGTGCTTAATGGCTTATTCTCCCCACCCCAACCCTGACCTAAACCATTGTTTGTGAGTTTAAGTAAATTAATAATTTCCTATAGCTGAAATTACAGCTAGATATTTCCTAAAAATGTAAAGGAACATACATTTTCTGGGAACATGCCACATTTCTGAGAAAAGTACCCTAGTTCCAAATTTATTTATTTGTTTGTTTGTTTGTTTATCTTATGGCATATCATACATGGACTAGCAATATAAATTAAATTTCAACTAGATTAGTAGAATCTAATAAAATATAAATGTCACAAAGATCTAGGTTCAAATATTAGTGTCTAGGCCATTCAACCATTGAAGCACAGCATTATTTCTATTTAAAAAATCAGATATTGGGCCAGTGTATGCCTTCAGCTTACAGTCACTCACAATGTAATCTACAGTTTGATGCTGTATACCCCGCAATGATTCTGAAGGGAGGATACTATGTCCCATTTATACAGAGAGTTCCAGTAGATGCCATGTAAGTTGTGAATCCTATTCAGGATTGTTCATTACTGATGTGGTAATTTAAAGCCTGGCACCTTTTTTGTGGGGTCATTAGGAAATTCAGATAAATATCCAAAATTTGGAACATACATGAACTCATTATACTTGCAGGAATAATTTTTCTTGTTAATGCCATGGACACATCAGAAGAAGTCATATGGGAGAACATTTATATTGTACAGACAGTATCCTGACAAACCCAGGGGTGGGTTGATACTGGTTCACACCAGTTTGGGTGAACCGGATGTTAATTTTACATCTGGTTCACCGGTAGTTGCAACCACTAGCTAGCCCACCCCTCCGCTCCCAGGAGGCCTCCCACATGGCCCATTTTGAATCCCAAGTATGTGCAGGGCCTATACAGAGGTTTGGGGAGGGCGAAAAATGGGCCTCCCCAAACCTAGAGATGGGCCCATTTCTGGCCTCCACAAAGCCTTCAGAGGTTGGGGAGGCTGTTTTTGCCCTCCTGGAGGCTCAAGGAAAGCCTCTGGAGCCCACAGAGAGTGAAAACAGCCCTCCTCACCATGATGCAGAAGGGCAACTAGGCCATGTCCACCATGGCCATACCCACCCAGCAATCAGGCAGAGAACTGATTGCTAAATTTTTAAAACCCACCCCTGGTTAAACCATTGGGCTTACAGCTGGGAAACAGGGAAATAATTGGATTGATCAATGCTACTAAAAACAAAACAGTGGATGATGCAGTATTACTGCTTTCCTGTCCTGGGCAATGAAAGATAAGAAACAAGATGAAATGAGCAGTGGAGAGCATTTTGTAGCATGAGGCATTTCACTTGCATTTCAGACAATATCTAGGTCCTCCGGGGAATGTCCTTACTGCAGCATTTTAAAAACTTGTGCTTAATAGCTGAATGTTGCCAGCAACTGTTGTTCTCTGCTCAGTCACACATAAAGCCTATTTGATGCTGTCCTTGTATAGCTGGATTAGCTCACTACTTTGGCATAATGAATTGACTTGACCTGCAGTTAATTCTCCTTTGCTCATAAATTGTTTATTGTTGTTCCTAACTATAAATAGGAGAGGCTACAAATATTAATCTCTTTCAGAGTTTGCCGCACTATCACAGACTGTAAAGCAGGACTAGCATTTTACATTTTGGGGGACTCAGAACCACCGCAGGCAAAGTAGCGATGTAAAATAAATAGGCGATATCGTACATATAGGCAATACCAGAATTTTATGAGTTCTTTTTCCTATTTAGGGGAAAGATGGAAAGTTCTTCATTTTTTAAAAAAAGAAAAGACATGGTAGACATATTTGAGGACTTGCAGTTTCAATCTTATAGACATCACACCAAAAATATTTCCCAATTATCAGAGAAGTTATCCAAGGAGTATAAACAAATGTGACCTCCTGTCTGTGACCTCAAGAGTGGTCTGTATGTATGGAAGCCTGTTTAGGGTTTCAGTTCATGGTAGGATTATGGATACAAATAAATGAATAGATCTTATTGGCTGCTGTGAGTTACAGAATGATGGACTAAAAAGAATTTAGGCTTGATCCATCTGTTTTCTGTATCCTGAAAGAAATATTGAAATTTTCACTAATTCAAACAAATTCAGAACAGATGCATTTATAGCAGGTTGTTTGAATTTCAGTTTGGCAATATTAGCCATACTGAATACATCAAATGGTCCTTTCAAAACTGGTGTAATCAGGAAAAAGAAGGATGCAATTCCACGAACATCCCCACTGTATGAATCAAGTAATTCCTCTGAATATTACTTCCCTTTTTTCTCCAGGCTATGTTGATAATTTATGTATAGGTAGTCCTTGACTTATGATCACAATTGAGCCCAAAATTTCTGTTGCTAAGTGAGACATTTGTAAAGTGAGTTTTGCCCCATTTTACAATCTTTCTTGCCATGGTTGTTAAGTGAATCCTTGCAGTTGTTAAGTTAGTAACGTGTTAAGTGAATCTGGCTTCCTTGTTGACTTTGCTTGGCAAAGGTCATGACCCGGGGACCTGCAACCGTCATAAATATGAACAAGTTGCCAAGCATGTAAATTTTGATCATGTGACCATGAGGAGGCCACAAGGGTCATAAGTGTGAAAAATGGTCATGAATCACTTTTTTCAATACCATTGTAAATTTGAACTGTCACTAACGAACTGTTGTAAGTTGAGAACGCCCTGTATTATCACTTTATTTTATACTATTTCATATTTTTCTGCACTGTTCTTTCGATATTGGCTTTTCAAAAGAACCCACTGACATTTTTCTTTGCAGGAAACTTTCTTGCTTCAGCTAGTGCAGGGGCCCCAAACTTGGCAACTTTAAGACTTGTGGACTTCAACTCCCAGAATTCTCCAGCCAGCTATACTTCTGGGAATTGAAGTCCACAAGGCTGGAGAATTCTGGGATTGAAGTTCACAAGTCTTAAAGTTGCCAAGTTTGGAGACCTCTGAGCTGGTGAATCATAAACATGTTCTTGTACTAGCTTTTAAGACGGTTTCTCAAGTAATTTAATGAAGCTACCTGTTAGGTTTATTGTGAAACAATATGAGATACTTTGTTTTCAAAATATTATTTTATTGAAGTGTTTCAAGTGTTCTCATAGGGAGAATGCTTGTATCAGCAGCTGTTTGCTTTAGCTTACTATAATTTTGACTTTTTTTTTGAAATACTACCAGAAGAGCAGCAATGCTTTTTTTCTATTTAATTATCCCCTTTATGATACTTGGTTTATCATACATCACTCCAAAGCAGCACTATTGTGCTTGGAACATCTGCTCTTTCAGAAAAAATATCTAATATTTTCGTATTTTCTTCAGTTTGTTTTGCAGCTGGTGTTCACCTCATATATATTTAGCATCTGTGTATATTTCAAAATTACAGTACTTGTATCATCTCATCAACAAAAACATGCTAAATAAACAAGAGCAGAAGTAGACAGTCAAAGTAGCCACATGCCTTAATTCAGTGGTTATGCCTCAAGAATATATTTAATAAACTGATGACTTTAAAAAAGCATATTGAACATTGGAAAGTTCATACAAACAATTGCATGTAAAGGGGGGTGGGATAAAAGATGACACAATAGGAGCCAATGAAAGGAGATGGAAAATAAAATTCCTGCATGATTAACACACTTAAGGGCTGCTTTCTCTATGTGGTACTTGCCAGATGTGTTGAGATGGCATTCCCTCTGAAAAATAAAGTTCCAACACATCTGGACAGCATCAATTTGAGACAGTTATTCTAAAATGTATTGTGCATGGCTTTACCAAGCAATGTTTTCGGGTACAGAATAGACAGAGGGACAGAGATGCTTGATGTCCTTAGAACTGTCATCATTATCCAGAGTGAATGCATAGTAGCAATATCATATATGACTTAGACAAAGGGCTAGAAGGAATGCTCATCAGATTTGAAGATGACACAAAGGGCCTCTGGGCAGTGGACAATGCCAAACATAGGTGAACACTGCCTTCGTTATATGCCTCCACTCTTAACCCTTAATAGATTTTCTTGGGAAATAGATGTTAAATCTCCAATTTAGTTAAAGGAGACAAGCTGTGGGAGAAGACGACTTTTAAACTTGAATTACTTATCTTCATTCAGTAGGGTGGTAAATACAGTGATAAGTTAATTTTTTATGCATACACAAAAGTATTTTTGTACCCTAAAGCCAGCATTCCTGAGAAGCCTAAAGGAAGAATGGGACATTTCTATTGTCTCATAATTTCACTTCCTCTTCCACAAGAAAAGTGGAAGAGTGGTTCATTGTATATTTCGATGTTGAATCGTTTGAATGGAGACCTAATGTTTTATTTTTTATGAATCATCAAGGGAGAAGGTAAAACAGCAGCAGAAGAGAGAATGATTCTAGATTTAAACTTTTTAAATGAGGAATGTATGCATTCAATTTCTAAAAACTAAGAAGAAAAAGAATCAGTGGCAAAACAAGCACAGGAGGGAACGACAAATTATTTAGTCACATAATATACCAGTAGGCTGAGCAATCTCTTTGTCCCAATGAATCAGGTGTTTAAGGCCTTTGTAAATGACAGGTCTCTGGGAGAACACAGGCTGTCATAATTTTCATAGGTCTCAAAATGAACAGCCTGATATGTTTTCAACCTCACTTTTTTGGGAGAACATCCAGACAAGTTAAACAATAACCATAATACAGTAGTCAAGGTGCCATAACAAACTTACAGCACAGCTGCATCTCCATTGGGTCCAGCCAACTTATCAACCTAGTGCTTGGGGAAGACCACAGAATCATGGCCATCCATTCCCCAAAATAGCTGGAAATGAAAGATGGGTCAAGCCTTTGAATTTTCAAAGGATTCTTCATCTGGAAATATTAAAAAAAGAAAAGAAAAGAAAAGAAAAGAAAAGAAAAGAAAAGAAAAGAGGGGGAAATATGGCTGAGGTTCAAGCCAAGCCCTCATTCTGTAACATGTTTAGATTGAATGGGGGATACCTGCCAGTTGGGTCCTATCAGGTGTAGAAGTGTTAAGTTTGCAACTGTGGGTTCTGCCAAAGGTTGCTGGAATGAAGAAAGAAGCAAATAATTGTTGGTTCCACATTTTTAGAAACATAAACACCAGCTGTTAAGTAAAACCTATTTCCATCCTTAGGCTAAATGTATAAGTCTCTTGATAGGAGGAAAACAGCAAAGAGACGAAGCTAGACAAGCTTCATATTAACAAATCTGGAAATAATTTTAAACATTTCTCTAGGTGAAGAGAGTCCATGAAAGCAAAATCATTAGAATTACCTGAAGGCAGGGGGCAAGTACCCTCAGAAAGACTCTCCAGTTTAGTGGTATAAATCCCCTTCCTCCAGTCCTGACAGGAAATCCCTTGTGATACCAAAACAGGCTACCTTCCAACCATTTTTACAGTGTAAGTAAACTAAATCTTGGTATCAGGCTTCAAGAAATATGTTCTGAAACATGCAAAAGAATGAATTGCCAAATTAAAAAAAAAGCAATGTTGGAAAAAGCAGTAGACTTCAAAACTATGTTTACCCCGTTGCCTATTTCTCGGTTACTAATCTAAGGTAAATTGCAGACAGAAGTAATTTTGGTGAGATCAACTAAAGGATTAAGGAAGCCCATAAACCATTCTAAATAGTTAAGAAAATTATTACGGTCTGCTACTCCTGGGCTGAATCAGAGAATCTTCTTGGTTTCAAAACTATTGCGATAATATACGTAATATAAAAGTGAATCCTGACCTAATCAGTCTGAGGAATCTACATTGCATTTAGCTTATTAGTTAAAAACAATAATAATACTGCCAGCATGCCCAATAAAAAGGATATTTACTTGTGGCTAGCACAAATTCATACAATTTCTTATTTGAAGTCTAAAAAATACGGAGACTTCTTGGGATTGTTAGCTTTCTGATTGGCAGGATAGTAATCTAGTACAGGAAATTGTGCAAACAATTATGGTGGATTTAGATTCAGGGCCAATGCCTCTTACTGTATTTACTCTGCTTATGCTTTTAAAAAAGTAAGCATAAAAGTCCATAAAGCTGCAATAGTTTAATAAATGAAAACTTCAGCAATATTTTCTCTTGAGGACACTGTATGACAGAAAACCTTCCACCTCCTCAGTGATTTCTTCCAGTTATTATATTTAGAATAAACTGGAAGGAGAAGTGCAATCACTATCTGCAAATCTTTACACTACAGAAGGAGTCACTCAACTTTAGAAAGGCTTAAAGATTGTTTTGTCTGCCCAGAATTATAGGATTGATTACGTTGTATATACCCAGCTTGCTGGCTTGGGAGTTCTGGGAGTTGAAGTCCTTCCATCTTAACGTTGCCAAGGTTGAGAAACAGTGCTATAAAACAACATAAATGATATGAGAAATAGACCTGCTGATTTCTCTTCTTCTTCAACACTTGGCCAGTAATTCTGACTCTCTTTTTATCTGCACAATGGTTTCTGGAAAACAGCATGGCATTATGCCAAAGCCTAGGAAGCAGCACTGTCTGGAAGAAAATGATTACAACAAGCCAAAAGCAATGCACAGCTAGCCGAGTAACGATTGTCTCCGGCAGTGTGTATTTGGAAGGGATACCATGACCCCTTTAAACCTGTGTGCATAAATCAGAAAATTATTTATGGTTAGATGGTTGTCAGTTCTAGTTTATAACCAGGGCATTTGATTAATTGGAAATTCAGCCATATAATGCTACGTTGACTATTTAATAGCCACTAGCTTTCTTACTTGTGATAACTAGGTACTGTTTCTGGTTAACCAGCCCAAAACACTGAGGAGAGAATGAGTTCTGTATTGCTTTCAGGCTGTTAATTACCATATAATATTTACAAAACTAAAAATTCTTACGAACCAATTAATGTTACTTATTTTCAAGAGAAACACACAGCTTTCACAGACTATTTTACTTACAGAATATATATTCTCCTCAGACTCCATATTGGTTTTAACATACCGTACTATGTCTGGTATTTGGAGGGAATAAAAGGCTCTATTAATGGAAATTAATGTCTGTTTGGTTGATGCTGTCAGATGACAAAACATGTCACTGAACAATCCTATAAAGAGCAGAAGTAGGACCTTATAGCAGATATCATTTCTAAACTTCTTTCAAACCCAGCATGAAGTTAGAGAAACCCAGGATAAATTCTTTAACAGAGACAATCCCACATGTGGAAGGAAGAAGCTCACCATGGTTCAGTATGAAATGATTGGATGGACTGGTCATTTTCATCATGGCTATAAAGCTACAATAATTTCCCAATAATTAATCAACAGTTGGGGTCTCCCTCAGGCTCCCATTTACTGTACTTTGGATTTTAATGAACAAAACACAATGGGAAAAAAATCAATGTGACATCTTGACTTGCAAGCTGGCATATCTATCTATCCATTTATTCATCCATCCATTCACAGAGCAAAGTCAACCAGAGGTTGCCCTATAAAATTGCTTCTCTGAGCACATCCTCAAATCACTGCTAGTGACATGACTATGCTGTCTGTCCATTCAGCTGCCCATACACACAATGCATTGTTCTCAGGACTCCTTCTGAATGATTTTCACAGGGTAGCCGGTGCCATTGCAGCTGCTGACACCAGAGCCCATGCTGATCAGATCTACCAGATACAATAGCTAGGTCTTCTGCTCTATTTATTTTACTTGCCCTGAGCTAGAGCATGTAATGAGTCTGTTTTTCAGGAATGTAGAATGTATATATGTGGATAGGTGAGTTTTTCCTGGTGTGATGTGTTTTGCCGATGGCTTAATTGTTACCTTTATCTATTCAACACCCAGAATTTTAGATCAAGTGGGAAGCCATGTAAATCTAAACAAATAAAAAACTCTGCAATGCCAACCTAGAAAATGGCTTGTTGTTATAATACTGGATTACAATGTAACATTTACAACATAAGTCCTATACAGCACTAAAACATACACAGGACAAAAATCAGAAAATGTTGCTGACTTACTGGTAGCTGAGTATCCCAAATTCCTGCTTTTATTGCTGGCTACCATGATTCCCCGAAAAGACCGGGTCTTCTATTAATTTTTGCTCCAAAATACGTATTAGTGCTTATTTTCTGGTTAGGTGTTATTTTGGGAGAAATATGGTACTAAATGCATCCAACTGCCCAACAATCTTAACTGGGGCTTATATTGGGGGGTAGGGCTTATATTACGGGCATCTTGAAAAATCAAGCTAGTGCTAATTTTTCGGTTGGATCTTATTTTCAGGGAAACACGGTATTATGATTGGACAAACATGTACTGAATTTTGTACCAACATGGTGCTAAACAAAGCATTAAACACAGCTTAACTCCAGAGGCATGAGGTTTCCCAGGCTAGTAAGAAAACAGGGAGAAAACCCATGTTGGCACATCATAATAGATCAAGTCTCACAAGAATTGATAATTGGAGCCAAGGATCTTGAAGAGCTGAAATGTTTCAAGTAGGAAGATTTGTGGCCTGGAGAGAGAACAATGGGTAATTAAAACCAAAACTAAAATAGGAAGCTGATTGTCATATATTGTACCATGAAAAAAGGTGTGACTTCATTCCTATGTAAAATATTCTATGCCAGGTTGAGTGACTGCTAGTCACAAGAGAGAAAGCTGGATCCTGATTACACCTTTGTGATAGGCAAAGTACAGGAAGAAGTTTTAGAAAAATACAATTTATTACTTATATTTTAATATGGCAACCAGAGATGATATTCAGCAGTTCTGGAGAATCAGTAGTGGAAATTTTGAGTAGTTTAGAGAACCAATGGCAACCTTCTCCCAGGACTGTGGTGGGAAAGGAGATTTTGCAGTATCCTTCTCCTGCCATGCCCACCAAGCCACACCCACCAAGCCATGCCATGCCCACCATGCCACATCCACAGAACCGGTAGTAAATTTTTTTGAATCCCACCATTGATGGCAACTGTAAACATGGTCCAAGATTTGACAGGTCAAGTCTGGCAACCCAATAAGCAAAGAATCCATGCAAAAAGATAGGAGAGGGTGAATCTAGAGTTCTAAGCACGATATACACAGAAGTTGTTCCCAGTGTTTTCTCCCTGGGAGTGAGGCCAATAAATTGGCCAGACTGAACCTCCACCCAAATGTGCAGCTGAGGCATGTTACTCATTAGAGTCTGTTCTTTCCTTGGCTTGTTTTTTGGCAAATCTCAACCTGCAAAGCTCAGCTTCTTACTGTTGGATCTTTATCGTACCTCTGCTTAGGATTGGATGGGTGAATTTCAAAGTTGAATGGGTACAAGCAAGAAGTCCTGGGGGTTTGCTGGATATGCTTCAGCCAAAGTGGAATTATTGGAATCACTGGCTCCACCACTTCTGGAATCTGTCATGTCAAGACTATTGTCCCTAGATGCCCCCGCCAATACTACTTTCCTATTTTTTTCATTAGAAGCATGTCTAGAAGGGGCAGAGCAAGAGCCTCCTTCCTTCCCTCTGGTGAAATTTAGTTTTCCTCACTCCAACAGTCCACTTTTAAGTACGTATAATCCTTATTGTGTGCCAATGTGAATTTTAGACCCTTCTTAGGCACAAAACCAGCTGGGCGATCTTCTGTTCATCACTCTATTTCAGTCCTAGAAAGAATATAATGGCAAAGCACCTCTGAAAAACCTTGTCAGGGAAACTGCAGGAACTTGTCCAGGCAGTGTCCAAGAACTGGACATGATTCAAGGGAAGAAAAAAAAAGATCTGATTTACACCCACACCATTCATAAAACCTCTCCATACCTTTCCACTTTTGCAAAGAACTTTTCTGTCGTGTCCTCCTCTCCCCTGAAATCCAGCTTCAGCTCAGACCGTTCGGAATATTAACTCAGACACTGAAGTTTCA
>JAOYMU010000001.1:92452329-92471757 GCA_025802295.1 Psammodynastes pulverulentus | reverse complement strand
TGTGAACCGCTTAGAGAGGGCTGTAAAAAGCACTGATAAGCGGTATATAAATCTAAAGTGCTATTGCTATTGCTATCTAAGGTTAAAGTTTTTGGGGTTTGGGGAAAAGACCACAGAGTCAGGTAGTGCATTCAAGGCATTTATAACTCAGTTGTTGAAGTCATATTTCCTGTAATCAAATGTGGATCAGTTTACTTTGAGTTTGAATCTGTTGTGTGCTCTCGTACTGTTGTTATTTGTCCGAAATGGTCTAGGGTTTCCTGCCTGAGCAGAGAGTTGGACTAGAAGACCTCCAAGGTCCCTTCTAACTCTGTTATTTTGTTCTTATTCTTTTATTTGGTTGTTTAGAATGGATGGGCAGGGGGCTAGAAGCTGCTCATGTGCAGCCCCAGTTATGGGCATAGCTTCAGTCAGAGCATTTTCTTCTCAAGGAGAAAAGCTGACTGCTTCTGCTCTGCCCTCCATAGCTGTTGGCTTGTTCTTGGGTGAGGTACCCTACCAGAATCTGACCCCTCTGAGTCATCCCCCACCTGCTAGGTCTCATTGCTTCTTGAACTGCCTCAGGTGTCTGTGCGCCTGCCAGCACCTCAGGCTCACAGTCCATCTGGCTTGCCTCTCAGCCTCTGACTCAGAAGAGACCGACATAAAAGGGCAGCACTGTCCAAGGCAGTCCTCATAAAAGGCATAAAACATTGATAAACCCCAAACATTGCAAAGTTAAAGCGCTTCTCCAAAATGCTAAAATCTCATTTACAAACGAAACCCCAGACAGATCGTTTCAGATGCATTCAGGGGAAAGCTTGAGAGAGGAGCTGAACATTTTGTGCTTTCTTAAAAAGTTGGCAGTTACAGCTTAAGAATGGACTCACAATGGAGAAAATGTTCTCTTTAACAAATCTAATCGTATTCAACTGAGAACAAGAGAAAAAGGGCTCCCATCCCCAAATCCTATTTCAGAGGACATTCTTGTAATTTAGGCATGGTGCCTTCGTTTTACCCCTTCTCTGTTTTTCAATTGTTTGTGTGTGTTTCCATCAGGACTTGAAATACAGGGGGTTATTGCACAATTTATTATTTTTAACTATACTGTGGATAATTTAATGTTGTCATTTATTAAAATTTTATACTGACCAACTATCAGCAGCTCTGGGTGTTTTGATTAGAACAGGATATAAGTTAAATAAATAAAATAAATAGTCAGAGTAGACAAAATCTAGACAATTTATCATTTTGACCAGCATTCATTCCTATGTGTAACAGGTGAAATACTGACAGATTCCGGTATTTATCCAGACTGAGAACGTACTAATTTTTTTAAATAGAAGAATCTGTGTCAGGTAACTCTTTGTATGGTTCTGTGATATGAAGAAAAGCATGAACGCAACAGTGTTTTTTCACCTTAGTCACTTTAAGATATATGGATCTCAGGTCCCAGAGTATGCTGGCTGGGGAATTCTGGGAACTGAAGCCCATTTTAACATGAGTAAAGTTGAGAAGCACTGCAGAAGAGGATGCGATGAAGCAGTTTAGTGCTCACCCTGTTGAGGCATGCCAAATGTCAAAGGCATCCCACTGTTTGTACAAGGCAAGCCTTCACTTTTGCACCAATTGTGAACATTACAAGCAACTTGTTTTCTATGAGAAAAACACATGTCAATCAAATAACACATTTAATAGGATTCAGTACATGCACATTTAAGTCATGCCAAAGGTATTACTCTATAGTTTCTTCTGTAGTATTTACTTCTGAAAGCTTCATGAATGCTAGCAGCATAGTATAACAATAGAGAGAGATGTCCCAACTGCTACTGAAGCAAAGATGAGACCTCAAGCTACTTCTTTTTGTGCAAGGTTTCTAGAAAAAAAAAATATTTATAGAAGTATCCAGCAATCTGCTCACTACTGACCACAAAATAAGACAGGCCTTCTACATCTTTTTTCTAATGCCCTGGACTTACACCTATGCAGTCTTCAACATAGTGTGGTAAAATCAGTGGTGAGGACTTCCTCAAATTACAGTAAATTACAGGTTATGGAGAACAATGATTTGCAATAATACCAGCAAGCCTCAACATTTCAGATGGAAAAGCTGTTAAATAACAAGGGTAAAAGCAATCTGCTTTTGTTAATCCTGGAACAAAAAATTCTAACACAATATATTAACCTGGACAAACATCCAAAGAAATGTACAGTATATGAACAATAGTTAAATACCTGGCCATTCTGCTGACTATATGTTCAAATGAGACCTGATTCAATAGATGAAGCCAACAGAATGGATTTAAACTTTCATGACTTTGGCTATCTCAGAACAATCTTTGCTTTTAAATTTTGTTTTAATTAAAGGGGGAAATCAACTTTTTCTAGCCTAATAGCTGCAATTTGGAACAGAATTCCCAGAAATTACTATGTGAATGGAGAAGCTTGCTACACATATCTGCCAATCATAAACTCCACCATCCAATCTTTATGTAAGTCTTTATAAGGATGTAGTAGCAATGTTATTTTCCCTGAGAAAACATTTGGCTTTTTAGAGAACTGTACTATTTTATTCCAAAGTGTGCATCATATGACATCCACATGAAAGGTGAAATAATTGCTTGTAAGAAGCCATCATTTTATTTACCAGGCAGCTGCAATGAAAACTCCAAGGTGTTATTTCCAGAATGATAAAAGTCATGTAAATAAAAATGCTGCAAAAATGAATTTGCACAAAATCTTACATCTTGGTACTGAGTTCATGGTCTATCAGAGATCTTCTTTTTAAGATGAAGCTAGTATTTCAAAAGCAAATGCTCTTCTAAGTAAATAAGACACATGTGTGCAGCTTTTGAAAATGTCGTCAACATGAATTGGAGAGCTATAAATAAAGTGTATTTGTCTTGTTTATCCATGAACAGTGCTACCCTTTTCTGTAAATAGGTGAATTTGCTAGCAAGGGAAATGCTACATTAGTACCTGTGAAATTTATCTATGAAAACCATGGTTTCCCACTGTCCCTTATTGCTCACTTGGTTCCTCCGAGCCAGTGGTGAAATTCAGCCGGTTCTCGCCTACTCGCGCGAGCCGGTAGCGCTGCGGAACGGCAGCTCCGGCGCTCCGCTTTTTGGGGTGCTGCGTTGCCCTGCCACCCGCCCCCGCTCTTTCACGATGTTCATCCGCTCAGCCAGATGACGCGCTGAGCGGATGTCCATATGAGAATGCCCGGGAGGCATTTTGGAGGGGGCTTGGCTTAGCTGCGCATGCGCGCGCGCTGTCATGGAACCGGTGGCAGCGCTATTCGGATTTCACCGCTGTTTATGTACATTTCTTGGAGAGATTGAATCACATTCACAAGAGAAAAAGGGAATGGTAAATACTCAGATGCTCACCACCGGGAGGGAGCAGACACTTTTCCCCCTTCTGGGATCCAGGGTTTTCATGCATTATTCCTCTCTTACTGTTAATGCTCATGTCTGTTTGAAAGTTCTGCATTTGGGGGGCGGGAATCATCCTCTAGTCTACATCTTCTCATTGGCTTTTGGGGGGGGGGCACATACTAGGGACCAACAATATTACTGTTTTTGTGTCTTAATCCAGGGCCCTTTACAATGATTTGAAACCAACAGCTAAGTTTCCAGCCAGGAGGCTACTGTATATCCTATATTGGTGTTAGAAGATCAAGGGGATCTGATTCCCTGCTGCTTGAAGAAAAGAAATAGAAGATTCCTTTATTTCCCACAGCATAACGTAGAAATCAGCTCTACTGTGCTCTCAGAAATAAAGGTAGAGTACAGAGATTATGTGCTTAGATCTAAAATTTTTATAGGGGAAGAATACATGGGAATAAATAGCTACATTGACTTGTTTGGTTAGGGAAGGAACAGCAACACTTTATAAAAGAGTAAAAACAATTTATGGACATTTTGCTTAAAAAGAACTTACGATTTCTGGAGTTACAGATTAAAAAGGGCTGAATATGGGAAAAATTGAATTATATTATGTAATTCTGTGGAAGGAAATGGTATCAAGTAACTATTGTAAAACAGAGTGGAAATAGTTTCTTTTAGACTTTATTCTCCTTTGTTGTTTTCTATTGTTTTCCACATTTTTTTTCCTATGTCTTCTTTTTTTTTACTATTTCTTTTCACTATTTTTTTATACATAAAGCCATCATTTGAGCCAACCACTTTGGATGATTATCACTCCATCTCCAACTTCCAACTTTTAACAAAGGTTGTACCAGAGACAATGGGATGCAGCTAGAATCATAAATGTCATTACGTCAGGATCCCTCTCTGACAGATGTCCATCCACCTTCTCTATGAAGCTGTCCAGCAAAAAGTAAACCTTCTTTCAGAGGGCTCTGAATGAAGGCAAGTATCTCTATCTCTTCTGGCCTGGGTTCAAGAATGGAAGCCTCAGTGGCTGCTCTTATGGATAACCTAAATGGGATTGGATAATGAAAGAATATTTCTATGGTCTTCTTTTTGACAATCTAGAAGGAACAGCTTTCAGTGTTTTTGCCCCTACACAAATAGTGCAACTCCAAACAGGGATATGATCAGAGGTGGTATTCAGCAGGTTCTGACCAGTGCTGGAGAAAAGGTAGTGGAAATTTTGAGTAGTTCAGAGAACCGGCAAATACCACCTCTGATTGGCCCCACCCCATCTATTCTTTGCCTCCCGAGTCCTAGCTGATCAGCTGGGTCTTCTTTTGTTGCCCTGCACAGGAGAATGGAGCTGGAAATCAGGTTAGTGGGGAGGGATTTTGCAGTAACCTTCTCCCAGGAATGGGGAGGGAATGGAGATTTTACAGTATCCTTCCCCTGCCAAAACCACCAAGCCACGCCATGCTGACCAAGCCATGCTCAAGCAGCTGATTGGTGGTTGGATCGGTCTCCTGGAATACCGCCAATCAGCTGTTCAATTGCCACCGCCTATTGCCCCCACCTATCATCACCACTAGCAATGATCAGCAACACTGATCGGAGGCAGCAATCCCCACCGCCTGGAACGGGCTGAAAACGCGATGTGCGGAGGCCAAAAATAGCCGAAGGGTGGCCGTGAGCAGGGTTTCAGCAATATTCACTCCATAAGATGCACAGGCATTTCCAGCCAGTTTTGGAAGACAAAAAAGTGTGTGTTATGGAGCTAAAATACGGTAGTTTAACTTTACTAATGCTCCCTAGGCCTCATTTTCCATATTACTTTAATTCTCTAATTTTAATTTTAGATTGGATATAATTCATCATAGTTGACATGAATAACACTGTGAAAGAAGGTATTTACAGAGCATTGAATGAACTCAATGAGATACAATTTAAAGAATTTAAATGGAGGCTCAATTCTATTAATTATGGTGGAAGGCCAAACATTCCTAGAGCTTCACTGGAGAAAGCTGATCAACAAGACGTTGTAGATCTCCTGATTCAACGTTATGAAGAAGATGCTCTGCAGATCTGCATTTATATCCTTCGAAAATGCAATAGAAATGATCTTGCCATAAACCTTGAAAAAGTTGGACAGAATGGTAAGAAAATTCAACATATTACAGAAATGTTCTCTCCACAATAAAAACTATTGTGATTCATTTCCCACTGAATCTTGTTCAACCAATATTGGTGTAAACTTGAAGGAGACCCTGAAAGGTTGAATTTAGTGTATTCTTTTTTCCAGCATCGGTCCTGATATGAAAAGGTGTTAAGGTGTCTTACAGGTAGCGATGCTACAGTTGCTAGTAGGGAAGAGAAAATAGCATGTAATGCTGGGTGGAGGCAGAGAACAAAGAAGACCTGCATTCTCTTGCAGGAGCTCCAAGAAGAATGAAATTGAGAGCTGGCTTTGGAGAAGGACAGCCTCTAAATATCTATGTGCTCCCTGTGCACATTTCTATTCCAGGAATCCTACATTGAAGAGTGAAGAAGTGTCCCAGAACCAGTCTTAATCCTAAGAAATCCCATCTGTGTCTTATTGCAACCTATATGGCTGCTTTAGTTTGCTTGACAGTCTGCTGCATCAGACTGGTCTGTGTAGAAAGAGCAGTACAATCCACTCACCTCTTACGGGGTTGCACTTTCATCAAATTACTTAGGCCAGAGAAGACTGAAAAGATTGAATAGCTGTCATGGCATCATTGACACCTAGTTTACATTTATCTAAAATATGGTAAAGAGCTCGTTCACCTTTAAAAATCTAATGCTCGAAAGAGACATATACACAACTGGAATAGCCAAGGGAACTACTATCTAGACTGGGAGCCTGATGCTGTGATGAAGATGGTATGCAAAATTTTCCAAATTTAAGACATACTTGGAGAATAAATGGTGGAGGACTATAATGTGGGATACGCTCACCAAACAACACAAACCCTCACTGTTGGGAGAGCAAGGATTTCTACCACCACCATCCACATATAGAAAAGAAACTGGGAAAGAGGTATACAGATGAAGGGTGGGCTATTGCAGAAGGAATTAGGGGATCCTTGCTTTCCTAGAAGAAGAAGATGAGGGGGAGCTCAAAGGTGAGAAGACAGATCAGCTTTTCTTTAATAGACAGCTAATAAAGTGAACTAATTTTCTCCTTCCTGACAAGGGAAGCTTTGCTATATCAAAAGAACAAAATTCCTGTTTCCTTACGGGTAACCTCATTTCAAATTCTACAATATGCTGTTTCTCTGCATCACTCAGCTTTCAGCTCTGATGCATGTGGATTCCTCACCAAATTCTCCCACAATGTCAGTCACCATTGCACGTTGTTCAAGCCAACTGGTCCTAGGGTTTGAGCCAGTTAACCTTGAGAAAGTGGCTGGGGTCCTAGGGAGATTGAATCCTGCCCTCTTTTACACCATATCCCTCTTGGCTGGTTAGGGCCTCCCAGGAGACCATAAGTAGCTGAATCCAAGAGATGGATAGTGATTCTTGACAGGAGAAGATGATTCCACCTGCTCAAAAGGAACTGATGGATCACCTTTTCTTAAGAGCCATCAATGGCTCTCATGGCACTGGACAATTTTGGTCTGGTCTGCAAAGCTCCCATTTTAGGTTGAGAAGAACCTTTGTTTGTTAAACAAACAAATTGTGCCAAATAATGTTTGTTAAAAACAGATAATTCCAAACCAATCTTATTTCATTCTTTGACAAAGTGACTAAATTAGTAGACCAGTGAAATACTGTGAACATAGTAACTTAAGACTTCAGCAAGGCATTCAACAAAGTAGACCAAAACCCACTTCTTGGTAATATTCACCATTGTGGGCCAATCAAGCCTTCCTGTAAAAGAAAAAGGGGAAAGCAGAAAATAAATATACAGCAAAAGTATTGGAATTATTACATAAGAAACCTAATTAACATAATGGTAGACATTCATAGAAATGATAAATCAATGCAATTACCTATCTTATGAAAAATGCTCTGTGATTTACCAATTTTTATAATGTGTATTTCACTAATTCTAGTCCATCTTTAGTTGCAGATGTTGATCCTCTGTGCTCATTAACCTACAGATACATCAGGTAAGGCATTCAAAAGATTACTGAAATTATATGTAAAATTAATTCAACGTGAGCAGTTTTTCCCCTCTCCTTCCCCTTCTATGCAAATTAGTATTAATTGTCACAAAAATCCTGATGATGAAAACTTCAGGGTGGTTTTACAGTGGTGACCATGAAAAAAGGAAGGGAGTAGGGGGTAGGGAAGGGAGGGAAGGAAGGAAGGACTCCAAAGTCCCTCTCACAGTTACTGTTTTTGAGCCAGGTCTTGCCTAATCTGAACTTATACCGTTGATTTTTCCTGCTTAAATGTAAAACTTAGTTTTTCTCCACGCTAAAAGTCATTTTGTTGGATACCCTTTGTTCAAGTTTGTTAAGATCCTTTTGGATCCTGAGCTTGTCTTCTGGGTGTTGGCTATTCCTGCCAGTTTAGTGTCATCTGCAAATTTGATGAGTTCCCCATGCCATCCCTCACCATCCATTCCATATGCAAATACCCCCCCCCAATACACACACACCATCCAGTGAACCTATCAACGATGCTATGAAGGAAACACAATGTGGCAAAAGGTCACAACACTTAAGACTCTTGGCCTCAGCTGAAAGTATTTACACATTTCTTAATCATAAGAAAACTTGCCCACTCCAGACATTAAAATCCCTTAGACCCAGAAAACAGATTCCGTCCTTAATATCAAACCCTTCAGTCAACACCTAGGCAATTACCACAACCCCACAGAAGAAATAACATTTATTCCCACCAGACTTCAAATATTCTTGGAAACAGACATTAAACTTTTCCATTCAAAGTGAGCCCTTAGATCAATCAACTGATGGTTGCCCCACTCAGTATGGCCCTTTCAACGGGTCCTTATTGGCCCCCAGTGACATCTTGGACAGGGTTGAATTCATGGACGAGAGCTTCTTGGCTACCGATTGGGAGGATTGACTCAGAACCAGGCTGAATAAATTAGGGAGGGGATGGGGCACTACACAGCTTGAGAGATGAAATAAAAATATGAAAAAACTATGACTTTTACCTGATTCTTGTGGGGGAAATCATGCAGAGCAATGTGAGCAATACGGGGGAACCAAAGCGAAGAAGAAAGAATTCCTTTCCTAAAATAGATAGATTTTATAGGGATACCAAATCCTTCTAAAGACAATTAAAATAAAGATTTTTTTGAATGAGATAAAATGTACCTGGAAAGAATGGGATCAAATAAATGAAATTATATGGGTACATCAGATTATATTTGAATGTCTGGATCTAGCCTCAAAGATGGTCACATGGGCCCCTTCGTAGTCCGATAGAGATATTATGGGTCCTTTATCTTTTGTTGGCTTATTAAAATAAGATTTTCTTTTTCATTATAGGTCAAATGGAAAATATATTATGCAGAAGGGTGAATTGATAGAAGTGGATTATACAGCTACAGTCTTCAGTGCAAATGCTTCATGCTCACTTGTTTGATTTACTTTTATATCCATTTAGAATATGGTTAGGAAGAATTGGAATTTAATATATTTCTAGTGAGAGTCTGAAGACCGTTCCTCTAGCAACTGTAATCTGAACTGAAGCCTTTTCTCTCTTTTCAGCTGAAAAATGCTACAAGAATGAAAGCACACAAACTTTTTAATGAAAGAGATTAAAAATCCAAGGGGAGAACCAGGGAAATTTGGGAGGAAACATCAATAACTAAGCAACCAATCAGATAATGAGACCGTATACTTACGACAAAAAGGTCTGACCAGCAGTGGTGGGATTCAAATTTTTTTACTACTGGTTCGGTGGGCATGGCTTGGTTTGGTGGGCGTGGCAGGGGAAGGATACTATAAAATCTCCATTCCCATCCTGCTCCAGGGGACTCAGGAGGCAGAAAATAGATGGTGGCAGGGCCAGTCAGAGGTGGTATTTGCCGGTTCTCCAAACTACTCAAAATTTCTGCTACCGGTTCTCCGGAACTGGTCAGAACTTGCTGAATACCACCTCTGATTGAAACCAATTTTACAAACAGAACTCTCTTGTAAGCCAGCCACTTTAAAAAATGAAATCTCACTAAACTTTCTAACTGCTTTAAAGACACCCTAGAGGAGATGTTGGAAAGTACATACATCTTCTGTAGAAGAGTGGTGTTCTTACAGATACACTCGTTCAGTGACCTTTGAAAGTTACAATGGCACTGAACAAGCGATACTTATGACAAATCTTCATAGTTGCAACCATCGCAGTGTCCTCAGCATTATGTAATTGTGACTCAGACACATCACTCACAATTACAATGATGTGTTATCTCCTGATTTTCAGTACCCTGCCAGGGTAGGTGCTTCACTGCACAACATGTAGCCTGGCAGGGAGGAAGGATCAGGTACAGAGTTAACCTGGCATCACTGTGCAACCACAAAAGGGCCAAGTTCCTTGAAACTTTATCTAATTATTCCCAAAATTAGACTGGAGAGATTCCTGTATTATAGACAGAAAATAATAAAATAGTTAGCTTTCACTCTGCACTTGTCTGGTTCTTTGCCTCTAACATGGCTTCTAACAAGCAAAGTCAATGAGGAAGCAAGCAGTAGGCTGCAAATGATGATTACATGACTGTGAGATGCTTCAACTCTGTGGGTTTGCATAATGGTGGAAACGAGCTGCCAAAACTGCTGTCATAAGTCACCACAGTCACATGACATCACAACTTATCATGGTGTCACTTAGAAATTGAGTTCCTGGTCCCAATTACCATCATTTATTGAGGACTCTGTACTAAATTCTGGGTGTATGTCTTGATATAAAAAGTAACCTCATATCTGAATAGTAAATGTGATCCAAAACTGAATTAAACACTAAATCATTTATGGATTATAATTTTATTCATGGGTTTATATGACATTCAAAATAACAAAATCTCTTATTTTAAGGAAAACCTGAACATATTAACATTTAAACCTTAAAAGGTTTGGAAGATTGTTTACATCAATTTCTCACTTTTTTTTATGATCTATACTGTGCTGATTATTCTGGTGATCTGTATACCATATTTTTCAGCTTTTAAAATGACATAAAATTTCTAGTCACATTGTTAAACTGGGCATTATTTTTTCCTCTCTTCTCCTTAATGACTCCATTTCCTTCCTTGCACAGTAGAAAAGGAAATCTAAAATGAAGAGGAATTGAATATGTCTCTACAATAGACTTGTTCAACTCCTTCCCATCCGGCCATGCTTAATGGATCTGTGGCTCAACATCTGCTCTTCCATGAAAGAGCAACATATAAACTCATCAATTTTGTCTGCTCCTTCTAGGCATCAGTCCCACCCCCTTGTCAATAGCCAGACAATAGGGTTTTCAAGGCAATGTTGACCAGTGATTCAAAGGAGAAAGTATCCCAGAAGAGATTCTGAAAAGGAGTTCAGTTTGGAACAGATAACAAATAATCAGAGTTGGAAGGTACCTTATAGGTCATCTAGTCCAACCCCCCCACCCAAGCAGGTGACCCTACACCATTTCTGACAAATGGCAGTCCAATCTCTTCTTGAAAGTCTAGGGTGATGATGCTCCCACAACTTCTGAGGGAAGCTGTTCCATTGGTTGGTTGTTCTCACTGTCATAAAGTTTCTCCTTATTTCCAGGTTGAATCTCTCCTTGTTCAGTTTCCATCCGTTATTCCTTGTCTGGCCTACAGGTGTTTTAGAAAATAGCTTGATCCCTTCCTCTCTGTGGCAGCCCCCCTGTGGCAGCCCCTCAAATATTGACTGCTATCATGTATCCCCTGGTCCGCCGCTTCACTAAACTAGCCATGCCCAGATCCTCTAACCATTCTTCATATGTTTTAGTCTCCAGTCCCCTGATTAGAAAACAATGCTCTTCTGTAGACCATTGTAGATTGACAGCTTCTTCTTCTCAATCATTCTGTTTAAGCTCCTTGAAATGCCTTTAACCTTTTGTTGTTTGCCATGAAAAAGTTGCCACAGAGCCTGCTATCAAGTGCCACCCGAAGCATCAAAATTCAAAACATTTTTAAACATCAAGTAAACCTGAATTACCTGTCCTGCTGGTTCTCAAAATAGGATGCTGAAAATAACTTGTTGGTTTTGTCCCTCACACCCTACAAGGGAATGTATAGACCGTCCCAGCCTCCATGTTCTATTTCCTACAGTAACATTTAATTTAAGATATATATCTTAAACACAGTGTATGTCATTTCCCTGCCATACGTCTATGGATAATGATGAACCAGGGAGAAATAAGCATGTTTTTGTGGCAGAGATGACCTAACAAAATATTATTTTACTTATTTCCTTTCGCATCACGTTTTTTATCTCCAGGTTATTCAAGGAGGCTACACCTTAACCTAACGTCACCCACCCTGACTTAATATCCATAATATCCAGTAGTCATATAGATCATTTTTGGCTGCAGATTTGCTTTAATTTCCATATCTGCCATTGCCACAGTTTATTAGCATTATATTACTGATTCTAACTACACTAGAAGACGTTTAAGATATAAGAACAGTATTCGTATCCTGAGAAGCTCAGACTAGAGCTACAACAAAAAAGACTCAGTAATTACACACTCTCTCCAAACTAAGTATTATGATCTTTTGAAAGCAAACATAAATACAATGGATACTCTGTTAAAGAGCTTCTGAACACAGGCTTGCTATATACAGGAATTAGCTGTGTCGTCCATTAGTCTGAGGACAAGTTCAAATGGGTATCCAATGAATTTTACATCGCCTACTGACACAAATTCAGTCCTATCTCCTTGTAACAATTTCTCTTTAAAGAGTCTTTTCCTTTGTATGCTAAAACCATGTATAAATGACCTTTGGTCCTTGGCAGCCTTAAATGGAATGCTGATTGCTCAAAAGTTAAAAACAACAAAGCATACAGCAAAAGGAGGAAATAGTGCAGAAAGTAAATTGAAAAGCAGTTCCAGATGTGTGCCAGATGCACAATCTGGGCAAGTTTTATTGTAGGCAAGCTCTACATAGCCTAGAGTTAGAAAGTGGCAGAGAGAGAGGTTATCCACAACTTGAGAAAGCAAACCTCTCATTTTACCTAGCGATTTAGTGGAGTTGTGGGGCAGCACTAAGCCTATAAAAGGGATGTACAATTACATGGATGAAAAGGCTCAAAACTCAAAGCAAGTGAGATCTCAATACCACAAACGTCTTCTGCAACGAAGGTGCTCTAGCTCCAAATGGCATCTGAATGTCACTTTATTTTTCATTTTGCTATGTCCCTCTATTCATCACTGGGAATCGGGCAGTCATATAATTTTTTTTTTAAAAGGTTACGATTTCTACCATTTTACGTTATTTTTTAGCCATTTCTTGTAATAAGTTGAGTCACCATTAAGATCCATTTTAAGTAATAATCCTTTTTTGAAGCCTTCCTTTTTTGAATGTATTTTTATTCAAAGCTTCTTTTCTTAATATAAAATAGAAATAAAAATAAAAACAATGGAAAAGGGGGGAAAAGAAGAGGATAGAGGAGACAGGGTGAGGGAAGAAAGAAATAAAGAAACAAAAAACAATAACTTCCAACTTTTTCTGATGCAGTAAGATGCATAATAAAGTATCAACTTTTTATTATACCAAATAATATCTACTAGCCATTTCTATAGCAGTAACCCATTTAACTGTCAAAACCCAAAGTCAAAATTTCTTTTTTTCCCCTTTTTCATGCAGAAAGCCCAAAAGTGGTTCCAAGTAACCACAAAATTTACATTCTTGTCCCTAATTAGTGCAGTCAAGTTCGCCATCTCTACCATTTCCATTATCTTTTCAATTTATTCTTCCATTGTAGGAGTTAAGGCTTCTTTCCATTTCTGGTCATATAGAAATTTTACAGCCCTTTCAAGCTTTTCCAGTATCTGAAACTACACTGACTGAGAGTAATATTTCCCAAGCTTGGCAATTTCCAGACAAATGGACTTCAACTTCTAGAATTCCCCAGTCGGCATCACCATTGCTTAGAACTCTGGGAGTTAAAATCAAAACATCTAAATCTTGCCAAACCTGGGAACTCTTTGCCTAGAAGAATGGACAGATGCTTCAAGAGAAAGAGGAATCAGAATGTAAATAAAGGGCAACTGAAATTTTCTTTACTGAGAAATCAATGTTGAAAAATAGGTCATACTGCCTAGAATTTTGATCCTACTATCAAACATTTCATCACGTATTATTTTGAAATGCAACATATGGCTCACTAGTCATTATAAATACAATTAACTCACAAACATAGCACTTCAAAATAATGTCTTAAAGGCAACTGAAGACAATTATGCTGCCATTCTCGACTTTCCAAAAACAAGAGATTAACGATTGAATATATTGGCCAACACTGAATGATCCTATTGAAATACCTAATTTTTACGGATCTTTGAATAAGATGTTCACAAATCCTTGTTAGAAATATGAATTATTTGCTTTAATTTTGCTATGTAAAAAATTAAAGAGATACTGGACTGAATTCAACAATATTTAAGGAAAAGCAAGAACCAAATGCTTAGCAAGTCATACTGCAGCAATGAGGTCAAAAGGTTGTTTAGTAACTCAAATACAGCACTTGCCATGCTGCTGTGTTAACATTTATGCTGCTGATGGGGAAATAGATAATCAGGATAGATGACAGATGTAGTCAAACAATTAGACCCCTTAAATAAAGATTGTCACAGGGGGAAAAAAGATGAAAAGACATCCATACATTTGAAAAAAAGAGGTTAAGATCAGGTACTCCTTAAACTGTGGTAAAAATCCGAGAGACTGTTAAATTGTGGGATAGCTCTTATTTCACCTGGGATTACATGGAGAAAAGGTTTTACACTGTCTAGAAATGTTAGCACATTTTCTGGATGAATTTCAATGGATAATGACTAGGCCTTTGAATAGATTAGTGGAGATTTATGGTAGAAGGACACTTATTTCCATCCCCCATTAATCTACATAATCAACAATAAGGTTTATAGAGCAGCACAGAGTAAGCAAGTACAAGTAAGCTCAAGAATAATAATGCAGAAAAAGTACCTCTCCTTGAGTGTCACAGTGGATGAAGCCTATGGCAAAACAAATCACGCTGGGGAAAAAACAAACAGGGCTAGAATATGGAATGTATGAAACATGAAGTGTGGGAACCTGCGTATCAGCGAGAAAGAAATGAATGGAGCAAACATATGCATTTTGGTATTAATAAGATCAGTGTCAGAAAATATCTACGTTCAATTAGGTAAATTTACAATATGTATTCTGGAAATGGCAATACTGGAAGGAATGGAATGGAACTGGCAGTGCAAAAGAAAACTGTCAAATGAATAGAACAATTCTTAGCAGCAAAAGGTAGAACAATGACTCTTTGAATCTATATACCACTAACGCTCTCGTTATAACCTTTACCTGGGCAAACAATGCAACATAGAGCAACAAGTTTTGAACCAAGGTACCTCAAATGGGCTAAATTACAGAATGTGTTCAAAATCTAGGATCCATGACTCTCGAGTGAATGAAATTTGGGGAAGTTGTGGCTGCTTCAGTGCCACTAGCTGCTGCTGCAAAAGTCACATGATATCCCTTTTGACAGTTTTCCAGGCAGTCTTGCAATCCCCTCCCTCACCCGGTACCAGTGAATTGACTCATCCCATATGTCAGGCTAAGCCCAAGAATGATGTAGAACAGCAGTCCCAACCTTAATGGCTTTGCAGCCTGGCAAGGGGAGAGGGGAGGTGCTCATGCAGCCTGGTTCCAAACAGGTCACGGCCCAATAATGGGCTGCAACCCAAAGTTAGGAACCCGACATAGAATAATTCAGCCAGCATTCAGTTCTTTGATGCTTACACAATAGACAGAATCTTGCCAGACTAAACTTTACTACTCTGACTCTAACAAATATATTGGGAAATTCTAGCAAATGTTTATCCTTCCTCTCTTTTTTTCTATCCAGCATTATGATCCATGGTCCATATTGCAGCAGAAACTAAGCATATTGAAAACATGGTATATGCAGTAAGAGGTACCCCAAAGGATTCAATGAGCATACAAGGTGTGGTGATGATTCATATCCTGTCTGTAGCAGAGTCTTCAGAAATGGGAGGATTTGAAGGACATCAAGTAGGATGACAAGGGTTGAACTACCCTTCTCAATGGGTGGTACCCTATAATGTACAACTATTGAAAATGTCCCTTTTCATTTCAATGTAGAAATATGCTCATCTGTCAAATCCATCAAATATGTCATCAAGTATACCACACAGGTACTGATCAGACAGCAGAGAAGACGAAATCATGCAGTATTTGATAGGCAAATATAGTGGGCCCTCTGAAGCCCTTGCATCAATATTTGGATTTCGAATTCACAAGAGGGAACCAGCCATTGTTGATCTTCAAGCGAACTTTCCAAAACAGAATCAATATTCTTTCAAGAAAATGCCGCTGAGCAACAGAATAATGATATGAGGGAAGGACTACGCTTTTACAAAAACACTTGGATGTGGATATTCCAAGATTCTACACTCGGAGTCTTGGACTAATAGGAGATGGAAATGAAGGAGGATTGGGAGAAGAAAACTCCTATGCTACGAATTTGCTTCAACATGTGAAACTTCTTGTCTAGGATGAGAGCTCCATGGTTAGGAGCGAGAGCTTTGAAGTCATACCAGACTCTTCACAATAAATGTGGCAAGAAAAAGGACTTTGGAAGAATGTTAATCATTTTCTGTTGTGATTTTCATCAGCCTTTACCAGTTATAAAACAAGGAAATGGTGCTGATGTGGAAAATTCAGGTATTCATATTTATAGAGACGTTTTGTCAAGTTTCAATTGAAGGGAAACCTGTGGTAGAATCAGGGAAAAGAAAGATATTCAGAGTTCTTACTGGATGTTGGAAAAGACAAAATTCAGAAAAATCAAAATGATTAAACCTGGAGATACGGTTCTGTCAGTAAGAAGTATGGAAGAATGTGTAAATTTCATCTACCACATTTGACAATCCTGTAGAACTGCTTTCAGAGAACTCTACAATGGTTCCCCTCAATGAAATGATGATAAAAATCATCCACATGCATTAGCTGCTGGAATGATAAGATATTGTTCCTTTAATGCTCTCAGTGAAGGAGCTAACACTACTCAGTTTCCACAGCGTGGAAGATAGAATCTCTTGTCATTTTAGCAATCAATTTTAATAAGGAATCTTCCAAGCGTTTGAAATTGGGATGATTGTGGAAGAACTCCACAGTAATGTCATTGTAGCAAAGATAAACTTTGATGCATGCAAAAAATGACATTGTCATGATTCCAAGAATTACACTCAATTCATCAGAAGGTGAAGATGTTCCTCTTCAGTGGGCAGAGTGCTGAATTCAGTCATGCTTTGCTGTCACTATATATAAAGAGGGAGAACAAACCATGGAGAATGATTTATCTGGAGAAACCGGTATTCCAGCATAGTCAGCTGTATGTGGCAGATCAATCACAATTGTTGTCATCAAAAGCATCCTTTGTTAAAGAAGAAGCATCTATATTTGTCTTGCTACAGATTTTTCTTCTTTAATAAAATGATGGTTTCATCTTCTTTAATTTTAAAACGAAAACAGTATCACTCTGCTTGTTGAAGTAAGGAAATACCTCTAAAAGGGTGACTCAATGGATCACAGGTTGTTTTGTCCAAGATATACAGCCAAATGTCACAATTACCAAAATTTATGCAGGAACAAAAGATACATTTGAAGAAGAAATTAAAAAAATCCGTGCTGACATTCATGAAGTGCTATATCAAGTGCCAAAATATATATAGTATTCATTATGGAAGAGTCCAACATCAAAATTGATGAATGTCACATGAATACATGGCATCTCAAAATGGACTGTACTACAACCAAACCAATTACATCTTATACAGCCAAGAGTGGGGAAAAAAACATATTTCTTTACTTTTTCTGCAGACTGTGGTTTGGACCACAACTATTTGTAGCCAAAGTCTGTTTCAGATTCAAATTTAAACACCCAGGAAATATGATATCAAAAAAAAGAAAAAAAAAGAAATTATGTTCAGCTGAAATTAAGGAACAATATCAATTTGCTTAATTCCATGGAAGAACAACCAGATAGGAGAAAGGGAAAAAAACATCAATAAACCAGCTCAATAAATCAATTCAGAAATATGTTGCATACACACATAAAAAAACTGAAAACAAGGAAATAAATGGTGAGCAGAGGAAACTAGCCAGATCGCTGAACCAAACAGAAAGCTAAAATTATGGGCAATAGAGATGAAGCAAAACAGCTAAATGCAGAAGTTTAACATAAAACTGGAAAAAAATAATAAAATTAGATTTCACGGAACATGCATTTAAATTTCAAAATTATGTATATTTATCAACTACGGTAAAATTGTTCATTGCGCTGCATATGAAAAGTTATGGAAATACCTAAAAGAAAGGGACATTCCAAAACACTTGATTTACTTCTACTATTCTATCTGTTTTCCTATTAAATTTATACTCTGAAGCAGTTTTGAGGAACTTTAATTTAGATGACTTGAAAATTGAAATAAAAGCATCTAAGATATCCAGATGACATTGCTATACTGTAAAACTGAATAAGGTATAAAAGTGAAAGCAAAAATTAAAAAGACAAGATTGCTTCTGAACATCAAAAACAATATAGTTGTGATGATAACTGGAAGATAAAAATCAGTAAGAAAATTAATCAGTTCAGGATTTTATTTTCCTCAGGACCAAGCTGAATAAACAAAGAACTCAAAGTTAAACAATGGAAGTTGCAATGACTATCATAGAAATGATTTCAAAAAGCAATGTTTTGATACAAACCCAGAATGATGAACTCTTTATCATTTTTTTCCTATAACTACCTACAGTTGCAAAACACAGTTTGGATAATAAGAAAAGTAGATTGAAAAAAACTACCCTAGACTCCCTCAAATTATGGGTTTGGAGATGATTATCTACATACCTTGGACAGCAAAAAATGATGAACAAAAAGACCACATTGAACCAGAAATATCACTGGAAGCTAAGATTACCAAGCTAAGGCTGTCTTATTTTGATCATGTCATATATTAGAATTCCTTCAAAAAATCAAATTATACTAGGAACAATTGAAGAAACTACAAAACAACACCAGCAAGTAACATCCTTGAGAGGTTCCATCAAGGAAAATACTGCTTTAAACCTAGAAATATTAAATAAAGTTGTAAAATATTAGAATTTAGAATAATCTATAAAGTCTCTGAAAGTTGGATGTGACCGAACTGATGAAAAGAAACAAGCAGAGGAACCACTTCAATATGATGGTGCTTTCTGAAACATGAGGTATGCATTTCATCTCAATAAAAATATTTTGATGTTGATGTTTTCTAATATGGTGTACAATGGTAAGAACAATGAAAATATCTTATCACTCCTAACAACTAGCAGAATAGTTTTAGGTCTGAATTCAGCTATTAATGCAAAAATGCCAACAAATCAGAAACAATACACATTTCACATCTCATTTTTATTTCCAGTTTGTGACTCACCATGTTTTATCATTAGACAAATGCAAAAGTGTAATCTAGATGAAATAACTTGACTGAGTCTTGGTGAAATAAATAATAATAAAGCTAGAAATAAAACATACAAATAAAATAGCTTCCAGTTTTTCCTGTATTTGGAGGTTCTAAATAGACTTGCCAGCATCTTCATTTCTTTATTATCTTTATCCTTTGTTATCATTTAAAAGTTAATCTAACACATTTGGTTCTTATAAACAGCCAAGAGAAAAAGCATGGGTTATAAAATCTTCTTTAGAATATACTCAAGTTTTAATTAGCTAAAATAGTGTAGAAATAATAAGTTAGAAATCCAGAGTGTGGGTAGTATTTGATTAGTTGTCTTCTGAAGATGGAATATGGTAATAATAATAATAATAATAATAATAATAATAATAATAATAATAATAATAAT
>JAOYMU010000001.1:92354932-92368731 GCA_025802295.1 Psammodynastes pulverulentus | reverse complement strand
CGTCATGTGACGCGGACTCTAAAAAGGTGCCGGAACGCAGTACCGCCGAGTTCCGGCCGAAAAAAAGCCCTGATTAGAACTATACAATCAGCACTATTGCAAGACTCTCAGGAATAAAATTTGAACTGAAACCACATTTTTTTTAATTTAGGTATAATTCCAAAACTTATCAATAAATAAATTTTGCATATCATAGGAGAAAAAGGCTAGTACTGTCAATATCTGTCTGAAATTTAGAGAATATGCAGTAATGGCTAAATTAATAGTATATTTACATAATAGAAACTTAAATTCAAGCAAGAATGGCTTCCGTATATATTACATATTAGGCAGCAAGGTAAATACAAACACTTAGAAAACATTTTCTTAAATTTAAACCAATAGGTCTATAAATCAGTTGGAGAATAAATAAGATGGAAATCAGAAATTAAATAGTTATCCATATTGGGAGAGCGGAAGGTCTTTTCTTTTTTCACCTTGTCTTTTATTTTGAAAAATTATAAATAATAATATTCTGGAGATTTTGTTATTAAACTCAAAAATGCATACGTTTCTGATAATATTATGAAAATATATCCTCTGCTTAGTATCTCTTATTAATGTTATATTGAGTATTCCTCCTATAAACTTAGTAGTTATCTATTTATCTATAGATATTACCCTTTTTGGAAATATTTCTCTATTATAAACAAGCAACTGTTACAGTGCTACCACACTATTTGGTTTTCAAAAATCTTTTTGTTTTGTTTGGGAATCAGTTTTTTTTTTACAATTTCATCCCAATAATAAGGTCATTAAACCTTTCCAAACTCGGAAATTTTCAAAACCCAGGGAAGTTAACGTTCCTTCTTTCACCATCCTTTTCCAACCCAACAGAGTTCCAATTTGGATATTTTTCTGTATATATTTCAAGCAGTGTTTGGAAGACTTAGTGATGTATTTGGGGATATCCAGTTGTGCTTGTCAGCATCACTGCCAAATCCTTGGAATAAGTTCTCATGAACTTGAGTGGCTTCTTACCATATTTAGAATATACTGAAATTATATCTGTGTTGTATTGGCTTTTGCTCAAAGTAGAACTCAGTCAAAATGTTATCCAGTAGTTTCTTAATGACTTAATACATATAGGTTACCGTTAAACAATGACTTTTTTTCACTCTTTTTCACAACTGTTTTACTGATAGTAAACAGTTTGAATGAAAACACGATTCTTTTTCACAATATACTTACATACTGTAAATAACCACACTATAACACTAATAATTTCAAATATTAAAAATGCCATCGTATGATTCAATTGAGATTATAAATAATTATAAATACAGTATGGGCAGATTACTTGAAATTATCATCTCATTTGAATCATACAATAGCATTTTTATATTTGAAATTATTAAATTACTGTTATAGTGTAGTCATTTATATAAGCATATTGTGAGAAAAAGTCCTGTTTTCAAACTGTTTACTATCAGATAACATTTTCAACATGAGGCCATCTGCCAAATATCTCTAGTGCAATTTGCATAGTGCCAGTTGTGAATTCCTTTGCATTTTAGAGGTCTGTTATAGTCTGTTCAATTGACTCTTTGGTCAGTTCTTTTGTGCTTCACTATCATCCTATTATAAGGTAACTGTTCTCTTTTACTGTCATCCAACACCTAATTTGGATATTAGGAGATCTGGTTTGCAGAGGTCAAAGTGTATTTTATCAGCTTTCATTAGTGGAAGCTTATAAAATCCTCCTTGCTATCCTAGTTAAGGCACTCTCTTTTCAGAAATTTTGAAGAAAATAATACTTCTTAATAGCAATTTTCCTTACAAAAGTTGGTGATGCCGAGACATTGTTTAATGAGTCTTCTGTAATAATTCCCTGAGAACTGAACTTCGATTTGCTGCGTTCGGCATCATTTTTCGACCATAGTGGCTCTTGCCAATTGCTGTCTTTCGGTTCAGACAAACCAAGTGAATTTGCTATCAGTTGGCAAAGGTATTCAAACTAGAAGCTTGCCTCCTTGGGATGTCATCCTTCTGGCTAAAATAGAGCAATCAAGCTTTATTTATTCCTTGCTTGTGGCCAGTCTCCAGGTCAACATCCTTTCTGGCAGAAGGCAGACAGGATGGGGCAAATCACAAGTCTCCAACTTCCCATGTTTCAAAGCCAATGAAAGCCTGCTCTGGTTGTTAAAAGATGGTAAGCTTATACTTATCCAGAACCTACAATGACAGATATAATCCATAAAAATCAAAGTTGTTCCAAGAAACAGAGAATGATTTATCCATCTCTAGACAGTTTAGTTGTTTGGAGCAAAGAGCAAGAATCCTACAGGAGCTGCGGAGCACACATCAAAACTCTGTGTCACCCTATGCACATTACCCAGGGTTCCAGTTCAAAGACATTCATGTGCAGGATCTGGAGACTTCTGATGAAGCCAAGTTAATAAACAAAAGAAACAATAAATTACACAGAAACCATCATTACATGTTTTCTAGTCCTGGAGCTGGTGCACATTGCATCTTGTTGTGAGCAAACACTTCTAGCACCCAATTACTCATAATTAACCCCTTGTAAGGGAATCCAACAGCGCTCAAGCAAAGCATTCATCTTCGTGGTGGAGAAGCCTTTTAAAGTCCCTGTTCCACAGCTGTTCTTTTTATTGTCACAATGAACACATGGGTTACACAAGTTGTTTTATTTATTTTCCACTTTTTAGGGCACTAGAGTGGAAAGGAAAGAGTATTTGGCTGGCATTTTCCAAAGCTGTTTTTACCAAATTGTTCTTATTTATATCTTCAAGATTCTATCGTTCACTCTTCTAGGTGGTCAACAGCAGGTTCTTTCCAAAGTCTGGGATTCTCTTGCTATCACACAAAAGTGAGAATGGAACAATGGCAAAGGCCTTGGGGGAAAGAATCAGGATTCAGGTGTCACAAAATCTGCATTTTTGTTTTCAAAGAGGATATAAGGCAACAGAAGGCAGCTGGAGCATCTTAAATGTGGAAAAACTAAATGTGTGTTAGAAGAAATACACCAAGCAGTGATGGATAGAATTTCATGCTATCTTGCTTGATCTTAAACTCTCCTCTGCTAGAATTTTCAGGGGTGGGTACATTTTCTGCGGAGAATTAATGGCAAACATTTTATCCCTCCTGATTTTCCCAATCCTCATCCTTCTTTGCTTTTAATTCGAAACATGTTTTGAGGTCCCTCAAGGGAAAAACAGTGAATACCAAAAATACCAAGCTCACATACTCTTCTCTAGTTTGCCCTTATAGGTGATAATTTCCAAGTGTCTCCGATATTTATGATACGCTTACAAAGACCCACTGTTTTTTCATGGTATATTTTTTTCTGCCTTTAAAAAGAATGAGAAATGAAAGATAAAAGATAGAGTTGTCATTCAGCCAGAATTTGATAACCCAACCAGTGTCACATTGCCTTGAACAATCATTTAGCAGACCAACTAGATTAGAGGTAGAATTAAATATTCAGTTTCAGCTTCTTGGCCCATGAAAGATTTTACTGACAGTTTAGGCAATCAACAGAAATTTTGTTAACAGTGGTGCAATCTTAAATAGATTTACTGGGATAGCTTTTTCCTCTACTGGGATTTTTCCAAGTCGTTCAAGTAACAACTTCTCAGCCAAGTATGTAGGGATACAACAATGATAGGAGCTGAAAGCTGAGAAGGACCCAGATTAGGAAAGGCTGATTTGATTGCTCTGGAACATTTAGTCCTGAACAAATATGTTTAAGATTGGGCTGCATAAACTTGATTATCATTCAATTAATGTTTATCAGTTGGCAACTGTAAAATAATTTATCCCACACTCTTCTTGGGTAGTGGTTTTTTTCCTCCACATCTTCAAGGTATTGTTGGCAAACATTTATTTTTATTTTTACAAACATTTGCTTCCCAATAGTTTCAGTTGTGCATGCTTAGAGTTACCATCTTTGGGGCAATTTTAAAAATATAAATTGTTTACACATTGAACAAAGAAAAGGGCTGCTGTGTTATGCTTCACAGCATCCACCTTTTATCATAAGCAGTGTAAACAAAATTAACTTCAGGAGACAATGTTGTAGGCATGTTCAGCGGCACTCTGGCCTCATCCATATGTCCTGTTTGCCATGACCCAAAGGCATTCCACTAACCTTTTGTTACAAAAAACCCCCAACTTCATAACATCTCCATCTCAATGTCACCCTGCTCCCAAGGCAGCCTGAAACTGACATACTATAAAATGTTTTCCCTTCTAGTCAGATCCAACAGTTCCCATGAAAATATTTGAAGGTACATAAGGAGGGGCCTTGGAGATTGGTGATCATCCAGGCACCAGTTGGCTGGCAGATCAGCTGTGGGATTGTCCTGTTGCATCTAGTTACAAGAGTCTGCTCCTCCATGGCCATTCTGTCTGAGAACCTTAAACACCTGGCTTATGTAGCATATTTCTTCTGATTTTGGTGAGACATGGGATTGGTTATGGGCCTTCCAAGACTCAGGTTAATATTCCCATTAATTTAAAAAAAAATAAACACTTTTGAACACTTCCTACTCATGTGGAAGCTCTGCTCTCTGATTGTGCAAAGATACTTACTTTCATTTGTGGGATGTCCCTCTTCCCAGATCAGAACTTCAAAAAAGTGTGATTTCCAGTGCCATTTGGGTTTGACTGAGGGGGAAGAAGTCTGGGCACTTCTTTCCAGCCCAGCCTGTTCAAATGTGACTCCTGTCAGTTCAGAGGCTGTAAGGAGATAATTGCTAGACAGGGGCAGTAAATTTGAATGTAAAAATCAGACCAGCTGCTCTCCAGTTTCATTCAGCCAGAGCAACATCCATCTTGGCAAGTGATACACTCACTGGGTGGTCTTCCTTCTTGCCATGATAAGCACACAATGAATTCATAAAACTAAGGAAAAATCAAATATGTCATGAAAATGACAGCTCAAATATTCAACCCCGCCCTGCCACATATTGAAGGAAGTGGCTGGTAGTTGGTTTTCCTGCCAGTTGGTGATGCTGAGCGGGAGGAGAAGGGACAGCAAAGAATCCATCAGTCGCCATCTTGAAACTGCTCCATATTACTTTGAGGGCAGCAACTTCATGTGAAGGTTTCATTCTTGATATGCAGTAAAAGTAAATAGCAGGGGAAACATGTTTTTCATCAATGTGAATATATGTTCTTTAAGTTATAAAGCATATTTTATTCTCATTATTTTAGCACCTGCAAGCCTCCTAGAAGATAGATGGAAGAGGTGAATTGCATTTAAAAAAATGCAATTATTCATGTAGTCCTCACTCAACTCTTCTTTTTCAGAGTTGAAAAAACTAACTTTATGATTGATTCTCATACTTACACTTGTCACAAAATCCCCTGGTCACATAATCAAAATTTGGGCATTTTTCAACCAATAGGCACTACTGGCTCATGCTTCACATCTGGCTTCAACCAAGCAGAGTGAATGGAGAAGCTGGCCATGAAATCACAACCTGCAATCATGCAATGTCTCACTTCCCAGCCAGTTATTATGCAGGGGACTAATTTTTCTCCTATTTTAAGGAAAAGAAGGAGAGCACATTCAGGAGGCTGTGAGGAAAAGCCCACTTTAGTGACATAATTTTTAAAATGCAATTTGGAAAATGCAATTCCCTGGGGAAGCACAAATCTGTCCCATATGTGTCTGATAATCAGAGGCAGTTTTGACCATGAAAAGCAAAGCAAAACAAAGACATTCTTAAGAATACTTTCAGAATGTTTCATGAGAAAGTGCTTTATACTGACTCAGATCTGTGCCCAATCCACACAGTACCACAGTATTTATTCACTGATTTGCTTTGATCTGATTTCCAGGATTTCAGGAAAAGGCCTGTCCTACATGCTGATGGCATCAAAAGCATGTATACCAAACACATGTTCCTCTAGCATAGAGTTCCATCCAGGGGTGGGTTGCTGGGGGCTCGCAGGGTCTTGGACAACACCCTAGCTAAGACTCTGTGGGGCTCATCAAGCCCCCAAATCTGACCCCTGGCTGGCCCTGCCCACCCCTTCCCTCCCTTTCTAGGAGTCTCCACACAGCCCATTTTGGATGCAGGTAAGGGCAGGGCGCATGCGGAGGCTCAAGGAGGGGGGGGAAAGGGCCTCCAAGAGGCTCTGGAAGGCCAGAAACTGGCTCATTTCCAGCTTCCAGAGGGTCTCCAGCCCTCCCTCATTTCCAGCCCTCCCTGAGGCTCAAGGTAAGCCTCCAGAGTCCGGGGAAGGCGAAAATCTCCCCCACCCCACCGTGGTGCAGGAGGCCAACTAGACCATGCCCACCATGGCTATGCCCACCCAGCGATTTTAGCAAGGGCAGTGAGCCCCTTGCTAAAAATTTTGGAGCCCACCCCTGGTTCCATCACTAGTCCTGTTTTAGGGACAATACTAAGGGAAGAACTAACTCAGACTGAACTTCTGAGGTAAACTATGATGAGTACACATCAGAGATTTATAGTTCTGTTGTACTGTAGGTATGCTGGGTACAGTCTCATCTACAGTGGCTGCTCCTCTCTGCAGGATGGGGAACCAATTCAAATAATCTCTAATGGGATATGAAGAATTCTGGTGAAATATCCCAATTGATACATTTGATGCTGCTATCATTGTCCTGGTCCTATCATGGAATGGCTATACAATCAGTTCCATCAGCTATTACTATTATCTTCCACTTCAGACCCCAGTCAGACTTCTGATACTGATAGCTGAGCTGTTAGAGAAGTTTCATGGTTTTGTAGTTTTAGATAATTTATTTGAGATCCCAGCAGATTGTAGGTAATGTCTTGAATTGTATTTATTACAATGAAAAACAAACCAGAAATATTCAACTCTGAACTTTTTTTATTTAGAACTTTAATAATATCCTTCTATTCTTGTATACATGCTAATCATTTAAACCATATATTTAAAAAATAACAAACTAGTAATATTAAAATTATGAGCCTGTTTTTTATATAGTAAGTATTTGTTAATTTTCAGACTTACTAAACGGTGCAATTCATTGATACACTGGGAAGAATCAAATGAATCATAGTGTTTTTAAAAAAAATAATGTGCATCTTTATTTGACTATTCTATAGGGACAATCAGTAATTTCTGAAATATGATAAAAACTACTCTCCTACGTTTCTGTGGCTGTAAATTAGTTATGTTGTCATTCTTCAGAATGTTGAAACCAGAGCTCATCTAAAAATGGGATAAAGACAGAGTTTCTAAGAAAAAAAAAAGTAAAGTTACAGCTTGTTTGGGGATAGCAGGGCTGAAATTATATCATGAACTGATAACTTTCTCCCTTATTCTTGGATATATAATTGCTGTGCTTAAAGGTGAGGGAGAGAGAGAGAGAGAATGAGAGGGGGGGGAGGGAGAGAAAGAGAGAATATAAAAATAAAACTTATACTTGTCACTAGCTATAACTCATGTTTTTTATTATAATTATGACCATATGGGTAATGGGACTTAATATACAGTAATGGACCCAGCTTCTCAGATCCACAGCCTTTCCTTGGCCCCCAGATCCAGTCTACCTTTATTTGATCAACTGCAATTTCATTGTATTTTATATAATGCTTACTGAGTAAGCTGCTTCTTACTGAGAAGGAATTAAATTCATGTAACGTTGATGGTACTGGATTTTTTTATGGTACATCAAAATATTCTATGTCCAGAAAACACAAATAAAACTATTGTTGCATGGAATATGTGAGGCTGAAAATTGTCTCTTTAGGAATATGCTGTAATTTTTACTGTTTGGATTTTTTAAACCACTTATAGTGTTCTTTTAAAAACAGATATACAGGCATAATGTAAAATACAGTAGTACTTCTGGTCACGACCATAATTTGTTCCATAACTTTAGTCCCAACCTGATTTGGTCATGACCCGAACCTAATTTTGGAAATTTGGCACTTACAATAAAATGGCATGGAAGGGAAAATTGGCTGCAGGAAAAAAAAAGTGATTTTTTTTTGGTTGGAACCTGATTTGGTCATGATCAGAAGTGTTCGTGACCAGAGGTTCTGGTGTATACTGTGTATTACATTGAATATATTTTGATTTAGCAAATCAATACTACATACATTCAGTAAATCAATATATTCAGTAAATCAATAATAGAAACAAATTAGCCCAGTAAAATGGGGTTTCACTTGCACATATTTTTGTATACATTACACTAATATATGAAAATGAACCATTACATAATGTTTTAAGTCTCTCATAGATTTATGCCATCTTCTCCATTCTATTAATGTTATATATCTACTGACAAGGGTTATGTAAAATTCTACCCCCGTTGGCCATGGTAATCCTTCTACAGAATTACATTGCTCTGGGCTGGATTTGGCATATTTTAGAAGGTGCCAAATCCAGCTCAGAAGAGTACAGTTCTGCCAATCCAGAATCACGTCGATGTATTTGAATTCCAATAACCACTGAAGTATTCCAAGAACGAATGAAGGATTCCAATAGCCACTGAAGTATTCCAGGAACGGCAGAGGCTAAGAGGAGATTCGGTCCAGAGGAGAATGCACTGCCCTGAGTTTTGTATACCCCCCACACCCATGTAGGAATTCCTCCTTTAAAATTGGCTGTTAAAAAGAAAGGAAGGCTCAAGCAATACCAAAGACTGCACACCTTAGTCTTGCAAAGTGTATATGCCTTTGAAGATTAGCTTGAAGACTAACTAATGATTGGGAAGTCTCTTTACTTGATTGATTTAACTATTACAATCCCTCTTTTCATCTCTCCTCGGTGCACATACCTCTTCTCATCTCCATCCTGTCAATTCGACATATCTGTTCCTTTACACAGCAGTCTCAGTCTTTCTCTGTGTCTATTCTATTTCTTCCTATTCCCACCCCCCCTGCCTCTCTCTCTGGCTGATTTTGGAAGGAATGTGTGTTTGTGTTAGTGTATGTGAGAGACAGAGACAGAGAGGGTGAGAGAAAGAGAGAATTTATTTCTGTTTTTCATGGTATGAGTGATCTAAGTATCAGAGAGAAAATAAAGGCATATACAGTATAGATGCAAATCTATTAATTATGTAGCGATAATCTTATACACAATTACTTTTAATGAATACATATTTATTCAATTAATATATACATTGTCCTAGCCTAATCTGTTTTATGGAGTGTGGCTTCTGCCACACATGCTGGTACATATATGCACACACATCTAAAGCTAACATCATCATATTTATTGGGATGTGTGTACAATCCTTTCCAAGTAGGTACTGTATTAGGTAAGTCCTTTCATAATTCCCTGCTTCCAGATGAGATTACAGTATGTACAATTGCTGTCATTAATATTAACCAGGAGTAACTTTTAATATTTTCTAAAATCTGCTTTCAGTATAATTATTCTGTATATCATATTCCTACAGAGAATATGAGGGCATTAAGGAGATGCCATTCCCTTCGCTAGAAGAATATTGGGTTCAATTATATTGAATACTTAAATACTAAATATTTAAATATATATTGTCAATATATATTTAATCTAATCTACAAACATCAGTGCACAATAAATATAGTACACAGGGGGAGAAATAATTCTTAACCCCATCTGCATATCGGGTGAAGTAACCACACAAAACAACAAAAACAGGTCAGGGAGGATAGATCTCACTATGGCAATAAACTAAACAAAAAGTCAGCTGTTTATTTATATACTGTGGGGGCTTAAAAGAAGACCAGTTTGCTAAATCCTATGTGGAAAACTGGCAATCACACAGGAAATATCAGCTCAATGTAACATTCAGCAGACACTGTCCATGCTCAATATCTTTACATCAGGAGAGGAGATGCAGGAGGCCTCTTAAGTATTGTGTGCAAGGAGCTTGCCCAAAAGAACACAAAGCATGTGTGATTTGCTTCCCCAATACTGGCTGTGTTTACAAAGCCAGCTGCACTGATATAGTTCTGCTCAGAAAAACAGAAATCAAAATCCAGACGTGGAAGAAACTTGCACACTAATCAACAGTCCCCTTCCCTAATAAAATATATCGTTAGTGTTCAGTCTACATATTCAGGCTTTTATCTCTCTTTCTCTCAATGTATTTAGTAGTGCTATCCATTGCTTCAATCAAAAAAATGGTACCTTACAAAGACATACTTCCTTCTTTTGGTTTGGTTGAGCTCCTGCACACATAGGACTGGCATATTTTGTTTTGTTGGCAAAAGTTGCAGAAGTCAATGTTGTGATAAGAACATCCTCTGAACAGGTCAGAGGAAGATATTACAGCTGCCTGCAATTTCTTAAGAATGAGCAAAAGTCTCATTCTGTCACTTCCTTATACTCTGTTGCAGAAATGAGGAACCCATGCCCCTCTAGATCTTGCTGGACTTTGGCTCCCATCAGATTGCTCACTGGACAAGAAGATGAAATCCAACCTCCGGATAGTCACAGATGCCCCATTGTCTCAGCTGTTCCTGGCCATTTCTGATATTCTAGAAAAGCCTCAAAAGTATGCTTTCCAAGACAAAAAGAGGCAATTCCAAGTGAAGATGAGTTATCAGAACAGGCACTGAACAAAAAAAAAAGCAAATTCCTAAGTGTGAGTAAATATGGGGTTCAAGGAAACTCAGAAAAAGAAACTATGAGATAAATAGAATTCCATATCGTGGGTATTGTAAGAAGCTCAATCTAATTGAAATATGCTTCCAGATTTGCCATAAACTAACAATAACATCAGGAAAAAATCCTTATATGCAGGGGGTTTTTTCTGCCGGAACTTGGCGGAACGGCGTTCCGGGACCTTTTTGCAGTCCGTGTCACGTGGTCCGTCTCCACCAATCGTGCTATATAGTTTCCAGACTGTTTAGTGCGACGACGGGGTGTGTGTTCCGGCACCTTTCATTGGAGAAAAAAAGCCCTGCCTGTAAGTGTAGTTCTGTTGATATGTGTCAGTTAGCACCATGAACTGGTATATTCTAAATCAGTAGTAACTTCTTTTAAAAATAAATACACCGATATCAATACATGAACAGTGTGGCATCTGGGTGTCATTCATTTTGATACAAATAACAATAATAATGTTAATAATATTTATCACATTAATCAAGCTTATATAATGTAGTATTAATACACATATTTGTATTAAGATATAATCCTTCATTATTTAGTTATTTACTGTTTCAAGGTGCCATTCTAATGCCGATTGCAATATTATTTGAACATACATAGTAATACTCTCTTCCAACCTCTAATCTTCCCATCTTGTTATTACTTTTATTCTGTTATATAAAAATGTATACTAATATTCCCTAATATTAAACAGCTTTGAAAGTTGTCATCAAAATTGTATTAATTGGAATACATTAGGCCAGAACTGAATTTTCACTGGTCATACTATAGCCTATAAGCTGAATAGTAATCATTTACTTTTATAAATTTTATACATATACACACCTATCTTTATAATCCATATATGAATCTAACCTTTTTCACGTGAGAAAAATGTGTTTTTCCCTTTTCTTCTCAAAACCACATGAACACTCTAAAAGTGTAATTACTCAAAAGACTTGTTCTATTTATAAAGGATTCTATGTTAATTTGACAAAGCAGGTGCAAGACAGGAACGGGAAACAGATTTCTCACAGTTCTTTATTTACATCTTAAAAAACACAAAGAGTGTATTTGTAGGGAAGAAAGCCATAAAAACAAGCATTATTAAAGATGGGAAGGCCATAATAAGGATATGTCTCTGTGATATACGTAGCAGAGAGCCTTTTCCCTCCCACCTTATGTTACAATGAAAAGGTGTATGACAGAACTTCGCTAACCAGCATTCCCTCCTCTCATTTCAGAAAACTCTAGAATGTAAGGGTTGAAAGGATCGTGGCATCCAACCCCCTTCTCAGGGGAGAAAGCCATCTCTTAACCGATTCATTTATTGTATTTGTGTTCCGCTACAATCATAAGTGACTCTATGCCAAGTTTGTGGCAGTGAAATAAGCCCTACTCTTTAAAAGGTTACATTAGGAGACCCTGAAGAGACATATGTTGGATATAAGTACAATTCGGGGTTACATAATTTATACTATTTTTTTATTTTTAATAGAAATTTAAAAGTGTAGTAAAATATAGAAAACAAAGAACAAAGTTAGAAAATAAGCCATAGAGAAACAAGAAAGAAATTAAAGAAAAAAAACCACATACAAGTGCCTTCAACCTTTCTTTCCATCAAGTAATTATTATCTTATACATTACCCCAATATCCCTGTCTCATTTAAATACCCAAATCATCATCTTTTTTAAGTTCATGTAAGGATTCTGGTCTTTCAAGATAGTTTGCCGTTTTTTATCTCCCACCAAACTGATTAGCTTCACCATTTCTGCAAGTTCAGTTAATTTTATAACCCAATTTCATAACCCACTATAGGCATTTCATTGCTTTTCTAATTTTTTGCATATAATAATCTTGCTGCAGTTACCATATATAATATTCACATTTATTCTATTTTTCCAGTTTTGAAATAAAGGCCAGCCATGGGGATGTAATCCTACATCTCCTCCATTAGAGGAAAAATCCAAACTCGCATAAGCATTGAGCTTGGCAAACTAATGCTCATAGATTCAAAAACACACCACCGTTAAGGCCATCAAGCGCTGGGCCAACTATCTGTTCATTCGACAGGATGGGAGGAAAAGGTCTGGAATTTAAACCCATGAGATAAACATAAAATCCTTGACTTTGCAATGCAGCAGCCAATCTACTGTTGTAGGGCAAAATGTTGATTTAGCTCAGAGGCTGCAGATACCATCCATCCAGCACAATCTGGTTCCATAAAGGGACACAAAGTCCCTACTGTAATAATATTAGATTATTTGCAGGCTTTTTAACATTTCAGTCTGAGAATCCTGAAACTGCTATATTGGCATTTTACCATTAAATTTGGAAAAAAAATGATTATACACTGGATCTCTTTTTCACACAAAGTATTGTGTGAAGACAGCTTTTAAAAATGGCCTAATTTTGCTAGGTTCTATAGTGTCTATGTATATCAGTATGCATGAAATGTAGATAATTGAATACTTACAACAGTTCATTTAGTGACCATTCAAAGATACAACGGCACTGAAAAAAAGTGACTTATGACCATTTTTCACACTTATAACCATTGTAGCATCTCCATGGTCACATGATCAAAATTCAGATGCTTAGCAACTGATTCATATTTATGACGGTTGCAGGGTCCTGGGGTCACATGGCGACCTTCTGACAAGCAAAGTCAATGGGGAAGTCAGATTCACTTAACAACCATGTTACTAACTTAACGAATGAAATGATTCACTTAACAACCATGGCAAGAAAAGTCATAAAATGGGGCAAAACTCACAATAAATGTTACACTTAGCAACATAAATTATGGGCTCAATTGTGATCATAACTCGAGGACTACCTGTACCAGGAACATGGGAGATGGTACAGGATAAAATTTTAGCTAGTTATTTCTATGCCCTTACTTTCTATGCCCTTCTTTGGGGAAAACCTGATACATTGTTGTAATATCAGCATAATTTTATTTTCAAACAAACCGTTTTGACCCATGAAACTTCAGTGAGAAGATGCTGTTGATTTTCCTAACCCACATTTCTGTTTACAAAAAGTAATGTATTAAAGTACAACTTGTTCAAGAAATGAGTATCAAGTAGTGATAAGATTTTAGCTTTGTGTAAGGTCAGTATTTTTTCAACTGCGGACACTAAAGCTTCTGTTGAAGATCACTAAACATCACTCATTAAATACTTCTACAAACCTAAGA
>JAOYMU010000001.1:92190447-92210266 GCA_025802295.1 Psammodynastes pulverulentus | reverse complement strand
CCTCGCTCGCCCTCTCTCTCCCTTCCCCTCCCTCTCCTTCTCCCTCTTTCCCTCTCCCTCTCCTTCTCCCTCCCTCCTTTACTCTCTCTCTCCCCCCCTCTCCTTCTCCCTCTCTTCCCCTCCCCTTTTCTCTTCCCCTCGCTCTCTCCCTCCCTCCCTCTCTCTCTTTTGCAAAAGTGATAGCTAAATGGCTTTTTGTGGGGTAGATAACATGGGACAGTTTTTCCGAGTTCTAGACCCAAAACAGAGACAAACATACTCCTGTCGCAGCTTCTTCAAATGCCGGTTAAAAACCACAGTGTTCTTTGTCGCTCGGGAAACATCACCTTCAATCCAAATGGAAGGAGTGAGGGCTGGTGTGGCGACAGTTCAAAATGGCCTATTTTGTCATTTCAGTTCGTCTGGCAGGATTTGAGCGGCTCGATTCAAGGTTCCCTTTAATACTGTGTCGAAAGCTCTCCTCCGGTTCCTCCTCTCTTCCCCTGCTGTTTTCCTCCACCGTTCTCAGAGCATGGCAATTTATTTAGCTGATTAAAAACAAAAAACAAAAACACAGAAAGCCCTGACATCATTGTTGGGAAAGGGCGGGAAGTGCTATCGTCTCCCCACACTGCCGTCCTTCATTCATTTCTCCCTCACTCTGCAGCCCCACGGATGACCTAGGATTCTGATCTGAAAAGCCCCATAGGAGGCATTCTCTCTTGGTCTGGTGGGAATCTAATCAAGACAACCTTCGGAGCGATCATTCAACAACACAAGACAAAACACGTCTCCCTTGTCAACTTGACTGTCAAGATCATTACAAGAGTATCCTCCTCCACTTTTGAGCTCTTTTCTTTTAACCATCTTTTCCTCCTTTACAGCAAAAACAATCCATCATTTGTTTTCCATCAGCTTGAATGTTGAGGAGTGATGAAAGGTAGACATTTTTAGCATGACGCTAATTTATGCTGGTTTTGTTTAGGAGGCCAAGATGGCAGCAGAAAAGCATTCCTTCCTCCCATTATTCCTCCCAGATCAATAAGTTGGTTCTATTTATTTTATTTATTTGTTTTGTCTGTCAGACATGTACAAGATAACACGTACAGGTATGAACATAAACACGAGCAAAGGGAGTAAATACAGATAAATGGGGACAGTAGGACAGGGACGGTAGGCACGCTGGTGCGCTTATGCACACCCCCTTAAGGATGTCTTAGGAATGGGGTGAGGTCCACGGTAGGCAGTTTGAGGTTGAAGCTGTGAGGGGTTGAGGTTGTAACAATGGAGTCGGGTAGAACATTCCAGGTGTTGACCACTCTGTTGCTGAAGTCATATTTTCTGCAATCGAGTTTAGAGTTTGTATCAGTTGTTTGCCTGTGTGTTATTGTGATGGAGGCTGAAGAAGTTGTTGACAGGCAAGATGTTATAGCAGATAATTTTGTGTACTAGGCTTAGATCGGACCTCAGGCAGCGCAGTTCCAGATTGTCCAAACCCAAAATTTCAAGCCTGGAGGCATAAGGGATTCTACTGTGAGTAGAGGAGTGGAGTACTCTTCTTGAGAAATACCTCTGAACCAGCTCAATCGTGTTCATGTGTGATATCCCAGCCCTGGGTGACAACTTAGACAAAGTTCAAGAGATCTTTTTACAATCAACCTTCTTTTCTCCTGGGGTCCCCACAAGCAGCTGGATGCAGCTGGATGTCCTCTGAGTCGGTCCATCTCATCCCCTCGTGATGTTGGAAAATGCAGCTGCCCCCCAAAATATGGAGCCACCTGAATTGAATCAGGACAGGCCATGCCAGAACTAAGGCAAAGCAGGCCGAGAGGCCGCAATGCGATTTAGGTGCTCTAGAACAAATGATAACACATAAGATTCAAGAATGCCTCCCTAGGAAATTTCAAGGCATCTGGGATGATTTCACTGCAACCACACCAGAAGCATTGAGATGGTTAGCTTCCTTAGGTATTGTATTATAATATCTATCCCATTGCAATTCTGTGGCTCCATAGTATGGGGATATTATGGTTTTATCTTAATTTAATAGGTTATCTCCAGTGGTGCTATTCAAATTTTTTTACTACCGGTTCTGTGGCCGTGACTTGGTGGGCGTGGTATGGCTCAGGGCCAACCAGAGGTGGTATTTACCGGTTCTCCGAACTACTAAAAATTTCCACTAGAACCTGTCAGAACTGGCTGAATACCACCTCTGAATACCACCTCTGAAGTGTTTAAAGTGCTTATTGCATGGCCTTTCAGGCATCTTGGATATTGCACCTAAATTTTGATTTCTGACACAATTTGAATTCCATTGAAGCAAAGAGAGCCAAAAATACCCAAGTGAAAAAAAGAAAATTTATTGGAAACAAATATTAGTTGCAAGTTAGACTGTAGAAGTGGGGAACCTCAGAGCTGGGACAATAAGAAAATGCATAGGCCATGCATTAACAATTGTGGGCTTTATTTTAATCCTGACAGAATTACTACTTTCTTCAAAAAAATTAGCTGATGTATTATGTTCAATTTAACTTAAACTTTCCCATTTCATTTTTAGTTGAGCTGATTTTTGCAAGATGTCTGGAAAGTGACATTTGGAGATGAAGAACAATATTCATCAAAGTGGATGAAGAAGTATGAAGACATGCAATTTTAAATATATGGTTACTTTTCCAGATCTTCAATCTTATTTCAGAGAACCTAGAGCACCAAACTGAACTGGCAGGAAGCTTAGGCATACAATGCAAATCAGTTGCTTGAAGGTGTTAGTTTCATGTTAAGTAATCATAAAGCTCTAACAAAATTGCCTAACTGGGAAACTGTTGAAAAAAGGATTGAAAAAGAAATTGCAAAAGACTTTGTGATCACACATTAGACCCAAAATTCAGGATGACTATAGTAACTAAAATCTAAAAAAAAATCTCAGTCACATCAAGATCCAATAGGTTTGTTTAGAGACAGTTACACATTACCACAAATAATATCATCAACCTATGTCAGGGCCATGAATGTTCCATATCTGCTACTTCCCAAAAAAGGAAAAAGCAAATCCCCTTCATCATTGTGATTTTTTACTGAGGATGTCATTATGAAAATAAGAGTTCATGTGGTGGCATATCATCCTACAGAATAACTAGCCAACATCCGACTAAAGAGAAAAATGCCTTTAAGCCAGAAGTTAGCCCCATCCATCACTGGAGTTTCCTTTGTAGAAAAGACCAGGGGTGTCAAACTTGCATCATCGTGGTGGCGTCACATGATGTATCATGACTTTTTTCCCCTTTGGTAAACCTGGCATGAGCATGGCCGGTGCATGATGCATCCGGCCTGCAGACCGCGAGTTTGACAGCCCTGGAAAAGACTATATAACACTGTTGTGTTTGATTCAGAGAACAACATGCACGGCAGATAAACAATTGCTTGCTAAACATCTTCCTTCCCCAGATTTTATTTATTTATTTGAATGGAACAATTGTTGGGAGGAGGCTTTTGTGGCCTCCTTTTTGTGGAAATTCTTTCCATTTCTAATAATGCCTTGCATACCAAAGAAGCACTGTAGAGAATCCAAATGATGGGCTAGTTCCTTGTCTGGAAACATGGCCACCTACTTGGGAAAAAATGGTAAACCATGCATGGAGGGGAGAGGGCTAGAGAAGATGGCAAACAGCAGTTTTACTGTTTATCATGTTGTTTTTAAGAATGGCCATTTTGGATAGGTATCCCTTCCTCTGGTTTTGCAAGAATACTTGCATCCACTTTAAGTGCTTGATATATCAATTAACCCAATAGCTCTTCCAGAGCTTATCTGAGGAAAATATCTTTCCTTGCTCTAGTATATTCCTATATTTTCTTGTCCTTGGTTCTAACTTGAGTCCAAGGCTCTGAATTCTGACTTTGCCTGTTGATTGGCTCCAGTCTTTGGTATAACTTCTCATATCACACTCTGGACTAGTGATCACATCTCAGACCTCGTAAGACTTCTTTCTAATTATTTCTACTGCTACAACTAAATTGCATTCACAGGCTTGGATTATTGAATGTTGCCCCGCTTAACTTCGGGTCAAACTGAAGAACAGAGCCTTATGTCTATGGCTGGTTTACAAAAATAGAAATAGAATCCCAGGTTGGGAAAATAGGGTGGGAGTTTTCCCAAAGAAAAACATATTCTGTACGATGCAGCTGTTCTGGAGAGAATCAGTGAAAATATGTTGAGCTTACAAATAGGAGTTAGGATATAACAATTGTGTTTGCAAATTTTTCCAGGAAATGCAAATCCTGTTTTGTATTTGAACTTCTCTGATAGATTTGCAAGAGAGAAAAAAATTATCTCTCCAAGTGTCAAGAAACTGTTTTTGTTCTCTATTTCCAAATTCAGGTCTGTATTAATTTGCTAATAATTATTTGTATCTACATGGCATTCAGTAGTTTTTTTCAGATCAAACTTTCTATAGAGCCTGTTGGATAATGCATATGACTAGAAGCGATACATGGTCTATCAGAATTCTGAGTCTACTCATAGCACTTGTGACATAAGGGAAAAAATGGAAGCTAATTTTGGGAAAGGTTTTTAATCCACTAAATGAATGCACTATTTTCTCACTATCAACTGAGTCTAATAAATTGGCCTTTTACTACTTTAAGGATGTGGCATTCTTTGAATTTGAACCATTTTTGGCTAGTTGTTATAGTTAAGTAATTTTTAGAAAGCATAGGTGCCTTTTGTTATATACCTACGTGCATGTGAATTACTTTAACTGTTTTTATTATAATTTTTATACATAGCTTTTATGTTTCCATGTCTATTTGTACACCACCAACTTTATAAAGTAGATGGGTGATTTCTAAATAATACACACACACATAAATTATTTATACATATATACATACATACATACATACATACATACATACATACATACATACATATATTAGAAATCGCCCATCTCCCTCATAGAGTTGGCTGTGTGTGTGTTTCATCCAGTCTGAATAGAGCTAATATATTAAATCTCTAAAGAACAAGTTAATTAATATGGCATAAAGTTAATCCATGCCTTATATCTCATTTTGAATTTTTGCATATATTTCTTAATCATAGAATGAACTGTTGTCAGTGCTGATTTCAAAGAAATAGCCCAAGCAACAATCTGTCCTTTATCACTCTCTTGCCATTTTTGTAGAGTTCAATTTAAGCAAATAATTCTTTGAGGGATACAAATCATTTGTTTCTCCCCTTCACGTTCAAATCCAATTTACTGTGGATTTAATTAATGTTAAATGACCACAGAACTCCTCTGTCCAATAAAACATATGAAAATCCCTTTAACACAAAGTGAAGCCAATATGCTTCATTTTACTGTAATACACATTAAAGTGAGTTAAAAATAAATAAATTGCCATGTACAACTCTTGAAGAGATAGAGGGATTGAATGAATTAACCAGGAAAATAGGTTGATTCATTTCCTAATCAAGAGCAAAATTCTCCATTGATTACCCTGCATTTTAAGGCAGCCTCACTTAAAACAATATGAAAGACCTATTTAACAAATGCATTAATCTTGAATGGATCGTACTCTATTTGTTCATATACAAAAAGTACATCTGATAAAAAGCATAGTATACCAATTAAAGTAAACAACATGGAACTGTTCAGTGCCAATCTATCAGCTTTGTACACATAAAGGCTCTTAAATATGGAATAAGAGATAACCAGGATATTATTAACTATAAAATGGGCATTTAAAATACCACTGACAGAGGGGCTCGCATGGAAGCTAAGAACACAAGCACCTATCTGCAGTCATATTTTCTAAGAGTGAAACATTTTTACATTTTCCTTGTTAAGGAATGCCCCTGAACTAAAATATTCTTGAAAGGATAAAGAGGAAAGGGCAGGCAAGAACCTTTGAGAAGATTATCTTAGCCATTAATAGCCTCCATGTAACAATTCCTTATTAGGGAACCCCAGGCCAAAACCTGACATTTTTACTACTTGCAGTAAACTTTTTGCATCTGCAACAATATTAATAATCAAGAGCCAAGGACCACCGCAAATTGTTCAAGCCTTGCAACAATCAAGTGAGCATTTCATTATCCTGAGAAGACCAGAGTCTTGATAAATCAGAGATCTTTTCCATACACATTCATCTCCAGAAAAGAGTGCTTTCCCTAAGATGAAAAAAGCATGTTGGAAGGATTGGAAACATAAGAATATATTTTTTTTAAAAAAAGAAAAAGTAAAACAGCCACCCTGATATCACTGAGTTGAGGCAGAAACCTGATCTTACATGGAATAGGCAACATTTGGGTCTGTTTTATGTGAATTGCTCCAAGCTGTTTTGGTTAGAATTGTATAGATTTTAAGGTAAAGCATACCATATACACAGTCTAAAGTCACACACACTTTTGGAACATAGTACTCCCCAACTTTTCTTGTACCAATGGTAGGGTCCAAAGTTATTCTTCTTCACTGGGTAAGTGTTTTGCCTTTTGAAATGGAACTGAATTAAGCACTTGGTTTATTGTTCAGTTAGTCAACTTTTCAGTACTGTAAACTGTAAGTAATCTCCCTTCCTATTCTCTGATTTCTTTTTTTTTTTTAAAGAAAGAAAAAAGAAAAAGCAGTAATAGTTCTGTTTCAGTTGTTTATTTTATTTTTCATGCCATTTCTTTTAATGATAACTTAGATAGTAAATATCCCTTTCCTTCCTCCAGGTTGTGTGATCAATATTTTTTAAAAAATCCCTGTTCAAAATCATTTATGTAGCAAAGAGACAGAGAGACAGACATATACTACATCTATTTGGCTGCTATTTTGGTTGAAAACTGCTTCAAGAATCCTGCCATAGGAATTATTGTATATTAAAAATACATTTCCAAACATTCTTGTAATATTCTGAATTTTAAATTCAGGTAATAAAAACAATTCTTCTAAAAATGGAATAAACATTGCTGCTTTTCACATTGTTTTATTTGAAATGCCTTAGTGTAGATATAGTAAATGCAATGAATTTTTAAATGACATGTTCAAAATTAAAAATACTATACATAGAGAGAAAGAGTAAGCAGAAAAAATTGCAAACCAAGACTAACTAGGAGCATATTGAAAGTAAACAATAATATAATATTCATGCGATTTAAGAATATGCAACACTTTGTTTGGCTTATTTGCTTTGAATATTTAGCTAGTTTAGAATTGGCAATAAAAAGATTTATGGATAAATCCCCACTAAGCCTGAAATTCTATATACATTTACTTGGAAGTAAATTCTATTAAACACTATGTTTAAATTTTATTATACATAAAATTTAACTATGTATATACACAAGCATTTTTACTCGATATAATCATCACTGATAATATTCTACAGGATTTTCAGATGACAAATATTTGTGTTCCCTCACACAAATATTTATGTGTAGAAACACACAGAGAATTTATATTTTATCAGTTCTCAAACATTTACATGTTCTGCAGTTCAATATGAATTGTCAAATATCTAAACTCCTACTATTTATATATTTGCCATTCATACTTCCCATCACCCTTTTGAATTTAATCTTTTTCCTCCTCTCCTTATATTAAAAGTAATGTTTTTATACTATTCTATTTTTTTCTGCTTCTCCTCTGGCTTTCTTCCATATTTTTGATGTTTACTTTTCACTGTCTGAAGACATCTTAATAAACACACAACACAAATAAAACTCTGTAAAAAAAATGAGCAAAACTTGATAAGAAATTCTGTTCATTTGTGACTTTAAAATTCCTTGACTGAACGATGTATGTTTAAGAACAAATAACTATATTCCAGTCACAAAGGATAACATTTTAAATCATTTGAATAGCAGCACGTTTGAAATTGTGCTTTTGTTTTTAATTGTTATATGTATATAGAATATGTACAAAGTTTAAATAGAGCAGAAATTGTATCACTTCAAATTCTTCATAATACTTTAAGAATAAAAACTTATGTTCTTTACACAAAGGTCTGTGTTTTTCTCTATGCATAAAATATAATCTAGGCTGCAATCATAAATACACTAGTTGGGAGGAAATCCCATCACATAGAATGGAACTAATTTTTAAATAGTAATTATAGAATAGCATGATAAAAAAGACTATTAAACTGTTGGTTTCTAAGGGAGAAAGGAAGTTATATCCTAAGGAGAATGGGTTTTTTAATAAACAACGGATTTTTTTTAAAGTTTTTTTTAATTTAAATTAAACACATTTGTTTTAATGAATATCCAAAATTAGGAGAGCGGCTTTGATTCCAGCTTTTCAGTGACTCTAAGAAAATTTACTTTGTGGTTTTTTTCCCTGTGAGATCAAAAGAATCTAATTAACTTTTCTGTAAGGTAAACAAACTTGAAACTTGAAATATCCTCCTGAATTTTCTGGGAAGCAGAGTCGGGCCTCTGTGTGTTATGTCTTTTCCTTTCTTTATATTGCTGACATTTTCCATACTGTGGGTGGGTGGGGGGAGAGTATTTTTCAGCATAAAGGTAAAAGTTATATTGAGAGCTGTAGCTATTTTATAGCCAACAAAATATTTAAATGAAATTGTTGCAAAACTGCCAAGCTGAAATCATTTGAAAGATTAATAGTGTATTGTTGTGTTAAGATGCTTTCATTTCCTTAAACCCACTTTAAGCAGAGTTTCTTTAAGAAAGAACCTTGCAGTAGAGAGAATGGGAAAGTTAGCTATTCAGCTGTAGAGAGTAGGGAAAGGATAAAGGACTTTCCAATAAATCCCAGGTGCTAAACAGCCTGAGTTGTTTTAAATGAAAAGTGGGAAGCTGATCAACAATTTTATAAATTCCAATAGAAGAGAATTTTATAAACTCTTTTGTAAGTATATAAGGAGACAACCCAACATGATCTGAAGAATCCAGTCTCTTGAATCAAAATCCAATCTCCAATGAACTGAATTTTTAAAAGTTGTTTCCATCACCATTTGACTTTTGCCCAGTCTTTTCATGTCACTTAGTTCCTAGCTTTATGAAGAATTCAATACTATTCACATTTTGTCGACCATTATAGAAGTTGAACTATGGTTTTGAAAACTTTGAAGAACTTTTCATTTAAGACTTCCACACTGAAGATTGAGATCTTTCATAATTGAGCCATTTATAAGAATGAAAGGGAAGTCTGTGTATATTAATTGAGTGCAAGACATTGGTGTGTGAAAGGTCTACAATTTTTCATCCAGTCCTAAAAGCAGAAATGTGTGTTGCTTGTCTATGGGTGTATCAAACTCCTTATTTACAACTTCAGAAGGGAATTTCAGAATAATGAAAACACATATGTGCGCCAGTAATTTTATTCTACCCTACGTACTTCATACGCCAAATGCCCTTGCCAGCCATTTTCTCCTACTAGAATTTCAGATGCATTTTTGGAAAGGCAACCATGCATTTAGAAGTCTGGCCTTGAGTCAGTGAATAGGTAGAATAGCTTCAAAAGGTTATTCAGGATGAGATAGCAGTTGGCTGGGAAATCAGTTAAGCATCCTCTTTCTATCCCTCTTTCTTTAGTTAAGATCTTGGATTTACTTTGTCTCTTTTTGATGAAAGTTCATAGCTCACTGAAATAGCATGTGTATATAGAAAGCCCAGGCAAATCATCTGGTTTTTCTGGGCAGGGCTGGAAGACTCCAGCAGAAATTCTGATGAGCAATTACCAATCACTATAAACAAATCAAGCTAGAGGAGGGGGAACGAGTTGACTTGATGCAAGCCAACTTTCTATGTTGCAGGACTTTTCACTATGGTGGTGGATTACTTCACAGTAGGCCTAGCTATGATAGGATGCCTACCAATATAGCATTAGGGACAGGATTCAGAAAACTGAACAAAGAATTCTTCTGGTTTGTGATATTAAAACAGCAACAATCACATCAAAGCAACAATCAACTTTGGCAAGTGTAAAGACTTTCAAAGATAGACAAACAGGATAATTTCAAAAGCTCTGTTGCCTTTACAAATTGCCCATCTCATTTTTATAGACTACTGTTTTTTTTTAAATGGTACCAGAAGTAGAAAATAGTAGTATCTGATTGGGAATTACCACCAACATTTGATTCGTCTCGATATATTACTTGTCTCAACCATGTCTACCATGCAGTCACCAAGGAAATAGATGTCAGCTCTGATCCAATTGCCAATTTGACAGATTAAGGATTCAAACAGAGAAATGAAATTCCTAATCCCCAGAAGGATCTTTTGATTTCATTTCCTAAGTATAAATAATTGCACAAATTAACAAGTGGTAGATTCTGTTGTGAATAATGAGTTCATTATATAAATAGCATTCTCCAAACTTAAAATTTAATAGCCTGCACAAAAACCTTTACAAAACATTATTTCATACTTACCTTAGGGCTCCAGTAACTGCAAATTAGTTAAGCCTTACAGCATTGAAGATAAACTGGGAGCCCTAAGACCTGCTCTAACTTTATAACTGCAAACTTCAGCTTCTAAATGCCTTGAAGAATTTTCATGCTTGCAGTCTGAGTTTTGCAATCTCATACCCTTAATACACTATTTGAAAAAAAAAAAGTGCAATTGATTTTACACAATATTTATGTAAGCTGCAAAAAAAGTGCTAAAGAATTATAATAGAATAAAATCAGTTAAAGGCATCCCCAAACATTGTTCCTGTCGATTGTTTTGTCTAAAAGTACACATCAAATCTTATAAAAATGTCACCTGCTTTCTGATGGAAAGCAGTTTCCTCCTCACTTTTAGATTGCTTTTCAATTAGAGGTTCCAATCTCATTTACACACTAGAAGACAGCTGTAGAGACCTACTTAATTGGGGTGGGACATAGTTTTCTTGCAGACCATTAAAATAGCCTGGGTGTGGGTAGTTTGCATTTATTTAATTAACATGTTTTGCAATCCAGAAAGGGTTTTCTTATTTGTGAGAATGTTGAGTCTCATCACCAGAGTATGTTTGTTCAGTAGCCAAAACCCATATTTGGGCTGCTCTGATTTCATGAGGCAGACCCTCTTGCTATGTTTGGTTTCTCATTGGAGAAAAGTCTACAAAATACTGTACTGATCTTTACAACATATTTTTGGCAATTTCACATGTTGTCACCTATAGCTGAAAATGTGGCCTAGGATATACTTGAAAAAGCAAACGATTCCCGAAATATTTGTTTTGGTAATAATTTAAAGATGAAGGTGATGGACTATTTAGTATTGCCATTATTAATTAAGCTGAAGACTAATCATGAAGGCACTGAAAGTGAAGTATTCCATATTTAACTTCTATGACTACACTATTTTCAACTTTAATCTTTATTAATGCTAGAGCAATCACCAGCTAACAATCTTCACTGTAACACAAGTGATATAAAAATAAAGACTTTGTAATCTGTATTCTAGAATATTCTGCTTCTTGAGCTTCTATTTTCAGCAACTTAGAGCCAAAACAGGAGCACAGAAAACACTTGGTAAGTTCAATTTCAGTTACTGTGTATGGCTGAGATCCTGTCACTTGTATATGAAAGCAAGTAAATTCTACTGAAATAAATGGCATTTGCTTCCAAGTAAATGTGGTTAGAAGTGCGGTATTTCCAGATGGCAGATTCTCATGCTCTCAATTTGACATTTGTGCACTAAACCACAAGCATAAGAATCCAGTAAAGGAGATATTTGTGAGGGGGAGACATCTTTTTTTTCTTTCGAACTGCAAGCATGTTAATAACTGGCCACTATTTATTGTATGCTTGCTTTATACAGTATTGCTCAAGGTTGGTGGAGCAGGCCAAACATTAATTTAACTAAAAGCACCGATATAAATGGTTATGTTTATATTGAGTGTACCTCTGCCCCTATTCAAATCCTCATTCCGGAAGCACCCTAAATTCAAGTGAAATTGCTTCACAGCTATGGATATAGAATAACCTTCTCCAAGTCACAAAATTCTCGTCCAATGAGGCCTGTGAGAAATCTCAGAATTATTAGCACATCTGGAAGGTACTAGACTGAGTAATGTGATTTCTGGTAGAACTGATTTTTTTTTAACATATCTAAGCAGAAAAAATATACAAAAAGCTGTTTGTAGCTTATATTTCACAGCCCTACTCAACAAGAACTCTTTTACTTATAACTTCCAAACTGGGTTTGAGATCCAATGACCACAAGACCAGTTCTATGTTCTAAAAGTATTTCTTCCTTGCGATCCTATGAACATTATGTATGCCATAAGGCTGTCATTTTCCAGATTCTTCTAGGGACCTCTTCACTGCAAATAACATTGACAAGGGGATACTGGGAGAAAAGTAGTACTAAAACCCACTTTCCAAAGGAGAAGAAGTGGGAAAGTATCTGCTTTTAAATGCTTTTTTGATATCTTTTGCCATGTCATACATAAAGTAGTTGAACAAATGTCTTGAATTTTTTTTTTTTGAGAAAAAAAAATCTTAAGTTTCTATGCCACTCTCTTAGAAAAAATTTGCTCCACAGCATAAAAATTGCTGAGTCAGGAAAAGTCATTTGCATGATGCACAGAAGGATCTTGGAAAGAAAGTGTTTATTTATTGCACTGGTTTCAATGAATGGACTTGATTCCATGGTCCGCTGTTTCCTCTTTAAAAATAAAATATAACTTTGATTTATTAAATAGGAAAAGGTGAAAAGATAAGATTTGAGGAGCTGAACAGGGACTTAGTCGAGGTTATTATGTCATCTATGCAAATGCTATAGTAATTATTTTAGACAAGGGTAGAAAGCTACTATGTTTTCTTCAAATTATCCTACTTTGGACACATTGTGTGGAGACCCAGCTCTGTGGAGAAGGTTCCTCTGTTGGTAAGAAGATAAAAGATATAGAAGAAAAGGACAACTAGCAGCAGGATGGATGGATTTAGTTATAGAGGCAATAGATACACCATTGAAAGTTTTGAAAGACTAAGTTTGAGACAGACCATCATGAAGAAAATCTATGTCCATGGTCACTAAGACACAGTAATGACTTGATGGCATGTAATCAAAATCTCTTCCTTATTACAACTCATTAACTACTGCTTAATTATTTGTTAACCAATTAAAGATGCTACTAGTTTTTGCCAGGCTGAGAATTAAGGTGCTGTAAGTGTATGCAAGACCAAAAAAAGCTGGGAGGAAGTATTAAAGAACAGCAGTTACATTTGTTCTGGATCCCAGAAGGCCGCAGTTAATAAGCAAGTAAAATGTAGGAAAGAATGTGGTTTTAACTATGAAATTGTTTGTTTAGGTTTTTTTGTTTATTTGAGCTAGTGCTAAAGACAAGTATTTTAGTAAACAAAAACATCACTCAGTTTTGTACCTGAACAGGAAAGTCCTGGAATGACCATATACACTGACTGAAAGACCAGTCAAATTTAATGAAAAGAGATTAATTTCTTCCTCTATTTGTTTTTAAATGTTGAGTTCTGAGTACCAATCATAGAGGGAATTAAAGGGTATGAGAGTCTAAATATTTATTAGAGTTCCTTGTATTATTTGGCTGCAAACCTCAGATCTTGGTATATGCTGTGAATGAAAAGTTTGAAATAGTAGAAGTTACTGGGCAGTTTTGAAAGTATTTTAATTTGCATTCTGTGTGACCCATGCCCCACATATATTGTACATCTACACAATTTATGTCTATAAATGTATGTATATAAAACCCACCTAAGTTGCTTATCCTATGCCAATCATTTCCTGCCCTCTTTTCAGGGAGCAGTTGTGGAAGCACTTGAAATCATGTAACCTGCTTTAGAATTCATATATGCATAGAATATATACACATACCCTGTTTCCCTGAAAATAAGACCCAACTGGAAAATAAGCCCTAGCATGATTTTTCAGGATGCTTGTAATACAAGCCCTACCCCCAAAATAAGCCCCAGTTAAGATCGTCAGCCACACAGATGCATTTAGAGCCTTGTTTCTCCAAAAATAAGACCTAACTGGAAAATAATTTAGCTGATTGCCCCATGCATTAAATAATTTTGCTATCTAAGAATAATAATCATTTCCTATATGCTTTATCAAGGCATTCAACAAAATATAACAATTACTAATCAGCCCAATATAATGAGCTTAGAATGAAGTAAATTGTTTCATTAAAAACTGTAAAAGTAAAGATTTCCCTGTCTAGCTGTGTCTAACGTGCAGAAGCTCATCTCCGTTTCCAGGCCAAGGGAGCCAGCATTGCCCAAAGACATTTTCCATGGCCATGTGGCCTGCATGGCTATATGCCAAAGGTGCACAGAACACTGTTACCTTCCCACCAAAGTGGTACCTATTTAGTTACTTGCATTGGCATATTTTTGAACTGCTAGGTGGGCAGGAGCTGGGGCAAGGAACAGGAGCTTACCCCATTGCACGGCACTTGGGTCTCAAACCCAGGCTGTCAGTTCTCCAGCTGGCAAGTTCAATATCTTCAACTGCTGAACCATCGCACTTCTTTAAAAAGGTAGCTCTACACAAAGCTCCTCCAATTTGAGGGTGGAGTTTAAGAGCTATGTATTCATGAAGGATGGTTTCATATAGAGAAATGCAACACTGATGAAGGGTCTTCCAAAGTAAATATCACCAATATGTATTTGGGGTAAATCAGCCTTTTTGATAACAATCATATTTTGACGGCCCTAAGAGCTCATTTGTATTTTAATCTAATCTACTGTTCTGTATCCTGCAATGGGCAGCCAGATATTTCTGAAAAGCTCACTAGGAAAACATGAGAAGGACATTCTAATTCTGGATGGAGTTGGCAGCTTATACTGCATCAAATTGACCAATCCCCTATCAAAGCTATTTGAATCTTCATCACTATATTGTATAATAAACAAGTTCCACAATGCCCACTATAAAGCCTGGATTTGTGCACATAGCACAGTTGGCCAATAAATTGTATCAGGTACTGATAAAAGTTCTCTTTTTATCATCCCTCAATTCATCATTGTTATTAATACTCCTGTAGTGCAAAATAGATTCTACCCAAATTTGTGAAATAGAGATGTCTTTATATTTATCTGGACTGCTGTCAGCAGATTATAATCGAGTGATCTAGAATAAACTCAGCACCTTAGTGCTCTCCACATAATCAGCAATTTAAATTGCCATGACGCTATCCTCCATCCACAGTATCCAAGATTAAAATAGCCAATCTACTATTTTAAGATTTGCTCTTTATATAACTCCATAGAAATGGAAGACTTTCATGCCTCAAAAAGAATATCTTTTTTAGCAAATGTGATTAGCTGAATAGCACCAGAAAAGAAACAAATTGTCCTCTAAAGTAGAGATTGGCAACACACATCAGGCAGAATATCGGAGACCAGCCAGCCTTTCGCTGCTGTCCCCAAGAGTCTCCATCTGAGGTAGCCAAGATATAACTGAACAATTTGTGAGAATTTAAAATAGAAATGGACTTTTGTTTTCCTGTTTTATTTGTGATTATGAGCCATCAAGCTGTCAACTCTTTGTGACTCCTTAGATAGTACCACTTAGTTATTTTAGATTAAATCAAATGAGGCTGATAATTCTGAGAGAAAACTTACCCCCATCTTGTTCATTCCTTTTTTATAAGTGTGATGTATCAAATGTTGTAATGGCTTTCTGAAGTTGCTATGGCCCATCTTAACCAAATACATGCCTAATGCCCAAACCCACTGACTTTGGTGGGAACTGAAAGGATTCAGCATCTCAGAAAACCACTTCCATATTTATGATTTTGGGTTCACACAGCCTCATATACCTTCTTCATCATAGCAGCATAGGGAACATTTGCAGCAGGAAAACTTTAATGCCCTCCACGTTCTTATTGAATCAGTGCTGAAAAAGCTTTTGTGTTTTCACATAAGGTGAGTCATCTGGAACCTTGAGGGATCAAAACAATTTCAAATACTGACAGAAATTGAATAACAGGGCAATGGTTTCATTATTCAGTCAAGCCTTATTCATTGCATCATGGGTTTTCACTGTTCTGGTAACCATCAGGGGTTGTCTAATTTTTAAGAATGCATTAGTTTCCTATCCATAATGAATAGGTTTGTGTCATATAAACTGGCCTTTAAGGTGAGAAAGACCAAATATTTTTTTCTTTGTTCCTTTCTATAATACATTTATTGAGTATTTGTTACAATTATTATCCCTTATCCTCCAAATTATAGGATGATGTGTCTGTATTGTTATTTGAATATATTAAAACAATTGGATTCATGAAAAGCTCTGATTTTTTTTAAGGGTTTGTGCTTTGTGGAAGGATATTTGAGTACAGTGTTTTTCTGAGCATCATTTACCTTTTAATTGGTTTCTGCCAATAAATACTTTGTGTCCCCTTTCAGCATTTTCTGTCAAGATTCTTCCACCATGTGAGGTGGCAACCTTACCATCTTTGTTCAAATATAATTCAATTGCATACATGTTTCTGAGTCAACAACACCACTGCTATTGAAATCAAATATAAACTATGATCTTTCCCTAATCTTGGATCATGCATACTTTTCATACTTTCATCCCTGCTAGCTGGATCTCTGGTTCTGTAGAAACTTCAACTCATACGTTTCTCCATAATCACATGTTTAGTGTGCCAGTGTTGTGTTGTTTACATACACACTTATTACACAGATGAAAACTTCTGATGAAAACTCAGGGTGTTGTTGCAGTTGTAAATCCTTAACTATATTAACATAAACATATTTTAAATGGCAAATTTTCTACTTTGAGAACTGAAATGCAAAAGCTTAGTTTTCACAAAATCTACACAGATAAAATATCAGTTTCAAGTGTGATCAGTTTCCAGTTCAAAGTTCAGCCAGGTAATCCATGAAAACCCTCCTCAGATACACCCTTTTTATTTGGTTCCTATGATGCAGGCTGAGATTTTAGGCCTGTCAAAGTCTTCAGCTTCTGAATATGAAGATCCAATCTGACCCCTAATAGCTTATCAAGCAAGATCTAGAAGAAATGTCAAATGTTACAACAATCAAAACAACCATGAAAAAGACTGAAATAACCAGAGGAAGACAGGGAAACCTGGGTTTAAATGCCTGTTCAGCAACAAAGGTTATTTGGCTTTTCTTCAACTGCATCTAACCATGGCATAGAAAATTCCATGTTATTACCTTCATCTCATTCTCGGTATATGAGCAAGACAGCCTGTAGTTGATTTTAGCTGTACTGATGTTATATTTCTCTCTTACTTCACGTAGTCCAAGGACAGCCTCATAGTCTATAAAACCTGTTTGTCTTTGTTAGCCTTTGCTTTACTACTGTCCATCTCAGTTGAAGTATATTTAGATATTGTTCAATAGTACCAGATCAAAATTGTCATAGTTGCCCCATTTAAGTTATAATATATATTATTTTGTTAGATCTATAGCCACTGCCTTTCTTTGTTTTTGGGTTACATATTCAAGGCAACTTACAGGAGGATTTCCATTTTATCCCTAGAAATAGCAGCTTTCTTAGGTAAATTGGGCTGAGAGAAAGAGTGACTAATTCAGAGTAATCTTGTGGTTGAGGCTGGATAAGTATCTGGATCTCCTCGATCCTGGTCCCAGACCTATTTAAATTTTCCCAACCAATTTCCTTCTAAAGGTGGGCTTCAACTTCCATAATCTTTGGATGGCATAGTCATAATCCCAGAATTATGGAATTGATATCAACAATACCTGAAGAGAACCAATTGGAGAAAACTACACAGCTGTAGTGAAAAATAAGATGCAATCCTTACGTTTTTCAAACCTATTTTTGTACTGCCTGCTCATCTTGAAAGAAGTTTCTCATATGTGTTCAAATGGTCAGCTGTTAAACTGATACCAGCCTTTGAAAGAGGCTTGTGGTTACCATTCATGGACTAACACATCAAAAGTTCTAATCTGGTTCTGATGACTTTCTTCAAATGCCAAGTCAAACAGGAATGGTGGGTGTGAATGACCTTGCCTTGACCTGGACATCTATTTAAATATTCACTTGGCAATCCCTAGAGTGGAAAACAAGACAACACAACAATGTCTCTAAGCACTTAAGGGCAAATTACTCTAGTTGCTTAGTAAGTGAGAAGGAACCAGCCATTCAATTGACTCTCAGACCTGAAGATCAGATTGAGCCATACTCTTTTGATATGGCCTTAACTTTTATTGCTGATATCAATGATATCATATCATTCTTGTTGAGTTAGAGAGATCAGAGCACCAGTCATTCTATCTGGTTAAGCAGAAGAAAAAATAATAGATCCAGAGGAAATATACTGCAGAGTGCCAGTTGGAAGTGGTCAACAAGTGATAAATGACTTGGACTTCATAGTGGAATCTGAATCCCCATTGTGGGAAGAAACTTGTGTTCATGTGGTGCACAGCCAACCATAGATAACATCATTGTGCCCATTAAATGAGCCAAACTCCTTTTCACAGTACAAATGCAAGCAGCAGGTTATTCTCAAAGTACTGGTTGGATAAATTAGTATTATTGTTATTTTAAACTCCCAAATATTTAATTTCTGGTCCCATTTTTCCCTGAAACAGGCATGATGTGAAAAGTAGATGAAATTGGCATGTCACTATTAAACCAAGTGTACTCTTCCCTTATAGAGGGATGAAGCAAGCCTGACAGATCCCTTTCAGATGAGAGTTAACTGGTTAATTGTTGTGATTTCCACTCATTAGAGTTCCTCCTACATAGTTTTTCTGAATCACTAAGGCAGTGATGGCGAACCTTTTTGACACCAAGTGCCCAAACCGGAACTGGAAACTGGAAATCTAAAGACCAGCTGGCCGGTGCACGAATGCCTGTTTTTTGGCTGTTTTCAGGCCATTTGGGGGGCTGTTTTCCAGGCCATTTGGGGGGCATTTTTGGCCTGAAAAATGGCCTTTTAGGCTGTTTTTCCAGCTGTTTTCCGGTGCTCTGGCACCCGCAAAGACCAGCTAGCCAGTGCGCATGTGCCAAAAACCAGAAGAGCAGCTGGCGATGGTGCACGTGCCCACTGGGAGGGCTCTGCGTGCCACCTCTGGCATGCGTGCCATAGGTTCGCCATCACAGCACTAAGGGAAAGGTTGGCCATAGAATACTCACATTATTAGGAAGCTGGCAAATTTATGGCAAAATAAATTATCACTGCAAAACACTGTTCATTATGCAAACAGTTAATATGTAAGGTTAAGGTATTGGATTCTGGTGAATTTATGGTCTCCCGGCCCACTTTTATCCTAATCACAATTATGTAAATGCAGCCAGAAATGATGAGAAAAAATGAATATTCAGGGATTATTTTTACATGTAAAATTACAACATCAAAATGACCAATGACCTAGCAGTTTTTTTCTACTAGATTTTCTGTATTTAGACAGAATCAATGTAAAAAGTAAGTTAGGATTAGCTATGTATAATTTTCTATGGGTTTTTTTATACCTTCTTCCGGAGGCTGAATAACACTTTATACTTTTTATTGTTTATAATACAAGACTATATTTTGTAATACTAACTGAAATTCAGTTGGGTTTTTTTCTTCCTGTGAAGGAGATTTCTTCTGTTTGTTAGTAAGAAGCTGGTTATCCATCGAAGAATTTATGGCAGCGTAGGCCTGGAATCCAAAATATTGTTTTAACATAATCATATTTTTATATTTCTGTGTTCTATATGCCCTAGAGAGCAGTGTTTCTTAAAGTGTGGTCTGAAGTTCCCCCCAAGGAGTCCCTCAAGACCCTCTCAGATATCTGCAGAATTGAAATTATTTATAAGATATTGAAAATATTTGCAAACATTTAAAATAATGTTAATTCATTTCTTATTTGTTAAAATTGTTTTTTTTTCATGAATCATATTTATGTTATTATCTCATGGGTTTGATATTGTTATTTTTAC
>JAOYMU010000001.1:92178409-92190401 GCA_025802295.1 Psammodynastes pulverulentus | reverse complement strand
ATAAATGTAACCCTGGTAAACAAAGGTTCTTTTGGAGTCCTTCCTAGTTTTTAAAAATCAGAAGAATCTTTAAGAACAAAAAGTTAAAGAAACACAACCCTAGAATGGTGGACAATCCATCATTTGTGGGTTACATGTGATGCCCTGTACTACATTTGTGGTTCCCTAATACTCTGGAATTATACTGCACAATTTAGTTGCAACATTCAATTGCCAAGTCAGTGGCTCATTTTCATCAGCACCTTTCTTTTCAAAATAAAGATAAAAAGGAGGTCCCTAAAATGGAAAAAATTCTAATCTTTGCCCACTTCCAAAAGCCCTGAAATCACATCATTGAAATTTGGCTATTTTGCTCCTGAATGTAATGTTGAACTATTAGGGACATTTATGAAACTTTGAGAGTAAATTGGGCTTAGTTCCAAACTTGGGAAAGGCAGATGTTGTTCTTTGTTCTTGGATGGTGTTAAAGATATTGTAGCAGGATGTAAGCAGTTCCAAGTAAAGCTGCCTTTTGCAATTGACTGATGGTGATTTTCGCAACGTCGATGGTGTTTAAGTAGTGCTCCAGATGTTTTGGGATTGAACCCAAAGTGCCTATTTCTGTTGGTACTATCTTTGCTTTCTTCTGCCATAATTGTTCTACTTCTACATGCAGGTCTTCGTATTTTGTGATTTTCTTCAGTTATTGCTCTTCTGTTCTGCGCCTGCAGGTACTGCAACAACCACTAGCCAGTTTTTTGTCTTTCTTATCAACAGCTGCTAGATCTGAAGTGTTCTATTGTAGATGGGAATTCTAAACTCCAGAGCATTTTAGATTCTTCATTTTCTATTACTTTGTCTATTTTGTGCTCCCACCAGTTCTTGCTTGCAGGCAAATGGCATTTCTGCAGATATTCCAAGGTACTGTTGTTGCTACTATGTTATGCTGTTGTTTGTAGTCAGTATCTGATCTTCTTATAGCAGCTAACTAGGTGATCCTCTTTTATTGTTCCTTATTGTCTTTTGTTACCTTCTCTATTCTGGGTTTGTATGCATTTGTTCTTAAGACTCGGTCTTGTGGAGACAGAATTATCCCCTATCTCTTTTCTTCAACTTTCCTGCTCTTAACCTTTGCCAGGTCTTGTTATCTGCTTTGCCTCTTATTTTATATATTCACCATTTAATACTTTGCCTTGTTATGACTTTTTAGTCTTCATTTGGTCTTTCTTTACACCAGTTTCAACTCTTTGGTATTCAGTAAATGTTCATGGTGTACTATCTTCAGTGCATCTACTTTACTGGCCTGCAAATATTATTTCAATGCTGTTTGTTTTTCAACTATCTAGTGTACTTTCAAACTACGGTCTTTGGTAAGTAGACTCTGTCAATATTGCTGGGTGGATGAAGGGCATGATTCGTTGTCTGGTCTTCCTATCCAGGGCTTTTAATTCTTCTTAAGTCCAGTCCACTATTTCCTCTGTGAATCTAATGACTATAGGTGTTGTTAATTGCCTTGATGGCATTTCCTCCACTGAGTTTGGACTTTAAGATATTCATCACTCTTGTGATGTATTGACTTCTAACCTTCTTTTTGACTTAGTATGCATTAGCATTTACATTATATTTATTATGACTTCACACTCCAAACGTCTTGGGGCAGCTTACACATCAAAATATACAATTAAAACAGTTAAAACATAACAACAAAGGTTATAATCCAAACTAAACCTGGGCAAGGATTTATGAGCTTCTCAGAGCTTCAGGAGAATGGCACCATCCATATCTCTGGGGAGATACTATTCCAGAAGGCAGGGGCAATGACAGAGAAGGCATGCTTCTTTGCACCCACAAGATGGCAATGTTTAATTGAAAGGACCTGGAGTATACCTTCATGAATATATCAACTGGGCAGAAACAATTTGAGACAGGTGACCCTGTAGATATGCCCTTTGCCATGAAGGGATTGATAGCTGGTAACCAGCACCTTGAATGACACCTGGAAGCTGACTGGCAGCCAGTGCAACTCATACAGCAGTGATAACACATGAGCATAACAAGAAGTGCCCATTACTGCTCGTACTGCTGCTTTTTGAACCAGCTATAGCTTCCCAATGGTCTTAAAGGCAGCCCATGTAGAGTGCATTGCCATAGTCCACTCATTAATTGACAGGGCATGCTATTTGATATACCCAGTAGTTTTATATGGCTGATTCAAATTGTCTGGTCTTTACTCAACTGGCAGCAGAGGCCATTCCATCTGCGTTAATACTTCTATTTGTAAGAAGATATGCCTAACGTTGAACTTGAGAGCATATTTATATAAGTGGTATGTTCTGCCATTGATCTCTGGGAGTATCAAAAGAAGCAATTATTCTCATAATTGATCCTTCTACTCTTCCACTGTTAGCAGTATTTTGTTGGTTCTTCAAAAGAATGGCAGCATTGTGATACAACACAAAGAGTAGTAGTAAGCTACTTGTGATTGATATATTACATTAGTACCATGGCGAATGTGTGATTATGTGGTGCACAATATCTTTATCCCAAACCCATCTCATGCTGCTTTTGGGGCATTTCCAGTGCTACTGCTAACTCTCTTCATATGACATTCATTAGAAAACATGCTGTTGTTAATTCCAGAAAAAGTTACTCTCCAGCCTTTCTCGAGATGCTAGGATCCTCCAGATGGTTTGGCCCCAACTCTTACATTTTCCAGAGCACAATGAAACTGGCTAGGAATTATGGAGCTTATAGTCCAACACAGCTGGAGGGGCCCTGATTAGGGAAGCTTATACTAAGCAAAGTAATAGATGAAACCATATAACTGTCTGTTTACAGATGTCTTCTCGTTGTGAGCCAAGAATACTCTGTGGGTCAAAAATAGCCCTGAGGTTTACACGGATTGGTTAAACAAATCATAAAGCTTTTAACCTCATTTGAAACACAAATCCCCTAATCACAGAGCAGAAAGGTAATGTATTGTTTGCATCTTTGCCATGGGACCTGGACTCTGTGTTTTTTATTTATTTTTAGCCAATCAGAGTAGACATTGTCTGGAGGAATTCTAATATCTGTATCTGTATATATATACACACATCACTCACTGCTGTGGTTGCTGCTGCTTATTTCAACCTGGATCCATACTGTGTTGTGCTTCACTTGCATTGATTAAACTAAAGTCAGTCTTCAGATTAAACTGGCTTTACTCAAAATGTAACAGAGCAGTCTATTCAAAACTAAATTGAACTTTCAAAGTACAGCATATTATTAAGAAATTTATACTAAATGTTCAAATGAAGCCTGAAAGTATATGTGTGCTAATAATATTCAGTTTATCTTTGTAGAATTTGTTGTAGCCCGCACTATCTCTATATTTTCCTATCATGGGCTACAGTTCAATAATTCAACAACTCTGAGTGCTGTTAACACCAACCTAAAAAGCTCCATTGAAATTTACTTCTGGATTTAAAAAAAACCCCACTCAATTCTGTTGCTAGTCTCCTGATTCGTTAAACTACAGTTAGAAACTATGGGCACCTCCACAAGAAGATTCTATGTGTTGGTTCAGAATCAGTTCCAAACACCCACAGTCCTACCATATTAACTTTGTTTAAAATTGGAACAGATTCATTTGAGTTATATTACACTTGATAAAACAGCAAAGCTACTTTTTTCTTCTGAAACTACTATGCTGGCAGAAGATCTTAACAGACAGGAACCTGGTCTTACCTCCTGTGATAAAGTCCAGGTTTCACTGCAGGCCTGTAGCTTAGCAACACTGCAGAATGTTACTCATAAAATTTAATATGAGGATAATCAGAAGTTCTTGATATCAAGGCTGTCTTCTCTGGAAGAACATAGTATTTTCAATAAGTTACGTCTCTTGAGGCAATAACCAACTTTTAATGGTCCTGAAAACGTATGAGTAAAGGATTGTGAGGATGGAAAACTGGATTACAAATTAAAGCAATGAGAAAATAACAAAAGGACTCAGGGATAAATTCTATTTTAGAATATTTGTGACTTTTTTCAGGGTTCTTATGAGTTGTTCTAAGGCTGTTGTATTAAAATTGTATTGCTTGTTTGTTTATCTATTAAATGTTTAGGGATGCCCAGCTCAAGTACCTGTCTCTAGGTAGCTAAGAATAAAAAAGCAAAATAAAAACAATAAACAAAAGTATAAATAAATAGCAGCCAAGCAATCAAGCTGTAACAATACTAACAATCATTCCAGTTAATGCAACCAAGAAATTGACTCACCCAAACCATTATCCCCAAGCTTGATGAAAAAAATGCAGTCTTTAAGGAGATGTGAAAATCCAGCAGGATCAGGGCAAATCTGATCTCAGATGGGAAGGATATCCCAGGGGACAGGCATTACAACAAATCAGGCATTTTTCCCAGATCCTACCAGAGAGCATTATTTCATGGATAGGACTTGCAGCTCTCTCTCCTACTGTATCCAATGGGACATAGATTCTACCAAAAGTGATGGTCCCATAAATAATCTGGCCCCAAGCCATGGTCTTTAAAGGTAACCATCAGCACCTTGAATTGTATCTGGATGCAGACTGTCAGACAGTGCAGCTCATGGAGAAGAGGGTTTTTGGGTGCAATTTGTAACTATTGTCTACTGTGTAGGCACATTTCATCACTCTTGCATAAGAGGCACTTCTTTTATGCTCCTGCTGCTGTTGATATTATCAGATGCAAGTTTTCTATCAGTAAGGACAGAAACATAAAATACTTTTTCCACAAGTATTGAGATTAATGCTTATTTTGAGGGCTATATGGTTTGTTCTATATTTTATTAAAAATATCAGGCTAATAGCAATTGGAAGGGGTTTTCTTTTCTTTACTTTGCTTTTGGAATGGAGCCAACAAAATAAGCATTAATCCAAAATACTGGGGTTTGAATTATTACTTGCCAAGGGTGCAAGTAAATAAAAATGGGGAGGATTGTAGCAACATTATTGGATTGTTGTTTTTTTGCTGGAAATATATTAATGCACCCAGGTAGGAGGGAGGGAGAGAGGGAGGGAGAGGGAGAGATTAAAATGTGGCACTCTATAAATCAGAGTGACAGTAAGAACACATGTGGCCTTCTACCCAAATGCTTTTACCTGTCATTTCAAACATAAGAGAATTTTGTCTGGATTTTCATTCCATTACCTAACAAATTTAATCCATCATCTACAGAAAATCCAGATATCTTAACTATTCTACTATTGCTGGATCGTTTTGTTTTTTCTTCAGTTCATTTGGTTTCATATAGACCGAAAACCCATTTTTAGATTAATAAAGGCCATTTTGAAATATGGAAAACCTAAGATTTGAGGATTTCTAAAAGATTTTCTCTTCAGAAAAAGGTTGTCAGAGCTTTTTTTTTTTCAGCAAAGATTGGCTCTTTGTGGTAGCTACCCACAGTCTGTAAACATCCCACCATTTATTAATTTCTGTTGTTTCTCAGTTGACAAGCAACATCAAATTTATTAAAACAAGTTTTGCCTGAGCTAATTTGTTTTCTGAATTAAATTGCCTCCAGAGGGCATTTTTTATTTATTATCATTATGCTTTATTTCATAAACTTTAATTAAACTATTTTACCTCATCTGAGTTTTAATGTAAGCAGTTCTGAGTACATTTCATAAAAGAGGAAAATTGACTAGATAGCTATGATTCCTAATAATATAATATGCTTTTCTTCTTGCATATTATATTATTAGGAATCACAACTATCTATTCATCGAACTTATTTGTTGATTGATTGCAACTAATATATCCAAAAGAAATGTAATGGTGTCTGAGAGCTGCTAATTAATAGAACTTTACAGACTGTATTCACAGACTAAGAAAGTTAGACACCCCATACTTAAATCCCTTTTATAATTCACTAATAGGATTTAATCATACAGTTAAACTTTTACTCTGAGGATTTCTAGGGATAGTTTCCAAGTGATTTAGATATCACACTATTTGTGTCTTTGAAAGTTTGCACAAGCAACCAGGTTGCCCCAAGCCAGCAGTCATTTTGGATAGCAGTACTGTATTAATAGTGGTATCCATTAAATAGCACATAATCTGTAGATAATACTGGAACTTCCATTTTGCAAATTTGATGTAATGGGAATTTCATCTGAACTGCAGTAGCTCAAAATAGCAAAAATGTTTTGGACTACCTCCCCATAACAGCTTTGTAGGAAATAGCAATATAGCACATATATACCATAAATTGTGGAATAGGATGGTCTCACTTGAAAATTGAGCTTTGGATGTTGTAAATTTACTTACAATAGCCACTTTATTTTCCCTATTATTGATCCCAGTAAAGTTCCAAATCTTGAGCTATAAGGTGGCCTTGGTAGTGAACTGAATGGAAATAAGCAAACTGAAACATAAACAAGATAAAATAGAACAATAAAAGAGCTGGTCTTTTCTCAGGCTTTGAGTTATGTTGGTTGGAGATCTTTGCTAGGCATGATACGTGTTTTTAAGGGTTGGCCAGATTTGCTATCTTGTTTTATGTTTTGCATTTAGACTGTGTTTTTTTTGGGGGGGGGGGGTTAGTTTTGGTTTTTATACTGTGAGATGCCTAAAATTGATCCGGAGTTGTGTGGCATCTAAATTGAAGAAATAAATAATAAACAATAAACCTGCTGGTTGGAGATACTAATGAACTAAAATGAAGTACAGAGTCTCTTCAGGATCAAATTAATCATGGATGTTTATTCCTTTTCTGCTTTTTTTCCCAGGATTTTTCACTTATTTTTATTGATTATATCCAGGGGTGGGATCTTCCCGGTTCTGCCCAGTGCGGGAGATTCAGTAGCTAAGGGAAGCCTCCATTCCACAGAGAGGAACAGGAAGCAAAATATCCATGTTGCCCTCCCCCCATCCTGATTCTTATCTGGTCTTTGTCAGGTCACATTGATTGTTTTTGCAAGCCCCAGCTGGGGGATGGAAAGCAGCACGCTTGCGTTTTTCCAGTGTGCACGTGCGATCCCAAACTGGTAGCTAACCAGTTAGATCCCACCCCTGATTATATCTCATTATGAAAGACTTTGATATGAAGCAGGCTATAAATATTTGAATAACTGCCTACTAGATCATCTCTTTCCACAAATAATAATCAGTAGAGACAGAGTGCCATTTCAATGCTTATCTTGCTTATGCATTTTAGAAGACTAGATAAGGCCATAGTTTGACTAAACATTGGAAACATTTCAAATGGGATTTATAGATTTGATCATTTTCTTCCCCTCCATGATTGAAGCATTGCTCAATATTTTATTAAATATATAATTATTGAGTTCTCATTACTGGAATCAAAAACGAATCTTCTTTATTTCTTTAGGTTCCATAATCCAGTTTTAAAGAGATTACCTAATATTAAGTATTCAACATTGATTCTCACGGAATATATATATTATTTGTTTTGCTGGAAATTAAGGTTACTGTAAATGACTGTGTAATAGAAGAATATGTAACTTGTTTCTCTAGACTATTTTGAACATACTTTGCATTAGCCTCTTTCTAAATGATTTTGGCTGTGTGTTGCTGTGCTTGAAAATATTAAAGAAATGCAAAAATGTGTGTACATGGCTTTTGTAAAGCATACAGGAAATCAGAAAAGTTGCCACTAGGTATAATAGGATGATAAGTTAAATACATTAAAAGACGGCAAGGAGGTTTGTTCAGAAAATAAGTTCACAGAAATTAATAGAAAAAAGAGTTTAGGAAAAGAAATACAAAAAATACAATAACAGGTGAAATCAATACAAAAGCATTATTAAAAACATCAACATGAACAATAAAATTTAGTTCAATTAATCAGAAACAGGAGGTTGGATTGTTGAATGACTAGAATTAAGGGCATGTTAGAAGTCAGTAAGGATAATATTGAAATTAATTATTTCTGCCTTCACTGAATATGTTATTTTGAGATATTATAAAGTATTGATAGAAATAATACTAACAAGAGAATGAAATATATACAAGAGACTGTTTTTAATCTTTACTGACATTCTGTATTAAAAAATCAATTCAGTATGGTATCAATCCAGAGGTTTAACCAAACTGTAAAGTGACTGATACCATATTTTAATCTTTGTAATTAAGCTGGTGGTATTGATTTTATTTGGAATTCTGCAGGTGTATTGCATTCTCTTCTTTTCATGTTTATGTTCTCTTTGTATTCCCCAATAAACTTTTTTTAATCTATAAATATGGCTTTCTTAGTTTATATAAAAAAATATCGTTAAATCTTTTGCCCACATGCAAGAATATACAATTACATAGCCTCTAATAAGGTTTGTTAAGTTCTATATTTCTGGACTTTGGATGAGAAAATCCGAAGTACTTCCCTTTCACTTTAGCCTCCTAAAACAGGACTAAAAGGAGAAGTCTACTGTAGAATCCCCCAATTGGACAGATTAGGGAGTGTTATTAGTTCAGCTAGACTAGTAGCAATCTATTATAATTAGTTTTTTACTAGAAAATATTTGGAAAGAGTTTTCCAGAAAACTGTATACCGATAAACAGAAAGGTTTATACAGTCTAACTGACTAATGACTGTAACATGTCAATAGGTAAAATCATGATTCAAGATAAAAATCAGGAATTGACGTGAAGAACACTAAGTCTTGCTTAAGATGAATCAAGACAGTTTCAACAAAATAAGGTTCTATCTAATTCACTTTTAGAATCTTCTATGTGTCAACATGCAGGGGGAGGTGATCTAATAGGCATTGCTAATGTTGACTTTCAAAACAGTTTTTTTTTTCAAAATCCCTCATAAAATAAATTTAGGAAAGATGAGTAAAAGGACAAATCTTTCTGTAAATCTGTAACTGGCTAAAAGAATAAGAAGCTGAGAAAAGTAACAAATGAAAGGATATAGAAAGGACTCATTTCACAGTTCTGAGGGAGACTTCATGGACAGTTACAGATCAGATAAACATCAGCAAGGTAATTAGTAAAACTGGGAATTTATATAGACTTGTTTGGAATAAGTCGTATTAATATTCTTACTATATGGGAATGCATTACTAAAATTAAACAATTTAATAAATGAAAGAAAATAAGGGGTAAAAAGAGAAGAAATCCTTTTTTTTTTTCCAAAAATAACTGAAAGAATTTACAAAGTCCATTTTCCTCCTATTAAATTAAAGTGTGTCTTGCCTGTGTCAGCAGGAAACAAATCCATCACAAAACAAATGGCTGTTTTCATTGCCAAGTCTATCCTGCTTCTGGTGCTATATTTTGCAAAATTATGTAATTCAGATTAGTGGGTGCATCAATTATTACAAGTACACCGAATGGTTTTCTCTAATGACATCATTATACTATTCCACAGTTTTGAGATTCTGGACTCTGCTTTGTTTATCTTCCCCTCTTCCACCCATTTTGGGCATCTGACAAGTTTAAAATAATGTGAAATGAAGAAATATACCGGGAAATGTTGCACAATCATAAACATGTGTCTATTATGTTTATCTTAGCAACACCAAGCAGATTCTAATACAGGCCATTTTGAATAGGCACAGGGAAATACCAGTGAAGAAAGAGACAGAAAGAGGAGGAATTCAAACCTACCATATTTGTTTAGCTAGCTAGATTCTTACAGAGCTTAATATTTTAACCTGACTAGCTGCTGAGCAATCACCTATCTTAATCTACAGAGAAAAGTTGTTGAAAATGATGCAGAATATATTTATACACAAAATAATCAGCCAAGCACAGTTCAGTACCCCTGATTATTTTCATGGTGGACAATGAGGCATAGTCAGGTAACATATATGCCTTGTCACCATTTCAGAATTACACAAATTTTAAGTTGTATAAAGTACTCAAACTTTTATTTCTTTTTTTGGGGGGGAAATGGAAAATTTTCTTTACAGTCTTGTCTTGGTTAAAAGAGAAGGTGGAGAGAAGCTGATTTCAAACATTAGGAAAGAGGAAGCAAATATGAAAGGAACTCAAGAAACTTAATGACAATTGAGAGGGCAGATTCTAGGAACGAAATGGCTGAGACAGAAACTCAAAGAGGAGAAGATATTCCTGTGGTTATACTGCAACAAATCATCTCGCCTGCAAGATAATGGGTGGCAAAGCATTATAGATATGGTGGAACATTTATTCTGATATATGGTATAAATCAATGGGAATGAAATGAGGCCAAGGCTAGGTAATCAACAGAAAAATTTGCATTATCAAAGTATTATCTACCATTATAAACTGCCAGTAAACCAAAGATAGCAATAATTAAATATCTATCCAGCATCTTGCAAACTGATTTTACGGGACAGCTAGGAAACATTTAAAATCAAAACATTCAACCTGTTGAAACATTGCTCCTAGTGTCTTAAGCAAACATTTCCATATGCAGGAGCATTTACAGCTATGGAACAGCTTAAGATCTATTTTCTTCCACAAAGCTGGTGCATTCAGGAACAGATGGGAAAGTCTTAAAATCCTATTATTTCTTTAAATAAACTTTCTCTAAGCCAAAGGGGGAAAGAAGGCCTTCATTCTATGCAATAACAATTTGGCACTGACAGGCGGAGCTCTTTATTAGAACTATAGCAAAGATTTCCCAAATCTCCAGCTGTGCTGCTTTTACAACCGCCATAACCTCAACCAGTATAATATTATTGGCTGGGGATTATGGGAGCTTACATCCAGGCTGTCTAGAAGTTACCAGGTTGACAAAGGTTCCTATAAAACTTTTCAGGCAAGTATGATTAAAGACCACTGCTTTTTACAGGACTTTTCTTCCCAATAGATTTGGCCGTTTCCCCTTTACTGACTAATATCACTTTCTAGAGCCATCAGCTGTTGGTGAAACAATATAAAGGCACTTTTTCTTAATGTTTTAGCAGTACAATGGTTGGATATTTTTAGATGTCAGGTTATTACCAAAGAATCCAGGATTGTAAATAGAATGTAGAGTAAAAAAGAAATCCCAGAAGAAAGCAATTATTCTGCAACAAAACCAGTCTGATCTCTCCATACAATCATCAAGGATTGGGTGTGGCACAATTCTACCGTGCACACATTGATTTATTTTACAAATATGCATTTTACAAATAACTCAAAGCAGTAAACATACCCAGCATACCTTCCTCCTTCTATTTTCCCCACAAAGAGAGTGACTGGCCCAAAGTCACCCAGCTAACTTTCATGGGTAAGACGGGACTTGAACTCATGGTCTCTTACTTTCTAATTTGGTTTCTTAACCACTAGACCAAACTGGTTCTCTGCACTGGCAATGTAATTTGTGTCTTCATTACTGTTCTGTCAGCCCAGGGGTAATTGGATGATGCAAGAAATGACAACCAAGGATCCCCTGAAACCCCTTTTTTGTTTTCTCAGACAACTGATTCTGCATTGCTTCTTTCCTGGCCAGATTTCCTTGTCTCTTCCTTCTCCTTGCTTCATTCGACTGCTTAGGGGACCTGGTTTGCAGGTCGCAAACTTGACTCTGATCTTCTTCGAGCAGAGCTTTGGCAAGTTTATGCCAGCCAGCCAGGCATGCTGGATGATTTTGTTTATTAGGCCAAAGAGGGTGCTTCTCTCCCACATTCCCAGGAATGGAAAGTCAAGACATCTTTGGCATGTCCTGGTTTACTTGGTTGTAACTATGAATGCAATCAGGTAAGAAGTAAACTGCATGCTAAAGATGTCTTGACACATGGGAAGCAAACTTTATCTTGCTACTAGGTGGAAGAACTTCATATTCCCAGGGAAGGGTTTTGCTTCCTTATGTCTGGATTTACTCTTCAGAGAGGGCTAATTAACTAAGTTGGTCAATAATGAAATATTATAATGCTAAAATAACTAGTAAAAATAGTATAAATTGTACAACTAAGGTAGAGTCCACTAAATATAGAAAAGTAATAGTATAGAAAAGTGTGTGTGCCTATGCATACGCATATACACACACACACACAGAGAGAGAGAGAGAGAGAGAGAGAGAGAGAGAGAGAGAGAGAGAGAGAGAGAGAGAGAGAGA
>JAOYMU010000001.1:92163631-92178360 GCA_025802295.1 Psammodynastes pulverulentus | reverse complement strand
CCGGGGGGGGGGGGGAGAGGGAGGAAGGAAGGAAGGAAGTAGAATTATTATGCCTCAAAATACAATTCATACAGTTAGAATCTGTATTGTTAAAATGCTAACAACAATACTTGAAAGGCTGTCAGCTTCACCTCCTGCTGTGATGTTTGCCATTTGCTCCTAAAATAATCTGCTTTTTTTTACTTGCTTTCTTACTTGCCTGCCCCATTGTTCCTTTTTCATTTCACAATAAAATTTATTCTTAAAACATACAGCAAGATTGACAAGGAAATAGCTATTAGCACTTATGTTCCGCTTTCATAGTGTTTTACAGCACTCTCTAAGCAGTTTACAGAGTGAGCACATTGTCCCCAACAATCTGGGTCTGCATTTTACTGACCTCAGAAGGAAAGAAAGTTGAGTGACCCTTGAGTCGGTGAGAATCAAACAGAATTAGCCTGTAATACTGCAATCTAACCACTGCACCCACCAAAGCTGTTTTACTTATCCAGTCGGATCATAAACAAATCATTTATATACATGGTGGAGCGAACACTACAATGTAAACAACTGTAATTGTAATATTTATAATGTTGCTATAATGATGTATGATTAATGTATGGAAAACATGCCAAAAAAATCAAGAAGAAGTGAAATACTAAAATGGACAAGAGATGATGGAGATAGAAATAGAATACCTACTAATATAAGATGTATGTTATTAAGATATAGAATAGAGGTAGAAATTAGAAAGGGGGAAAACATTATTATGCATATTCCTATATAATATTTTAAAATCAGTAAGTAGATGAAAGAACTAGAAGTTGAAAGATGATTGTATTATGTACAATGTTCTTATAATGATGTGAGTATCATTAATGTAATTAAGATTACCAAAATTGTCAATATTATCACTATTAGGCATTTGGTAGCAAAATTAGTGATACCCAGATGCCATACTGTTCATGTATTCAATATTTATATATATTTAAAAATATTTTTTTTAAAAACATTTTAAAAAATGCTTTCTGTGGGAGTTCCCCTTTTTACATATTTACTCTAGTTCTATTGGAAACAAGGAGTAAATATTGCTTTTCTGAGCAGCCTTGATTGTTGATCAATGACAGCTTCAAGGACTGAAGAAAACTATTCCCCACCTCCCAGCAAACAGAGAAAATCAGGCAGACCTGTACTGAGAAGTGTCCTAAGGTTTGCCTCCCATTCCTATAGGACCAAATTGTTCTTCTCAAGTATATCAACAAACACTAAAACACACACACACACACACATCTTCTCATCTATGCTAAGTTCAATTCCTGTTGACTCATCCACATAGTGCTGTACTGCAAATTCAGCATCTATTATGATTATATTTAACATTTATACATATTACCAACATAAACCCCAACTGATTTTATTTCCTCATCGTGATTTGGCTGCGCAGAATCGCCTTGAACCACAAAATGGGCAGCAAATAAATGATGTAGTAGTAGTAGTAGTAGTAGTAGTAGTAGTAGTAGTAGTAGTAATAATAATAATAATAATAATTTTCACTGAGCTGAACAGGGTTTACTCCCCAATAACATGCCTTTCTTCCTAAATCCCATCAGTGCTCAACCATTCTGACAAGGTCAGTAGAAAAATAAGCGCTGCCTGACTATGACATTTGCATGGAGGTATTGCCCTTCTCATTTCAGCTAGACAAAATACTCGAGGCAGCATGCCCACTCTCCAGGCTTGCAGCCATAAGGTAATATTTCTACCATATGAGGAAAACTCAAGAGCAATCATTTAGCAAGATCAAAGAGTAAAAGAACTCTTTTCTAACTTTTCCCTCTTTGGCTCCTTTTTCTCATCTTTGATTCTCTACTGGCCACTGATTGGTATGCCCAGATATCATGAGTAGAGTTGCCCTCCTCCCCTCCAAGGCTAAGCAGTCTTCCCATGCCTCTTTTGCACTGTTTTTTTTGAGAAGGTCAAAGGAGACATTCAATCGTGGGATTCAAAAAAAATTTACTACTGGTTCTGTGGGCATGGCTTGTGGGCGTGGTGTAGCTTGGTGGGAGAGGCAAAATCTCTATTCCCATTCCACTTCAGGGGAAGGATACTGTAAAATCTCCATTCCCTCCCTACTTCTGGGGGAAAGTTACCACCGATTCTCCAAACTACTCAAAATTCCTGCTACTGGTTCTCCAGAACTGGTCAGAACCTGCTGAATATCACCTCTGGAGACATTCCTAGGGTTGATCCATGCCTTCAAATGGCAGCAGATATCACAAATGGAGTCAGCTGAAGAATTTGAAAACTGGCAGCAAACCTCAAGAAGATCATGCTCTTACTCTTCATGTTGGCCACTCACAGAATGGACTTTCTACTGTCTCCCTGCCATGTCTCCTTAGCCAGCTAATGAAAACTCTACCCTTAATCAGCTTTCATGATCCTCCAGGCTCTGAATTAAATTTAGATTCAGAACAGAGGCAGTGAGGTGGATTGTAGATGTAAATTTTAAAAGCTTGGGATTTATTCTGTCCTGCCTGGTTCAAACCAGTCCTCCCTCTCAGGAACAACAATAAATGTTGATCTCCTACTGTAAGGCAACAGTTGCTGTAATGTGTAGTAGTGCATGCAATTCAAATGTAGAAGGAGCATGTGGAAGCGTTGTTTTCTTCTAAACAGTTCTCTTCTGTACTTGTTGGCAAAATCCTGACTCCAACAGGAAAAGTCAAAGGTCCTTAGCAGCCCAATCAAGTATGCATTGATTCAAAAGTAAGTCACATTGCAGTCACTGGGTCTTATTCCCAGATAAAGGAATATTGGATTACAGCCTTCAAGTACACTTGAGAAACGCAAGTGGTTAGCAAATGCCAGGAGCATTTCTGATGGCAGAGCCTGAAATCAGTGTTGCAGCCCTTAAGTATAAAAGCAGCTTTTATTTCCTGAGGACTGGTAGACCCTACCCTAGTTTGTGAACTCAATAACTCAAGCTCCTTTAAGGTGCTTATTGGTTTTCAACAAATTGCTTCATAATAAAAAGCAAAAACCCATAATCACCCTATTATTTGTATCTTCACCTTTAGTATTATTGCTTTTTCAAACTTGTCTTTTTCGTGAACGGTTGCATGAAACCCACGGCAGAAACCAAAGATAAAGGAAACTGTTTTCAGCAAAGCTTTACCAGATGATGTTGCCGAGTCTACCTATTAGAAACACATTGTTCATGTCTGTTTTTATATTCATGTAAAGAGCTGTTTTTAATGGAGATGTTCTATCCAATGACAGAGTCTTTCATATCCTTTTTAAAGAGTAGTCATCCACAAGCTCGTTACCATTTTTTCTCAGAATTAACAATGTGCATATATACATAGAACCAAAACCAAGTGGGGGGAGTATAAATAGATACAACTTTAACTTGGGCTTCCACTGCAACCCAATCATCACTCCCACTCAAGCTAGAATTATTACAGTTAATTAAATTGGCATTTTTTTAAAATTAGGCTACTGTTCAAAAGTAAATAAAGTCTCTATCAAGTCAAACCTGACTCCTGAATTTCATCTTGTTTCTTGAGTACTGGACAGAAATGCTTAGCCACTTAGCATTCTTTTAAGATGCTTTTCACTTTTCCAATCTAGTCCAGTATTGTTTGTAAACATCCTTCAGGAAACAGAAATGAAAAATAAGAGCGTAATTCCAGGGAAATTGACCCCATTGATAATAATGGAAGCTGATCAAGAATGCTGACACCCTTCCGCTGTGATCCTATCAAGTGCCTGTTCACAGCTTCTCAATGGGTTATGCCAGCAGTCACCAGTTTACAACTTGAATCGTAATTTGGAAATTACTACATATGATTCTGATAAAATTTCACGGATCACTTAGAATCAAACTTTTCAAGCTTGATATTCATTCATCTCAACTTGGATTCTTGTGACTACAACTAGCTGTTCTGGACATCTCTTCTCCGCTAAGTTCTTGTCTAGTATCAAGTGTGTATAGTTATAGGTAAAGATGTACTTCCCTCACATTAACAACAGTGGTAACAACTGGCCAGAAAAGTCTGTTTTTGTTATTATTGGTAGGGAGGGGTGTTTTAGGATGTCCTAAGTTTTTTTCAGAAATAAAAGTTCAGCTGCTGTAGGAAACCTGAGCTGAGATCTGGAAAATTGTATAAAAAGATAAACTATAATACGGATGTGATATTGTTGAAGTTATTTGTAATGACAGCTCACCTTACCGGAGTGGTATAAGAATTTATAAGGCAACATACTAAAGCAACCTTCCCCATCTGATCAATCTTAGAATATCAAACTTAAATTCTCTGTACTAAGTCTTTATGGACGATGGACATGCTAGCTAGGAATCTGGAGAACTGAAGGCATTGGATTAGGACTACTAGGTCATCCACATTTCATTCCCCAGTTAGTCACAGAACTCAGATTGGAACAATCACCATCCCTTTGCCCAATTACTTGAATGATAAGTCTGAATAATATGAGCGTATTATCTGAGAGGATATAAAGGGACAAGAGAAATACACACGATTGACATTTCAAATACATATAATAACAAGCTTTAAGAAGAATTATATTACATAATGTAATCATGATTTTAAGAATTATATTACATGATGTAACCATGATGTTTAAGAAATATATTACATGATGTAATCATAATTTTTAAGAATTATATTATATAACGTAAACATGATCTTTAAGAAGAATTATACGACTGTTAATTTTGTGGGACAAAAACAGCCCATTATTTTTCAACTGAACAAATTTCTATGTAAGCTGTTTCATAAAGCACTGAAATATGATCCTTTCTTCGCTTTCTGTTTACATCAGCAGAAACCCTGAGCAGCCCCATATTCCTATTTGATCACGTGGCATTGGCCTTATCTCACTCCAGCCCGTGTTTAAACAGATGTATGCAGATGCTTTCCCTTCTGGGAAAAATGGCCACTTTTTTTCCTTTTTAATATGATACGGAGCCATAGGGCATAAACTGTAAAAACAGCCTTGAATACCAAGAAGATTCAAGGCAACACATTGCTATATCATCAATATCTTCTCTCTGTGTGGCAAACTCTGGAGCTGCATATAGTTATTTTGGAATACGAGTTTCTGATAACATTGACCGAGAGGTTTGTGATCCTTGGTTATATAATGCATTTATGCACAAAGCTGAACAATGTGGGTCTTCTATTTTTTGAGGTTGTACTGAATATTGAATGGGCAAGAAAAAGGCTGTGTTCCTCAAACCGGTCTCTTCAGCTGCTCAATGTGGGTGGAGACATTGTGAGGATCTAAAAACTGATTTCATTACTGTTATATCAAGCTAGACCTATTTGGAGGGTGCTAGTTAATGCTGCAGTGGAGAAATGAACTTCAGAGTTGTGCTGCCATATTGTTCTGAGCCACAAACTATCTAGCTACAAATTACCTAGCCTAATTCCTTATCCCTATGGGTGATATGTATCTTCCTCAGCTTCAGATTTTCTGGCAGAGGCCTGGGAGTCTGAGGCTTCTGTGCAATAGTTTAGCTGTTCCTAGCAATGCCCTGTTCTGTTCAGAGAGCTCTGATGTTGTCCGTGGGATCTGTTGGAGCCACTCTCCCTAAGTGTTCCTATCACCACTGGAGCCATTTTAGCCTTTACTGGGATCACTTTAATGACATATATGTGTGTATGTGAATAACATAAACACGCACACACACTGTAATAAAGCACAGCCCACATCTCTTTGAAAACTAAAATTGTAATCCTACACAAGATTCCATGGGAATGTTAATTCTCTGTAGATGTGTAAACAATTACACAATCAAGAAATATCTCCCATGAAGAGTTATTTGGAAATCAGCCACTGAGAAACTAGGGTTATAGGCCAAAGATGGAGAGGTTGAAAAATATATCATATACCAGAGTCACCTTCATGAGATGGGCAGCCTACAAGTTTGATTAATAAATAAATAAATAAAATAAAATAAAATAAAATATTCTGGAAGAAGAGAATGGCAAGCCACTTCCAAGAAGCCACTTCCGCCATAGATGTGTCCATGAAGTAGTAGGAATGAAGGAGACTGCATTGAAATGTGTACAGACTTATAGTTTAAGTGATGCTAGTATGCTAGTATTTTTTTTACACCAGGGTGGGAGATAGTGGAATTCAGAGAACCATAAAATAGTTTCAGGAATGTTCAATTGACCAGGTTCTTATCTACCCACTACTGTCATTTACATCAAGGAAATAGCCATCAATTTCCTGAAGATCACTTTGGGAAAAAACGATGGGCAGCTTTGTCCACAGAGGAAATCAAACGATAGCACTTTACATTACTTGAAAAGGCCAGGGCAGAGAAGGTTCTTCTGCATCATCCTTCTTCCTGCTTTTGTCAAACACAAAACAATAATGAAAATTGCCTGTTGCCTTTACTTCCAGGGCTAGAATGTACAGAGATCGATGGCCCTCCATCTATAGATGCTGCGTGAAGCCGCCAAGAACATTTGCACATGGGATGGCTGCCCATCTAACACTGGGGCCAAAGTTAAAATGGTGTTAAAGGGAGCGCCCCAAAACTTGGCATCACGGAAGAGAATCCACCAGAACTGGCTTTGAAGTCATGTTCGGATAGGAGAGAGATAGAAAAAGGCCAAAAAGGGTCAGTTGTGAAGTGATTTGCCAGCCTCCCAGATTCGTGTTCCTTCCAAGTCCCATCAGAGGCAGCCACCCAAAAACATGTTGGATTTTTACTCTCAGCTAATCTGGAGAGCCCCAGGATTAGGGAAGGCAGAGCAATTAGTATCCGAGACTATATAAGTCCCCCTCCACTTTACCTCTCATCTAAGTATCTAAGGATGAATAGCTGAACCAGTGGAACTTCTCTCTTCATGAGTCAAGGAAAACTTTTGTCTCCGAACCCCACATTTAGACTGAGGCTTCAGGAGGGAGACAGGCTGGGAAGTATAAACAGGTTAATTCTGTATATCAATTTCCTTTGGTGTCTTTCAAAAGGGTTGGATTTTAATCTATAGGAAACCCACCACTCCCATGGTTGGCCCATAGTAGTTGGGTGGATTAATAAGTGAAAATAGAAGCTGTAACCCATAGTAGCTGATAGTGGGAGAAGGCTGAGATAGATGATCCCCTAGGGCATATTTAACTAATCTTGAAGTTGCCTAACCACTGGAAGACCTTTACTCTGCACAATATCACACTTTCCCTTCAGCTGTTTTAAAGGCCAATAAAAGAAGATGCCCTATCCCAAGAGACAACACCCCTATGACTCCAGACATAGAAACAATAGAACATCTACTTCTCTAGTGCCTGTTCTAGAGAGACAATCGAACTAACCTTATCTCACCATTATTGCATAAATTGCTAGGGTGCACAGGACAATTCCGCAGCTCTCAGATACCAGCCCTGCTATGACATAAAATGTTGTCGGATTATGTTCAGCAGACTTAGAGCCCATCCGAAGATGACCTCTGCCATAAAGCAGTTTTAATGAGCACCTAGTGAGTCCATCATTATAAAGTGGTCAGTGTTATGATCACTTTAGTTTGCCATGCGCCCTCCAATACCCCTCTCCTGCTCCTACCCCTCCTTTGAAACATTTAAAAGATCTTTTTAGACTGTGTTTTTATACTTCTTATATTTTTACCTATCGTTTTATTTTGTACTATTTGTTATGCTTTTTGATTCCTTGTATCTTGCCCCCCTTGTGCTGGCCTTCAGCGACAGTAATAAAGGTTTAATTGATTTGAGATAGAGAAAGAATGCAAAATCCGACCCATTTTGTCTCTTTGTAATTTGAAATTTGGAAATGTAACTTTCTGAGTTGGGGGTTGCCATGACCTCACTGTAGGTATATAAAGCTTCTCTTCATTACTGATATATCAGCATAGCAGTGATTTGACAATGCCATAAATCACTATCAAAGAAATTGCCTTAGTCCATATAAGATTAAAGCCACTATCAAGTCAAAGAGGCATAAGGAAAGTTCTCTTCCCACTATCCTGTATTTATTTTCCAGTTAAGAGTTTAAAAAAAAAAAACATGTGGAAGAGCAGAATCAGTTAAATGAAGCCTGTGTGGCTCGCAATTTGGCTCGTTCCTTGTCCAGCACCCAACATAGGAAACACAGCGGTGTTTGGGGAGAAGAGGGAAGAAAGAAAGATGGCGACGACCTTTTAGAGTAGCCCTGAGGAGCTCCAGCCAGGACTGAAATTTCCTTCAGGAGACGACAAAGAACCGTTCTTCCCAAGAAGAGATTTCATCCTTCCCAAGACGATCCTCATCCACCCACCTAATCCCAACCCGAGACAACTCTTAGGCCATCTCCAACTCCGGCTTTTTTTAAAAAGCTGTAAGAAGGGGTACAAGGCAGCCCAGTTAACTCCCCTCAAGAGGGGAGTGGCTGGGATTGAAGCGCAAGACAAGCTGGTCAGCAGGTTGAAAAAGTGACCAAGAACTTCCCAAAGGGGGAGGGGGGCGACACGAGCTTCAAAGGACTACTAGTTTTGACTTTCCATACAGAATGTTCCTTATCTTACTTGGCGGCGCTCTCCGTTGCAGGGATAAACTTTATCAAGTACATCTACAGCCCATTCCTTGCCTTTCCTGCGAAGCAAAATCACACCCGGACTTTATGTTTACCTCCGAGTATAGTCAGTCTCGCATATTCGCTGATATGTCATTTTCATGCATAGACTAATGCTCGTTTTGGTTCCTCCGGGTTGTATCTGGAAGGGCTTTTGTCAGAGTTAATTCAGAAAATAAATGTCCTGAGACTAGAAGTAGCCTGGCAATAGATTTTTCACCCCTTCGATATAATTTGCACGCGGTCGTATTAATCCTCCAAGATAATCTTATTTATATACATACAGTGAGTTCTCGGGCTTTTTCTGATCTCCTCTCCTTTGAATGCACATGAGTCCTTCACAGTCTTGTCTTTTCTTTCTTCCTATTCAGACCCTTGCCTATAATTGAAACGAGGACAATCTAACGTGGATTAATTCAGCAGAACGCACCTAAACTGCAGCGACCATCCGACACACCCATCCAGGTGCACCTGGCGCCCCGCATGCGCGCGATCCCTAGTCCTTCATTCTTGGAACGCGCAGCACGGCCTTTTCCCTGGCAGTTTTTTTGCAACGAGGAGGTCCCTAATGGAGCAGGATCCACAATTCCCGCTCTAGTCCGGCGCGGTTCCTTGGCGAATGAAGTAGTGCAGTTTAGGAATTTAAGTGGATGTTCTAAAGCCCCGAGCCCATCCACTTAATGGGAATAAAGTGCGAGGAAGGAAAATAGACGGTTAAACCATTTACTCTGAGTACGTGTGCAAGAAATTCAAGTCCCACGTAGGCGAGGAAGGGGCAGAGCTCCCTAACCGCGGCGCTGGGAAGCGACTTTACCTCCACCGGCTCAGATTGCGAACGGTTTTAGGTCTCTTTCAGTACAGTTCTTGCTGTGTCCGAAATGCTTCTCACTACCTGCCCAAATTAAGGAATGGAGATCTTAGTTGGAATACCCTGGAATAAGCTCAATGGAAACCAGAAGGGCTTATTTCTGAGTAGACAGATAGTGAGCAAGAGAGCTGAGGCTTCCCTTAAACACACAACCATTACGTTGAGTTTACTTCTGGTGCGATTTAGTAAACGATGCTCGGAAGGATGGGCAAAAAAGAGGTTTTCTTGCGGTTTTCAGACCGCAAGAAGCTTCTCAGACCGAATCTCTCTGGTGCTGAAGAATGGACTTCCAAGTCCACGGGCATTATTTAACCAGATAGCTCTTCCGTTTATTTTAACCCCGTGGAACGAAACCCATCCTTTTTATTCAGAAAGAGGAAATACTTGGGCCGCATGTATCTATTTTGGTTCCTATTTGTGTGGGCGGGGAAAATAGCGTCGGATTCAAAAGAAGCTTCGGGTTCCAGAGCCTGCCTTGCCGCGAAAGTGAAGTTTCAATTAGACTAAAGGAAACGCGCTCCGAATCCCAGCCTTAACGCGGGGTACAAGCGATTCCTCCAGAGGCGCTCCGAGAAGGAGCGTTTCGGGTGCCACAAAGCCAAAGTTTAGGAAAATGAATGATCTCCGTTCTGTTTCTGCGGAATTTATATTCCGGATTTGGCCGATCGACTGTGCTGGGGTAGTCGGGTCTGGACTATAAATGGTCCCTTCCAGCTCTATTCTGAATTATTATTTTAAAGATAAGCCAGGGACAAACGCTGAGATTTTTACCTGAATAAACTACATGTAGGCGGATGTGTGCTGAAAACGGCAACATTCCCAAGCAGGACTAATCAGGACAGGTTTAAGTATATACCCCATCCCAATAGAAAACAAAATCGATGGTTTGGACCCAGACGATCGTTTCCAATTTATAACGTTTAAAATTCTTACTGCTACTTTAAGATTCATTCGCCAAAGTAACACTGGTTTCCCAATACCATATTAGTCCTATTGGCCATTGGGCTACTGATGCTGGAGTTTAGGAATGTTACGGGTTTGGGGCCATTGACTTGCTTAATCTTTCGATCCCTTTCCACCATATCCTCGATGGGGGAAAAAAAAACCGAGAGAGACAATGAGAGAGAAAGGGAGACTTAAAGGAACTGCACGTCCGGTAAAAATCGGGCGGGGTTTAATTCTGAATGAATGTGGACTTAAGATAGCAATGCCCGAAAAATAAACTCATTGAACCGCGGAGAAGTCCCATCTGAAAGAAAGGGGAATTGCGTAGAGGCAATTGCCCTAATTCCTGAGCTATCACTTCGGCTTAAAGGAGGCTTAACAAGCGCACTAAGGATCTCGCCTTCTCACACAAACATACCACCCCCCACCCACCCCCAATTTTGGCAACGATCGCAGAGGTGAGAATTGTGCCGGTAGAAGGGGATAGATTTCCTTGTCTCTAATTTCTTTGAACCTCTGAATGGTTTTCGCGCAGAGGATCGAACGATCCTGAATCTGATTAAGAACCTAGATACGCAAATCACTGGAGGGAGGGGCGTTGTTGTTTTGTTTTGAAAGAAATCGGGCTCTTTTTCTTTCCGATCAAGCGGTGGATCCCGAAGATCAATTGCGTAGAAGTTTCATCCTCGGGTAGTTAGATGAACATAGCAGACTGACGAGTCCCAGTTAAAATGCACGAATCCGACACAGCTGCTCCCCATAAGCTCGGGCCCCGCTCTTCCCAAGGTGCCTGCTAGACAGCTCTTTTGGCTGGGATATTTGAACAATGGTAGAGCTTTCGAAACGGCCTTTTAACGTTTAATTTTTTAAAGAGTAACCTGACCAGGCAATAATTTTTTTTAAAAAATCTAAAAGAGAAACCTGTACTTCCAATTCAATTAGAAAAGAAACTTCATTCCAGTGTCACTTCCTGAAATCTTAATGTGCTACCGTTAAAAAAACACACACAAAAAAAACTTGCTCGTTAGATTTAAAGCAGCCAAAAGGAAGTTTTGTTGGCCAATCAACTTTAAAAAATAATAAAGAAAAGGCACTACACATGGGGAGGAAAAGGCTTTACTCGTTATTATTTCGAAGGAGTAAAATGACGGCTTGTCTATTCTGGGAGAAGCAGGAAAATGAAAACGGATCGTTGTTACAATCAACATCCTATCGAAGGTGTTAGCTCATTTGGGTCTCATCACAAGAGCCTGAACGTTATCCTCCAGCCCAAACTATCTCTCCTTTTCTTTCATTCTCTTAAGTTCCAGTCAAGTAAAGCGATTTAGGGCAGATGAAGCACCGAAACCAGCAACTTCGGATGTAACCAACCTGACACTTAGAATGTCACTTTTTCTCAAAAAGGACGTTCATTTGCCACGGACTCCTAGCTCCGTTGGATTTCTTAGGCAAACCCCGTTGCTCTGGCCAAAAGCCACAGCAGGGGAAACAGGCCTCCCCCCCCCACGCCCCCGGAACCACGGAACCCATAGCGAGGCGTGCTGTGCCACTTCATTTGCTGGCTCTGTTCAAGGGCTCGGATTCCCGCCCTCCCCGGATCCTGAATATGTTTATCGACTCAAAATCACTACCCCTAAATCTTAAGACAAATGTATTTATCAATGCATTTTTAAGAACTCGATTTTTCCAGTGGATACCTTCGCCCCCTACGGATGCTCTTGTCCCGTTAAATAAGCTCAAGTCTGACTTCGGTATTTGAGATAAGGAGAAGTTTGGTATTATTAAGAATCCTCTCACTTTCTTACTGTCCTCTTAGAGATTTTTTTTCCCCTTCCGCTCCAGCAAAAAAACAAAAACAAAAAACCCACTGTGGAAGCTAAAGTCCCATTTAAAACAAAGCAAAACCCATTGTCCCGTCAATCGAAAGTTTCGCACGTTTTCAGAGAACTCGCAAAGTGCTCGTTCTAACCGGGCTGTACCTAAGAGAGCTTAAACTCCCGCCTTAAAAAAAAGTGTATCAGAAGCCAAGAGATTTTGAAATCCGCTAGCCCGCCCGAGTCTGCCCTCTTCCTAGTCTACGGCAGCTGCGAAAGTCCCGCTGCACGGGGAGGGGGGGGGGAAGCGACTGCCACCCCCCAAGGCAGACCGACCTCCTCCCCCAACCCCGATTCAGGATCACCCAACTTGCCTTTTCTCTGAGGATTCCCCATGGCCTGTCCAGAAGCGATTTTAGAAAGGCTCGAACGCAGCATGGAGCTGATTTGGTTTTTATTAAGTCATACGAGAGAGGGTAAGCGAGAGGGGGGGGAGAGGGGGAGGCCCCAAAAACGAGGAAAGAATTAAGCAGGTAATAAAGAGACGAAAGCAAGAAAAGCCGCTGAAAGTTTTCTTGGATCAGAAACCGGGCCAAAACTTTGCCCAAGAAGGGGCTGTTTGAAACCTCTTCCCTTAAACATTTGGGGGCTGCTCCTAGCCAGACCATCCGACGGATCTTAAACCAAGAAATAGAGACTCCACTTGCTGAAGTCCCAGAAAGAAAACGTTTCCCCGAGAGGGGAAGGAAAGGATAATACATTGGATCACAGGTGTATCCCTCCCAACCGTCCCTCTTTATTAAGGCCCATCGTAAGAGACCTTCTCCTTGCCCCAATCCGAATCATCAAACTGCAAGGACCCTGGATTTGGAGACCCCCACCCACCCCCACTGATGAAACAAGTACAAGCCAGTCAAGTGGATAACGCGAACGTGTGGTTTCCCAGTCAGCCCCAGATGTTCAAACAGGTGCTTAGCTTGGAGGCGAAACAAGTCAGTGAGACCGTGTACTAAGAACTGTCGCCCGAGATCACCAGGATCTCCTTCGGTTCAGGTGCATTGCGACCCGTTCTTTTGCCCATTGGTACAGTTCCATGTCGAGCCTAGGCGCCATTGTCCGGTTCTGTTTAAAAGATCCCAAGATCGGGTTAAAAATTCCCGAAGCTTCCGAAAGATTGGTCCCCTTCGGTCAGCCTCGAGAGATGGATTTGAATCAGCTCCCGGGTATCTGGATTCCCGCTTCTCTCCCAGAACAGGGCTCGCCACACTTTTGCCATCTAGAAAATCATTTCGGGTTTTCCACCTCATCTCCCGCCTCGTTTTTTTTAAATCACCGGGCTTCTTTTTAAAAAAAAAACGACCTCGGAGGAGATGGTGCTTCCTCCCTGGTGAGGTGAAATAAGTGTAGCAAAGGCCGCGCGGGGAAAGGGTTAAGGGTGCTTTTGACCGAGAAGCCGCGGATCCCGTTTGCGTAATATCTTTATTACTGAAAACTTCAAGAGAGAGAGAGAGAGAGACGCAATGGAAACCAGATGTCGGAATGGAAAAAGAGAGATTACAGAGGGAGAAAATGGAGCGTAAAGGGGCAGCAGGAGTTAAAGTAGGAGAGGAGGAGTGGCGATTATTTATTTTTCTCCCCTGGATCCATTACCGAGGCCTGGAGAAATGGGTCTCCCCCAAAACGTAAACCTTTAAAGCACATTGGGAAGCGGAGGAGGGAGAATCTCCCTTGCCGGCATCCAGGTGGCGGGACAAACATTTGCTAAAAGAAAACCACTAGCAGGAAAGATTTGCCTATTTAGATTAGTGGGAGAGGATAGCAGGGAAGATACCCACGCCTTTAAACTCTACGAAATGGTGTCCCTTTATTAACTAAAATTCGATCCAGGAGGACAACCAACCGATGGAGCTTTCTTCTTTTCGCTTGAAAGCTCCTCCAGTTGAATGTATACCTGTTCCCCGGCTGTTTTCCACCCAAGAGTTGGGAAAGAGAGCGAATAAAGCCAGTAAGGCGGTCGGCTGCCTACCAGAACTGACCAAATGACCCCGACGTTGACGGTCATTCTTTCCGGTCAGCAAACTCAAAAGAGCTACAGCCCGGCTACAACTCAGAAGAAGGGAGGAATCGGCCCAGGAATAGCCGGAGGGACGCCTCGGAGTCGGCCGGCTCTTCCGCCCTGCGCACATCTGAGCCGGCAGCCACAATTGCATCATCGCCATGTGGCCTCCTGGCTTCTTTCTATATTGTATTGCTTTCTAATGGTTATTTCAAAACAAACAAATAATGCAAAAGCAACAAACAAGAAAGCCTGCCCTTTCTCTCTCCCCGGCTTCCCCGTCCCGCCTGCCGTGCTTTGCACGGATGGATTGGGCAGCGCTGGGCAAGAGAGAGCCGAGTTCTTGGCTCGAGGGCCCGAGGGGGAGGAGGAGGAGGAGGAGGAAAACTTGGGGCAGGAGAGAAGAGGGGCTGAAGGAAGAGCTCCTTCGGAAGAATCCCTCCTTCTCTTCCCCCCCTCCCCCCTCCTCTT
>JAOYMU010000001.1:92097686-92110886 GCA_025802295.1 Psammodynastes pulverulentus | reverse complement strand
GTGACATAAATAAAAAAATCAAGCAAAATTATTTTAAATATTTAACTCTTAATTAGTTTTATCTATATAAAAAAAAAATCAAAATTGAACATATAATGTAATTAGTCAGTTAAGTGTATCGGGAGTGTAGCCAGTTGTACCACATAGCCCAAATTCTGTAGCAATCTTTAACTTCAAAAGAGTTATTTAAGGCAGGTCATTATACATGAAAGACCTTTAGTCAGGTAACATTTTGGGTAGCTTTTCCCCTCTTCTGTCTTTGTCATACCTTGGTTTCATCTGATTCTTAAGCTGCTTACATAGGACAGGACGTGAATTTCTATCTAAAATAAAATTAAATAGTATTTTCTGAACTATTTTTTAAAACAGCATATTTTAATAAAGACAAAGGAAAGCTGGAGTTCCATTATTTTTTTTCTTCGCCACGATTCTAACTAAGATTGCGTCCAATTTATAATAATAATTTCTCCCCAAAAAATCCCTATGGTTTCTCTGCAAATTTCACAAATGCTTTCTTTCAATTTCCAGTTTAAACTCACAAATATGTCTAATAGCCCGCACAATGTCCCTCCTCACCTCCAAGCCAAATTTCTTTGCTTTTCCTTAACACGCTAAACTTAATATTCTGAGCCTTTTAGCTGTTATTTTGAATCTTCTCAAGCTGCATAATATTATCCTGGTTGAGATGAAAACAATTAAAGTTATACTTACCGTTATCACATTTTCCTGGAAAAAATAATGAGTAAACATGAAAAGCGGGGATGGGGGTGGGGGGGACAAAGCTGAAAGTTCATAAGGATGAAAAACGTGTTTATGTTAAATTTTGCTTTACAAACTAAAAAGACCAAAACAAAACAAAACAAAAACTATTCAAAAAGTATATTCTAACAAAAAATATCTAAAAAGCTTCAGAATCTCTGGAATTATAAGATGCATGTGTTAAGAAGGATTTATGCAATCGGACTACGCATTAAGTGGTACCATTTGCATGGTAAAAATTAAATGCTCAAAAATAAAAGCCAGGACTGAGTTTTCAAAAAAATACATAAAGCTGAAGGGCAAGCTTTCTGAAATAAAGGACACATGGTCACTCTAGTTCTACTTCATATTGTAAAAGTGTGTGTGTGTGTGTGTGTGTGTGTGTGTGTGTGTGTGTATGTATGTATATATATATAACAGCATCGGGATTCTTGCCATTTTATGGATCCTATTTTGATCACCTTTGAGTTTTACCCTATTGCTCTCACAATAGCTGCCACTTACCGTATTGTAGGTTGCCAGAAGGAAAGGTCAGAGCAGAGCCAAAGCAAAGGATGATGAAAGGCTGAGAAATGCAGGCCTGTTAGAAAACTGTGTTTTCCTACTTTCCATCTGGATCCTCTTCTCTTTCTTTCATCTTACGCTCTTCTCATCTTCACACCTCCCTTTCTGCCTTTCTTTCCTCCCTTTGGGCATGCTGAACCTGGACTTCCCCAACCCTTAGTTACTGTAAGAATATTTCCCTTTCATATGTTTTTTTTTTAAAGGTGTGGTAGAGGCAAAGGAGTGCTGAGGTAGTAATTTCATGATAATTTGCTATTCTTTTGCAGCCAAAACAAAAAAAGAGTTTTGTGAGACCTGACCTGTACATGCATTAATGCATATGATGTTGTGGCTCATACTCCACTTCCTCAGATTGATGGTGGGGCAGGAAGAACAGAAGGGAAAGAAATAAGAATGATTATTTATTTATTTTTGTCACACATTGGATAATAGATATAAGTATAAACGTAATTATGAATATATGAAATGAATACAAATAAGAGAGAACATTAGGACAGGGAAGGTAGGCACATTGGTGCACTTATGCACGTCCCTTACAGACCTCTTAGGAAAGGGACTCTAACCTCCCTAAACAATACATGTCTACCTTTATAAATATAGTACTCTTTTGTCAAAAGTATACTCTATGTTTCTAGAAAGGTGGAATCTCAAATCTCTTCCATAAGCCCTTCAAGGTCATCATACCCTATGTCTATCCATACTCTAACCATTCAGAACCCGTTAGGTGAGATGGGCAGTGAAAAAAATGTAATAAATAGAATAAATAAATAAAATGCCACCTCTTGTTTTGGGATAGCAGCTCAGTAGTTTCCACCGCCCCTAGTTATCTTCCATCACAGAATGTCTTCACCAGGTGCCTCCTCCTAACCCTTGATTTATGAGAAAGGTAGATCTTTTTTCTCCCTTTCAGGTAATAAAATAAAACAAGCCAATTTCAGAAGAGAGAAATGAAATCAGGCTTTATTGTAAAAAATAACAGTTTAAAATATAAAATCTCCCCTTTAACTTTAAATACAAGGCACACATTCAATAGCGAAGGAGATGAAGTACAGTACTATTCAGATTGTAGGAAAACAGCAGGTTGATATAAAAATGAAAAACCACAAAAGCGTACCATATCCAGCAGATAATAAGACACTACTGGTTTACTATAAATAGGATTTCTCTATCCAAAATCTCAGCAAAGAGATTGGAAGATTCCATGTACTTATTTATTTCCAAATGTGTATGGCTGCCTAATTCTATGACAACTCTGGGTGGCACGAACTATTAAAACATCTTGAAATAATAAAGAACAGAAAGAAGAGACAAACGCCCAGGAAGAGTAAAACAAACACACCCTTCAATCAAATACACACCACAAGGGGCGTGTTATTGTTTCTGTTGTTGTTTGTGTCGTCATCATTACAAGGAAGGTTTTAAAGTTTTGGGTTTTTTTTAAGATCTTCTGGAACATACCTGAAGTATAATTCAGAACAGAATCCCTTACTTTGTATGGAAAAGTAAAAGCAGAAAATACTGGTTTAGTCCAAGAACAATCAAACAGAAATGGAAGACATATCGCATTTCTCTAGTCATTTACCTATTTCTTCTGACCGTAGTAGGCTTTCTGAAGTGAAAGTATCCTGTTACTTTCCTATATTTCTCTTTTTCCTGAAAATTCCAGACTTTGACCCATGTTCTCCCAGCCTCCATTCCCATCTTCTTCTTCAGTTTCCTCCACAGGAAACCTTTGTCTTTTAAAATATTCAAATTTTCTATGCTTGGAATTAGGGAGGAACTGGGGTATCTTTCTGAGTCTACTTGGGGAAAAAAAGTATTCTTATGAAAGTACAGTGGAACCTCGGGTGACGACCGTAATCCGTTCCGAGAATTTGGTCATCACCTGATTTTACCGTCACTGGATGTGCAGGTGTGTAAAAAAACTGGTGCGCGGCGCGGAACAGCAAATCACCGTGGCTCTGTTTGGTCACCACCCGAGCACCCGTTCAGGACCAGAGGTAAAAAAGTTTGGTTGTTACCCGAATTGGCCATGAATGGAAGCGTTTGTGACCTGAAATTCCACTGTATGTACTTTGTGTCTGAGCAAATGACAGCCATGTGACTTTGGAACACAGTGATGGTCATAAATGCAAGAACTGGTCACATAGCTGGTTTTTTACACCATCATAACTTTGGACAGTCACGAAATAAGGCAGTCTGAAAGCAAGGACTATTTCACACAAGACCTTTTCAACCATGGTATGGCATTGACTCATCCACATTTGGTCATTTAGTTCATGCAGTGAACCACCACAGCAATGTTGAAGGTATAAGAGATGGATGAACTTAGAGGAAATGGGTGGATAGAATTGTGTGGTGGTTCACTGATTCAGTATTGCAGGTTGACTCTGTCCACAGCCTGGAGTTTGATCCTGACAGGCTCAAGGTTGACTCAATGTTCCATCCTTCCGAGGTCAGTAAAATGAGGAGCCAGATTTGGGGGGGGAAATATGCTGAAATTTGTAAACCACTCAGAGAGTGCTGTAAAGTGCTATGAAGTGGTATATAAGTCTAATTGCTATTGCTATCATGGGGAAATTTAGTCCTAATAAAGAGGCTTACAAACCTCATTGTAGTTTAGGCTGCAACATCACAAACCAGATAAGCAAACACCACTGTGCTGACCCCAGATACAAGTGTGCAGTTTGGGTGCACAACAAAGTTCAATTGAAAACGCTGCCATAGGTAGCAGGACAAGCAGGACATTTCCACCCACTTTTTGGGGGGAAGTGCATTTTATAGACTGAAAAATACAGTACTTCTTTTATTATACAGGGTTAGCTTGACTGAAAAAAAGAGATGTATTACGGTAAATGTACAATCTGTCCACACCTTTCGAAAAGTTCTGCTCTTGATTTTTGCAGCATGGAATGAGCCAATGTGAACTAATTTTCCTTTCCTTTTTTCTTTCTTTCCTTCCTTCCTTCCTTCCCTCGCTCACTTCCCCCTCCTTGCATTTCAGATACAAAATCCTTCCTGGATCGGCAACAACGGTGCTGCCTCCCCTGTGCCTGCCTGCGTAGTGCCCTGTGACTCGGTGCCTTCCTGCATGTCTCCCCATGCTCATCCCCACACCACTGGAGGAGTCTCTGAATTCCTGAGCGTCTCGGGTCCCGGCAGCCACGTGGGGCAGACGCACATGGGCAGCCTCTTTGGCAGCGCCGGCATCAGCCCCAGCATCAATGGCTATGAGTTGAACGGCGAGCCGGACCGCAAGTCTTCCAGCATTGCAGCCCTGCGGATGAAAGCCAAGGAGCACAGTGCTGCCATATCATGGGCAACATGACAGGGCTGCTGCTTTTGCCCTCGAGAAACGGACAGCTCAAGCAGGACAGATGACCCAAACCCTCCGCTCTTGGACTGGGGGCAATATGCGCCCTCCTCAGAGGTCTGAATGCAGCACTTTTTGCTTCCTTAGGGAGAATGGCATGGTGCCGATTGCCGTTTTTGGAGTGTTTTAAGCATGTAGGCCTTTCCCTCCCCCTCCTTCCCAGGAACAGGAATGTGGAAGTCAAGAGGGGATATTTCTCCTGCATCAGACAAACTTGAGTTTTCAATTCCCCTAGTGCTGTTGTTCTCCTGATTGCCAGTTTGCTGTTGTTCTTGCTCTATCTAGCATGAAAGTTGCCTCCCACCAAGGCTTCCATCATGCAATCGTTGGCCTTTTCCCCAGAAATATTGGGGTGGGAGGGTGAGAGAGGATTCCAAAGTGTGCTGTCTTTCTTTTTAAATAGTCCTGTATTTCCCACGACATCCTCCCTCCCTTCTTCCCCCCCCCCCCGCTGCTCACATTTTTGACTACAGAAAGTCTATTAAAGTGGAGGTGGGGGGGGGATAAATAGCTACACAAGGTTCCTTGATTGGTAGCATTAGAAGTCCTCCATCTGGAAGTTCCTCTGATTTCTTTCTTTCTTTCTTTCTTTCTTTCTCTCTCTCTCTCTCTTTGTCAAACAAACAAGAAAACAAAGGCCAACCCACAATTTCTGGCTAATTGTTCCCATGTGAGCTCTTTTGAAACCCTCATATTTTAATGGAACAGAAGGGGTTTATATATGATCTCTAGCACCAAAAGGCATGTGGTTGCTATCACTGTAGATGGCTGGTGCCAAAGTCTGAGGAGACGGGGTGCATTTTGATTAGGGTACCCTACAGCAAAGTTGCCATACTACAATAGGAAATTTGTCCACACCTTACCTTCCACGTGAATTGTGTGAGTTGCTGAGTTGCTTTATGTCATTTTTCTTTTATCCTGTCATTTCCCTCCCTTCAATCTCCTGAAATGCAATAATGCATAGCCAAGGGATGCAATAATGAAGGCATGAGTTAACTGTGGGTTCAATGAAAGGCATGCTAAGTATATACTGCCCCTAAACAAAAATTGGGGAGAGAGCGCGATAGCTCAGTAGTTAAAGAGGTTGAGCTTGTCAGCTGGAAAGCTGACAGCCTGGGTTCAGAGTGCTACACGATGGGGTGATCTCCCTTTATTTGCCTCAGTTTCTGCCCATGAAAGCATGAAAATGCAAGCAGACAAATAGGTACCATTTTGGTGGGAAGATAACAGCATTCTGTGCGCTTCAGTGAATAGTCATGCTGGCCACAGGACCACAGAGGTGTCTTCAGACAATGCTGGCTCCCTTGTCTAAGAAACAGAGATAAGCATCATTCCCTAGCGTTGGACACGATTGGATAGGGAAAACCTTTGCCTTTAAGTAGAAATTACAAAAAGAGACATACATCTCCATAGGGCCACTTTGCAATCATAACCCCATGAACTGATTCTGACAGCAAGCCAAGGACTCCTAGGCTAGTGTAAATCAAATCAATCTTTTTTATATGCTACCTAATGTTTGGAACACTCTGACTTTGGTACCCCGTCCCCATCAACAATGTGCTTCTTGCAACATCAATAAAACCAGTTGTGGGAAATAAATAAATTAATTGCCCATAAATTAAGGGTTGATTAACCATTGTCTGATGTTTGGTTTCAATGACGAACAAAACAGGGAGAAAATCTGTGGGCAATAAAGGAAAACCCACATTGGCCTGCTCTTGCAGCAAACTCAGTTCTGACCAGTTGATAGGATTTTCTCTTTTTGATTGATATTTAACATACAAACGTTGGAATAATAACTAAAGAGTTTGATGGTTCCAAAGAAATTGTATGCCCGCTGCCAGGAGCAATAACCTACTTCAATTATTGCCTTTCTGCTGTCGCTATCAAGTTGTTCTTTCTTCAACCCCAGTTCCTCCCCACTCAGTGGAGGTAACTCAAAGACTAACTTCTTGAAGAAATAAAGGAAGAGAGGAGGGAGTTTCCCCTCTTCATTGGAAATTCTTTTTCTTCCAGCCCAAAGCAAAGTAGCAGACACAGGCCTGCCTCATGTTGTTCCCATTCATCAGGATAATCACATTTTCCCAATTTCCATATGTTTGCCCTCTTTAAAAAAAAAAGGATCAAAGAGGATTTAGGTCCAGCCAGCTGAGATTCGGTTCAAAAAGCTGAAACCGTGCTTGGGTTTTGCGGTTTCTCCAACAGACATTCACTCTCCACTAGAGGAGAGAAACTTAATATTTAAAACTGTCTAACTGGCTTTTAAGGAGTGTTTGTTGAGTTAGTAACTACTGGGCTTTCCTTTTTCTGGCGAGCGGTTGTTTTGCGGGCTTTGCCATTCAGGTAGTGTAGATTTCAATGGGCTTCAGAGGAAAAGCAAGACTTTCACCATCCTTAGGGCACAAGCACCCTCCCACAAGGGGGGTCTGACCTGCAGGTGGCCATACTATCATGAACATGCACCTATAAACCATCCTGGAAAGGGAAGCCTGCAGCTGGGGATCATATAGAGAAACAGGCCTAACATGCCGACTACACAGAAGGAGGGAAAAAAATCTGTGGCAAATCTGAAAGAGGGGCAAGGGAGAGGATACATTCATTTTATAGGAATGGAGTAGAAAAGGCAGTGGCATACTTGAGGGTTAGGCAGGCATCTCCTCTTCCTCTCACATGCATTGTTAATCCCAGAACATTTCTTAGGAGCCCCAATATTTCTGACCAGCTGTGGAAATAAGGAGCTTGCCTGTAGCACGGAGAGTAAAAGGGCCTAAACTTTTATTCCTTTAGAGACCAGGTGCATTTTTCAAGTCAAAAGCCGCAGTTAAAAAATGTTTTTAAAAATCAAATTAGTCAATATTTTGAAGTTCCATTGGATTCTGTGGGAATTCAAAAATCGTTAGATTCTTGCCCCGTGGGGTAAGTATGAAGAAAATGTGGCAAGTTGTCAATAGGAGTGCTACCTTCAGAAAGGCATTTAAGGTGCTCATAAAATGAAAGAGCAACTTTTATACGTGTTGTGCTGTGTTTAAAGACTGTTCCCCCTCCCCCAAAAACACAACCATGCTTTTTTTTTAATCTATGAAATCAACATTGAACCATCCCATGCAGTCATTGCTTTCCATGACTGGAGATCAATGAGCCATCAAATGATTTTAAGGCTATCCATGAGAATTAGACTTTGAACTCTCGTGAAAGTGATGATGACATGATTGCATAACAGACATGATCCATGCCTAATCATGTTTTTTGTGTTCCTGAATGTGCATTCCTAGGAAAACACATTTGTGTGCATGCTGACTTCAGGTATGCTTATTTTGTAACAGCTAGGTTTGCCATGTTTGGGATGAATCGTAACAGGGAGATGCTACCTCTGTCCAAATTTCTTTGTTTTCAGCTGGTAAAAAGGAGTGAAAGTAGAACCATGCTGCTACTTGAGCTGCTCATGCTAAGTCAGCCTTAAAACTGCCATTGCAGCTTTTCAAAGCTTTAAAGCAGGCAAGAAAAGTTTTGGCTAAGTTCTTTTACTATCTATTCATCTCATATCAATGTTAGTTCCCAAATGACTTTGAATGTGAGCAATTCAAGTGTAAACCAACAACATCTTCTTCAAAAGGTGTTTCAGGATCTGTGTGATGTTCAACCCAATATGGTATCATATGCATCAATTCCTTGAAAAACCAATGATGGAATAGCCCGTTATATTAATTCTCCACCTTCCTCTCATTAATAGGCAGAATTACCTAGCAGCCTTTTTGCCCTTCCTCCACAACACTGGCCAACAGTGAAAGATGGACAAAGAAATAATATATATATGAGAAACATGGGAAGAGGGGGGGAATTCAACATAGGACCTTGTGCATGTGAGCCCATGATATCAAGCATAGCATTTAACTGTATCATAACTTCAGTGAAAACCATTTGTTGAAATGCCTCCTGAACAAGAGAAGTCCATTAATGGCAATAGCACAAGATCTGAGGCTATACGGAATACTGATTGTGAGCACCAGAGGCTTTCTAAATGCCCAACAGTAGCAGCTGGTTTTCAATTGTCAAACTATAGGCCAGGAGGTTGGGTAGAGGGAGCAATCAATAAGAAATTTCCTTGGGGGGATGAGGAAAGGTGGGCCTATGTTACCTTCTATTCCATTGGTAAATGAATTGCTGGTAAAGGCAATACAGCATAATTTAAATCACTTTGCCAACTTTAAGACTTGTGGACTTCAACCTCCAGAGTTCTCCACAGTGATGGGCTGGTGCTGGTTCGGACCAGCTCACCTGTACCGGTAGTTACGACCACCGACTGGGCCAGCCCACCCACCCCGGTGCTATCCCATCCTATATATCTCATGTTTTTGCTCGCTCGCCCCGTGCACACAGCTAGCTGCTTTCTGCGCCTCGACCACACTACTCACCGCGGCTGCCACACGCAGGAAATCCCTGTGGTTTTGCAGCTGAGCGAAGGGGGCATGCACACGTTCACATTTTCGGTTTTGCATTAGGCGAACTGGTTGTTACAGTATGTGCAGCCCACCTCTGGTTCTCTAGCTGGCATGGCCTGGCCGGCTGGGGAATTCTAGGAGTTGAAGTCCACAAAAGTGGCTAAGGTTGGACACCCTTGGGCTAAATGAAGGGGTATGGGGTTTCTTTTTTCCTTTTTTTTTTTTACAGGGCATTCTTGTATCCCTCTTTTTTTTCCCCCTTCAGTCATTTAATGATTTTGCCTTGTCTCAAATCATATCCCAAATTGCAAAGCATTTTGAAAACAAACAACAGTGAAAAAAGGTAGTTTCCTGGAAAGTGGTTTGAAAAAATAATCAACAAGACACAGCTGCTGAGAACTTTTGCTTATTTTGCTGCTTTGACTGACACAGGAAAAAAACAAACATTTGGAGGGTTTTTTAAAATAAAAATAAAAATCAGCTGAAATGGAAACCTAGATGAAAGCTTTTTCACTGCTTTCAGCTTCATGGCTGGCATTTCAGGGAAGTCAAGGTGACTTTTTATCCTGCCCCAACTCTTATTAACAAATTGTGGGTGATCCACTATCCAGTCCTCCTTCCGCATAAATAGATAGTGCTAGGACCTTTGTACTACTGATCTTGAAGGGCAGTTTTCAATGTGTAATAATATATCTGTTTTGGGGTGTGCAGTGACTGAAAAGGAGAATGGGAGAAAAAAAAACCATAAGAAAACAACCTCAGTCAATTGCATTGTTGTAAAATATTGTAACCTTGTATAAGTGCAACTTTTTTTTCCTTTAGCTTTATGGCCTGAGGCAGAATATATGAAAATATGCGTTCAAAAATGTTGACAAGTAAAGCAATGGATTGAGAGGAAAGCCTACAAAATTGCAGTGTGAGGTTGTGCCATACAATTTTACTGCCTATACAGATATGTACTGCAAATTCATTACATTGTAATATTAAAAATAAAAAAAGAACAGATTGCTTTGTACCTTGTCTTTCTTGCTTGCTTGCTCTTTTTTTCCTTTAATTTTTGGGAAAAAGAAATCATTGCATGTATCATCTTCTCCCGCTCCGCAGCTGAGGGTGTTAGTGTGATCTTTTTTTTAGCAGCACTGCAAACAAAAATTAAACAGACAAAAATTGCTGGAAAAGAATGAACAAACATCTAGAGCGCAGGCAGAGGAGAGCCACATAAATATTATTGTTGTTGTCATTCCTAGTTGCAATAAACTGTCTCTTTTCTGCTCTGAACTGAAATCTGTCTATTTTGTGCCTGACTCATGGCAAATGAAATGCGATCAGAGGGGGGCCTCCAAAAGCTCATGTTAATTGAAGTTGGCAAAAAATACTAACAGTGCCCTTTTGAACTGCTGACACAGAGCAGAATGGATTAAACAAGGCTAGATTAACAACAGGTGGCAGCTCCCAGACCCACTGCCTCTAGAGAGCAAGCAAGAAGCAGTGATGAGAACATCCTAGAGCAGCCAATATGTGGCTGGAAATTAGACTGCTGGTAAATTAAGGGAAGATCTGATCACAAAACTATTTTTTCCAAGTTATGGCATAGGATAGGGCGGTGGCATTGCTGTTCACAAATCAGTATTCCAAAACAGAAGTATCCTTGGAAACAAGTCCAGGTTGGTTTACTTATTCTTTTTTACAAGCCAAACCTGGCTTTAGTGACTAAAAACAAGATAGGTGTTTATTCTCAGGACTCTTCTTTGAAACATTATACAGCTAATCACTTTTGACAATTGTTTTCTATTAGGTTCTCCTCCAGAAGTCATCATGGGGCCATACCTGCCCATGCTGTTGAGGCTACTGGTTTGGCTTTGGATAGGGAATAATTTAAAGCATTTTGACTACCTTAGATCCAGAATGCAACATGGAGACACATCTTTTGACTTTAGCCAGTTGGATGAAAGGTTGTTCCCATGTGGGGTGGGTTGATCTGCCTGTTTAATTTGGGTCAGAGAGTTATTCCTTTCCCTGCCTACCAATCATCCCTTAATCAATACACAAAGCTGACTGACTGGAAGGCTGCCTCTTTCTGGCTCATACCTGGATAAATTGAGACACTCAATTGTGCTACTAATGGGTCTCTGCATTGGACAGAAAATGGACAACTGTTCACGAATGCCTCATATTAGTATAACATAAAGCTTAGCTTTTTGGTCTTTGAGTCCCATCCTTTATTTCTTGAATCCTGCATTATTATTTTTATAAATAACTCAAAGTGAACATACCTAATATTTCTTCCTCCTCTGATTTTGTCCACAACAACCCTCTGAAGTTTGTTCAGCTGAGGTAGTAAGTCACCCATCCAGCTTTCATACCTAAGGCAGGTCTAGAACTCACAGTTTACTGTTTTCTAGCTTGGTATTTTCACCACCAGACCAAACTGTGTGTAGGCATTAGAAGCTTAAATAGGATTGAGATTGATTAGAATGTTTGCTAATCAATTGAAAGAAGAGAATGACTAGATTGTCTCATTAGATGGGACCTCATTCTCTTACTTATGATCTCTGATTTAGGAGGCCTCAAAATCTTTTCTCCATATACATTGGATTTTATCACACCCTCTCATGGAAATCTTTGTGGCCTGTTAAATTCTATGTTGAATTTTGATAAAATATAGCAATCACTGTGATTAAGTGGTTAAGTGACAATCCCAATTAGATTATCAGTCAAATTTTACTTACTCAGAACCTACCAGGAAACATGGATGGCTCAATGATTGAAGCAATTAAAAAAAAGGTTTGTTAGGCCATTGAATGGATTACAATGTAAATATATAAACAACACCCCCTTCCCAAGAAATTATACTGAAAATCTAGTATTTTCAGTTCCATGGTTAAATAACATCAATTTTTGCTAGTTTGATGCTCCTTAGATAGATTGAATGGCAAATCCCATAATCCATACCATATAACCCCATAATTCCTAGAAAGCAAAGTATAGCAGCTGTAGACCACCAAGACAGAAAATGTTGAGCATGAACTAAATTGTATAAGAAACTGCAGGACCAAGATAGGAGAATGATAAGAGCAACTGAATCGCCCTAAAGCAGGAGTGTCAAACTCAAGGCCCGCAGGCCAGATTTGGCCTGCAGGGCCGCCCTGGAAGCAGTGAAGACTCCCAATCTCCGTTTTCAGCTGAGATGGCCTCCAGCAACCTCTGCCAGCAAAAAGAGAGCTTGGGAAGACCACACGATTGGGAGTCTGTTTTCACTGACATAATACTTGCACAGCCACAAGCACCCCTGACACAAGTGATGTCAAGCTGGCCATGCCCCCTGGCCACGCCTGTCTCCACCCTCCTGAGGTCAAACACAATCCTGATGCGGCCTTCAATGAAATCGAGTTTGACACCCCTGCCTTAAAGGAATGGAAACATTAAAGAAATAGTAAAACAACTTACTAAAGTCATAGCAAGAACAGGCATTCATTCTTCTGTGTCCAGTTCAACTATATAGTCCAAGTCCTTCTTCCACCCCCAACCTCAGGGATGCAGAACTTTCACACAAAGCGCAGTTATTCCATTGCCAGAACAGATGGATACAGTTTCTAGAAGACAGGAATGGAAAACGCGGCCTTTCGTAATCTACCACACTCTCTCTCAAAGTGACATCATGGTATATTTGGTGTACTTCACTACTGAAGTACACTTTTCTCCTTCTCATCTCAAATGCTTGCTATTTATCTGGCATAATGCTAGAGCAATTGGTGGAGGTTAAGTGAATCAGTGCTTATCATGCATTTCCATGTTTCACATTACCAGCGTTGCTGAAATGGTATACTATAATACTTAATAATTTCATTTAATGTAGAGAAAATTACCAGACTGAAATCTGACAGAAACTTTAAAACAAACAAACAAAAACCCCTTGACATTTTTTCTTGAGTAGTTTTCCCCGGATGTTAAAAAAAAAAAAAACCCACTGTGCTACTTCAGAGGGAAATATAGAAACAACTAGACTGCATGCTAAAAAAAGGAATATTTTTAAAGAAAAAAAATGAAGGCATATATCTGCCTAAG
>JAOYMU010000001.1:92059030-92074065 GCA_025802295.1 Psammodynastes pulverulentus | reverse complement strand
TTCAGAAATGGCGCGGCGCCCTTACGATGATAGCGCGGCTCCCCAGGGAGCCGCGGCGCACAGATTGGGAACCGCTGCTATAGAGCAATAGCCAGGATATCCTGCTTTGATACTCAACCAGGTTAACAGTCCCAGCTTTACTATTACCAATTGAAAGAAAATAGCCATAAAGTGCAGATACTACCGTAGGGAAATAAACAAGACCTTATCGTTGACAGCAGTGTGCATTACTAACTTCAAACTCATTCCTTGTCCTAATCCATCAGAAACTTCCTGGCTTTAATAGGCTATAAATGGTAGAGGCTTTGAAGTCCAAGGATTAAGAGCTACAAGAGACAGACCCAATGAAAGCCTTAGTGAAGTCAACTTCTGCTGTCCTACCAAAAAGCTAGGTGGAATGAATTGTATGCATTTGAATTAAAACAAATTAAATTAAACCCTTCAACGGCAGACCAAAAGATTCCACAAGCTATCCAAGTGTTAAAAATACACAGATGAAGGGGGTAGCTACCGGTCACATAAGAAAGTTATTAAAATATATACCTATAGATAACCAAATCTCTGTAAAGCAGCAAACCTATGACCTTCAAAGCCATTACTTCTCACATCAACAAATTCAGATTTTTCATCAGCAGCTAACTAATGGCTATTCTAAGAATTATTGTAATGGGCAATATTTTCAACATAGCAAATAGCAAACTTTTATTTTAAACAATCATATATAGTTATTGTGGAGATATTGCAAGTTCAGCTACTTAAATATAAACACACAGCAGTACAAAAGCCATCGTAAGAAGCCACAAAAATGCTTCCACCTTCCCAACCTACGTTTGGGGTTGGTTTTTTTTTTATAGTTTTCACCTATCAATGATACGGAAACAGCCTTGTTGAGAAAACCTGACCGTTTATATGTTGTTTATATTTAAAAAGGTCTTTATATCCTACATGTAGTATACAAAGNNNNAGAGGATATAAAAAAGAAAGCCACAACATAGCAAATAACTGTTAAAATGGAAGGAATACAAATAGCAAACCACCACAAAGCTACTCTACAAGGCTTTAAAAGCAAACTGCTAGAAGCTAGACACATAAAAACATTTTAGCCTGGTGCCTAAAACAAATCAATGTTGGTGTCTGGCAAATATTCATCAAGAAAACATTCCACCCCCACAAAACAGCAATTAAAAAATATGGTAAACCCAAGAGGACAGTAGGTTCTGTCCTCCCCACCCCCAATGCTTTAGAAAAGGTCAAAATTCTCAGAAAATAGGCAGGTCTTTATCTGTATGTAGAGCTGTCCAGTGAGCATGGCTTGGAAAAATGTTCCAGTGACAGAGAACACTGTTGGATAGGTATTCAACTCAATTCACAAGAAAGCCTTCTGATTAAGTCAATTAGCAAGTAAAACTGAGACAGCAAGAATCAATTGTTCCTTAGAAGCTTTAAAAATAAGCACTCATGATACAAAGATCAGGAGTAGCCCAATGAAACTGGTTATTCTAAGCAGTTAACAAATATAGTTCCAATTCCCATCATAAAAACGAGGGCAGCCATTTTTTCCTTGCTCCGAATACTCACACACCACTGTACAATCTATTTCTATTTCTAGAAACATTCTCATTTTCAATTCAAATGCATACACTCACCTCATTCAGAATTTGGCCCACTACTACTAGAATTAAAAGTGTTCTCCCAAACTTTTCGGTATCGGACTTACCTTCTGGTGGAACTTTATTCTGATTGTTCCAAACAACTAACAATTTGGAAAGACTTGGAACCTTTGAAACTTCAGTGATCACTCGAAAGAGACTTTCAACACGATCATAGGTCAAGACGATGGCAGTGAAGCCTTGGGACTGGGGTGGGATCAATGGGAGAAACAGTGGGTTGCTTACACTGCTCCATTTCTGGAAAATGAAAGACAGAAAATCAAAATAAAGTGAGATTAATTATAATAGAAAAACATTCAAAACGGGGACACAAAGGAGATAATTTTAATGAATATCTTAATTAATCCAAACAACCAAAGAAATCAAAGAAATCTGTCTTTCAACAGCTATTGCTATGACAGGCAGGAGACCATTAAACATTACTTTTTATATATTTTAGTTCATGAGCAAACCATAAGTATATTTAAATAAGCTGGAAATTGCTGAAAGATTAGTGGAAGACACACTAGAGGGTTTTAAAGTTTAGCTACTTTGGATGGCTTCTGTCCAACATCTCTCTTCTAAAACGGCTGCTATATTAACTATACTCTGTATATTAACTAAAACTAGGTCCATAAGAACTGAATACCACAATTTTGGAAGAACATGAAATAAAGGGAGGCAATTTCATAAATGTGGCAGAAAGTAGGCACAAATAAAAGGAAAATACCTTCTTTGTCTTATATAGAAGAAAAAACATTAACAAAATTAGACTTGTTTCGTTGTTCTAAATATTAACTACTTAAGAAGTAAAAGAACACAAGAAGATACATAAAACTTCATACTTATTTAGGGTCCTTTGGCTTCATCAAGAATACCCTCTAAATACTTTAAAGGTTAATTTTTCAGTGCTGCCAATATAACTAAACACAGGATACAGACGCCATTAGCACAATAACATGCAATTACCAAAGAAGACATTTATGAATACCTTTCCATTCCTAGTTACTATACTGGCATGATGAAAGACAACAGTAATAGCATAATATAAGTACAGAAAAAGCAGCTATATTAATGGGGATCATTGAATCTGGACTCAGTAAAGACACTAGGAAAATCGGGGCTGCCCAAAACAGTTTTTCACTTTTTTAAAAGTCACAATTATCCAAAATGCTATAAAATATGTACCTAAAAGATCTGGCCAAATAAATTTATTTGCTTAATATATGAGACCTTAAATTTCAGTTCTATGTTAAAACCCTCAAAATACATGGGATCGCACTCCAAAGTGTATGATAATGTGGAGATAAAGAATACATACAAACTATATTGTTAGAAAATTGCAGTAACTTGATTAGTATAGTACTTTTTTCTGTCTTAAAATCAATAGACACAGGTGATATAATATACTTTAAAAGTCTTACTATTTTCTCTAATTACTTTTCCTCTCTATAATACTGTATACAAGGAAGACTTGTTTTTTTTAAATGAAACAGCAATTATGCAATCTCTTTTTTAAATTCAGTAGTATGAAAAGGGACATGCAATGTATTTTGCTGAATATGAATAAAAATGTCAAGAAGATGCCTCCCAGTACGTCTTCACTCCTGGTAAGCACATCTATACTATTTTTTTTCCCAGCAGCACTATTGAAAGAGAGTTTTCAAATTGCTCAGTCTAACCAAAAGTTCTATAATTACCCAGTGGTGCTTCATCCAAAAAATGAATCAGAGCAGACAGTACTTTGTTTGTAAGATCAGCCAAGGATATAGATGCTGCTACTATCTTCAGAGGCATAAATGTGTATGTTGGCCTTAAAAGATGTGTGGAAATAGCTTTGACCAAATATAGTAAAATAATTTGCTTTAGAAGATAAATGACTAGATCCTCATTTTAAATGCTGATGCATGATCCATATGATTGCAGCTGTGTGCAGAAGTCCATGGTTTATCCATAGAACAGGATGAACTGAGCATTCCAGGGCTGGATTATCCATTTCCAGAAGTGTATTTTCTTGAACAGGAAGTGGTTTGTGATGTTCTGGACATATGATTAAGGATTAGGAAGAATATCTTAAAAGGAAGGCTTGTTTGGTGCAAGAAGATCAGACTATGAATTCTTTGAGAATTGTTGGTGAATAGTTTTAAATTGAATTTAGCCAATCATCAGCTTTATCAATTTTTAGTAATCAATTTTTGCATAAGCTTGAACTGCTGACCTTTGAAGCCTCTTCAGACTCTATAATTTTCTATTCTTTTCCTCATAAAATCCACTATTAATTAAAAATGCCAAGAGCAATTAAAAGAGATCAGCAAAAGCTAATACTAACAGTAGAAACCTAGCTTCCAGATGCTCTGGATTATGAATTGCATCATACCTGACCACTAGCCTTGATGGCTGTAGTTTATGAGAACTGTAATCCAAAACATCTGGAGGGAACCAGTGCCTATTTCAGGTTGCTATAATGCACACACAGAAACAACAAAACCAATAGAACTCTGATCTAGTACTTCATACTGATAAAAAAATAATGCAGCCATACTATCACCTCAAAAAGCTTCCTTAAATAGACCTACTGTTTATTTGGCAGTAGAATGAACTCAGAATACACTGACCCACCCATGTTAACAGTTGCTTGGATTGGATCATATTCATAAGGAAACACGAGGAAATAACAGGAGCCAATTTTTAAGGCAACTCTGCAAGCCTTGCAAAAGATACAGCTGCTTTAACTATTTGAAAAGAGACAGGGACTTTTTTTTGCAGGAATGCTCACTGCAAAATACTTTTTGCACAGGCCTTGATGGGTTGTGATATCATCTAGTCATAAAAAAAGGTTAGAACCCTACAAAAATGGGGGGGAAATTAAAGAATACATTTAACTTTGTGACACCAAAGAGTGAACTCCTCAAAAATCAAGTTCCTTTATTTGAGAATAACATTTCAAAAGAGCATTTAGGCACGGCAGAAGCACCGTTAAGAGCCAACCCCCTGCTGCCTGCCTGAAAAGTGTGTCTACAGTCTGGGACCTCTTGACCTCTCCTTCTGCAGGAAATTGAGCAAATTCAAACTTCCATGATTTACTTGGGTCTTTTAAACTTCTGTTGAAGAAAGGCAAACAATGCAGGTGATTATCTCAACAGAAGCCTAATTAAATCACTATTACAGAAACAGGGCATGAAATTGATGGTGACATAAGGATAGTTCTTTGCAGAAATGGAAATGTGACAGCTACCATTTGTTTCAAGAATATTCACTCCTTGAAGAGACCCAATTGAATGTTCATCTAACTTTCCCACTAAAGCAAATGGTGTTCATGATGTAATCATCCATCACTTTCTTTGACAAAGTGCTGACATCCAGCTATGGCTGAGGCAATCCTATCCCATTCCCCCTTTGCCACCATCAGCTGGCTGATATTCATTACATGAGCCACAGTAACCAAAGACTGATTGACCACTTATTGTGAATCAGTTTTGTGCATGAGCCATAACAAGTTGCAAGTGTCAATCCTGCAAAAATGATCTCACATTCCTGGCTGTTTGATAGTATCTCCTTTCTGCCAACAGCAAAAGAAGCCAAAGCTCAGAATCAGAACATGAGGCTGGGAAATCTGTCTGTTTGGGGGGGGGGGGGAGGAGAGATTAAAAGAAAAAGGTACAGCTCCACAAGAGACAACCTAAGTCACATTTCCATACATTTACCAATAATTTAGTTTGTTTAAGACCTGATGAAAACTTATCTTTTAACTGCACGCAAAATGAATCTATTTAAACACCAGTAAGGAAATTAGTATTATTTCCTTTCTCAAAAATAAAAGATTGGAGCTGATTCAAGGGAAAGAGAAAAGCATATCAGCAAGAAAAAAGAAAACAAGAATCATGTAGGATTATAATGTGGAATATAATAAGCTAATTTCTTCTGAAAATATCAGTGTAATCTTTCTGATATAAACAGCTTAACCATAATAGTTGAAGTATTTAAGTTTACCACAATGATGAATAGTGATACTAATGTGGAAATTGCCAGATACCTAAGAGAAATATCACAGGTAAAATAAACAAGTACAAGTAAAAAGACCCATAAGAGATTATTACTGGCTATCTTCTTAAAAGTCATCATTTTAACTATCAGCTTAAGTCCTTGGGTTTCAATGTCAATTGGGACTGGATCACTGCATCACTAAGTGATGTAATTGTAAAGCACGATATCAAATCCTGGCAAACCCAGTTGCCATCGTAACCCCAGAATCATGCAGGTTGTTAGGTGGGAAGAGGCGGGAGTCTCAGATAAGGAGAGGGGGTTGAGGGAGTACCACAGCAGGCACTACAGAATGCGGTTGCATGCATGCTACAGAGTGCAGGAACTGTTTTTGCTTATGGAAAGCCAGCAGGGAAGGTCACAAATAGTGATCATGTAAGTATGAGTTGGCTGCCATGTGCCTGAGTCACAATCACATGACCATGGAGTGCTGGAACAGCTGGTCCTAATTCAGCACCATCGTAACTTTGAACAATAACTTAATGAGTGGTCATAATTCAAGGACTGCCTGTACTGCATGTATTTCATGTATCAGAGTCACATGTCTGATGTGAAAGCACTGCAAGTCCCAAATTCTGAACCAGAATTCTTGAAAGATGGGAATTCTTGAAGTTGCAATCCTACCACATCTGAAGATCATTGAGTTAGGGGAGGTTGGTGTCAAAGGAATGTAAAATCTGGACCAGCTAGCAAAGATGAAGGGGGAAATGAATGTACCAGAAAACAAAGAAAGGACAAGAGAGGAATATGAAGAGAAACAGGAGACACAGGAAAAGTTTAAAAGAAACTAAAGGTTAAAAGACAGCCAGTTTGTTGTAGTGTTTAAGGCACCAGAATAGAAACTGCCTTGACTGTGAGTTCTAGTCCTACATTAGGCATCAAGCCATCTGGCTGATATTGGGTAAATCATTCTGTCATCCTAGGAAGAAGATAATGGCAAACTCCTTCCAAAAATCTTGTCAAGAAAATTGCAGGGATTGGTCCAGGCAGTTGCCAGGAGTCAACACTGACTTCAAGGAACATTCAGTACACATTTTAAAAAGGTTAAAAATAGGAACAGTGGAACAAAGTCAGAAGTCTTAGTTAGATTTGCTCTTGCCTGCCCATGCAGTTACAGCCAATTTTTATGCTGTATATTGCAAAATAGTTTCCTACAATCCAGTAGATACTTCACTAGCAATCTAGAGTCTACAAGTGATTAGAATTTTAAGACAAAAATGGCATACTAGAATTAAGTGACCAATAAGAAAATTTTAATTTGTATATGATGATTACAAATGCTATTCTTTCATTGGATGTTTCAAGTAAACATTTATCATGTTTCTTAACCACAACTGATCAGAAGGAAAACATTGGCAAGATTAACTTGCTTCAATTCTTCTGTTTGCTAATATCTAAAGTTTACCATTTTAGCAAACAATTGATCCAATTGTCACATATTCTAATAAGCATAACCTATTATTAAAACATAATTTGAGTTTAGCAAGTATTATATGCTGATATATAAATTTTAAAAGATCTAAAAAACTTCTGAAAAAATAATGTAACCGCATCCAAACTGCACAAGAATCGTATTTTATACTTTCCCTTTTAACAGATATAGGCAAATTACAATGGCACTGAATGAATGGTATTTTTTTTCCATTCAATCATGCCCAGTTCTCAGAGAGCACCAGGATAAGTTTCTGCAGCTTTCCTGCAAGGTTTTTCAGAAGTGATTTGCCATTGCCACCTTCCTAGGGCTGAGGGAAAATGACTGGTGCAGGGTCACCCGGCTGGCCTTGTGCTCAAGGCAGGACTAGAACTCATAATCTCCTTATTTATAATTTGATGCCTTAACCACTACAGTGGTTCTCAAGTAACATAAGTACAGCCCTCTTAAATTTTTTATTTCTATATTCATCTGTCAAAAATAGACTTTACTAGGTTGTGATGAGACTGACAGAATTAATTTATCTTAACTTGTATTAATCTCAACTTTATAGAGGGCTTATCTAAATTCAATGTAATAATACTTCAAAAATCAAATATATGAGCTATTCAAACCAACATGAAAAGAGTAATTATGCAACCTACTTATGTGGGAAAGTTTATGTTTTAAAAGTTCTGATTTATTTAACAGCAATAATACTAATTCCACAATTTGTGTAAAATTAGTTGAACTATGAAATTATTTTCAGAAATATTAGCTTTTTCATCAGTGCTTCAATCTACTAGGATAGTGATTATTAGCCAAATCACATAAAATGGGTAATATTGTTTCTATTGTTCTAGATAAATTACAGTTAAATAAAAACTCGTTATTTTATGTATCTGAGGAATGACAAATGATTACATTGTCTTGATTTAATAAATTATACACCCTCTCTCTTCTTTTCTTTCTCTCTCTTAATATATATTGAGAGATGGAGAAAAAAAATACACCAACATTAATCCTACCATTTTAATACTGGTCAAAACCCTAACTATCTCTTGCAAAGGAACAATGGAATGAAACATTTTTATTTAAAATATATTCTGTGTTTTATGGTCTCATTATCTCACTGCAATTCTTTCTCATTCTACCTTAACTGCTCGGTATATGAAAAGATTTTTCAGATGAAGGCTTGGAAGAGCAATTTTTGAAGGCAAAAAAGGCACTTAGAAGCTAGATAATGTGTGATAAGTTAGCTGATTCTAACTTCATATTGAAAATGTGACATTGTATTTTGCAGACCAACTATGGAACAGCAATAGAATTATCAGTGGTTGAGAAATGCCAATGGACTTGAATTGTAAGATCGAAGACTATAAAAGCAGATTATATATAGTTTGTGCCATCCCATTTTCAACATTACTTATTTGAAATGCTTGAACTCAAAAAGATTTCCTGACTTCCATTTTAGAAGCCCATCTCCAAATATACTGTTTAGAGTACTATAGTTTGCTTGTTTGAAAAATTTGTAAAAAAGGAAAGTTGATTTCCTACTGATGACAATACATACTGTACAGTGGGCATGTATTCTGTCATGCCTCTATACAATAACAACTACAAAAAAAAAACACAATTAAAAAAAGTCAGGGAAAAGAGGAGCATAACAAGAGAATACATTAGCCTTTAGGAAATTAAAGCTCAATTCAAGATTAATACAAGTTTTTTATGTTGAACGTCATACTATAAAAAATGAAATACTTATTCTAGAAACTTTTGTTATAGAGAGGTTCAGCATATTAAATTTAATAAATAAATAATCTCACTTACAATTTCTGGGGGATCATTCCATTCTTCATATGATGTGGCCGCATATGGATAGATCCGGTCATTGATAATCTTAAGAGTTGCCATAGCAATAGCTTTCATTGATTGAAAGTAAGCTTCCCAGAACCACCTTGCCTGCAAAGAATAATTAATATTATTTCACACTGGTTGTTTCCCAGATAGCAAATTTTAATCATCTGTATATGGCTGCCATGCATATATACCCTATTAATATTTCCATGTTTCATCCTAAACTACTGTTATTAAGAAGCTGAATTTGTTTGAAATCAGACTACATTTGGTCACAATAGCTCTGCTATATTAAAGAGAAAAAGGTAAACAATCTAAAATCTGGATTATCATTCAATTAATTTATTTCTTTCAACATGTCTATACTGCCTAACTCATAATTCAAGATGCAATAACAACTTATAATCAACATATTAACACATTATAGAGGCAACCATGTAGCATGTTAATTTCAAAAATGTATCAGAATAAGTTCAGAAACGTAAGTTGTAGGTATAATATCTTTTAATTTTAGTTGAAAGGCATGAAGCACCATAAAGAGATTATTTATTGATCCACAATTGCTAAAGTTTGAGAAACACCATTGTCAAATTTCTTTTGGATTAATCTCTTCCATTATGTCTTGTATTATAAGGGGATTGGTTTATCCTAAATCTCTTCTTTTATGTATACAGGTAGTTCTCATTTACTGACTGAAATTGGGGTGGCAACTCCATTGCTAAATGACATGGTCATAACATAAAATGTGTCCAACTTGCAACAGCACTCTGTCAGTTCCAGTTGGGGGTCATTAAGCAAATCTCCCATGGTGATTAAGCATGATGTCATATGTCCACAACTTGTAACTGGCTTCCCAACTGACTTTGCTTCTGGAAGCCATCCATGAAGGTCAGAAATGGCACTCACATAACTATTGGACATTGCAACTATCATAAAGGCATGCCAGTTACCAAGCACAAGAATTCTGACCACATGACTGTGCGGACATTGGGACACCCACAACTTTGAGGGATGGTTGTATGCCTCCTTTTCGGCATTGCTGCAACTCCGAATGGTCACTGAAAAAGTGGTTGATATAATAAGTGGTTTTATTACAGAACTCTCAGAAGCATGTTATAATGCTTAAAAATTACAATTGTGGGGGTGTGTGGTAAAATCTCTGGATGCCATCTTTAATTCAACTATGAGCGTATCTAGGGGTATCTAAACTTTTTCTTATATAGCTAAGATCAATATTAGTTTAAGATATCCATGGATATGGACAAACTGCATGGAATAGTGACCTGTCCTCTGGAACTGTCCCAATCTGACTTATAACTTCTAGTCACGCTTTATATAAAACCGGAAACTTGATTAAAGGATTCTTAAAATAGTGAAATTATTTTATGGTGTCTCTTGAGACTCTATTTAATCCTAAAGTTTTTCCATAGTTACTTAAGATCACTGGAGGAGCTGGGTGCCATTTGTATACCAATGACAATTTGCCACAAATGACAAATTAGTTTGTTCTGTATAAGTTCACCCTCTCCCAGGAAAAGCAGATACACAGTTCCGGGCTGTTTTTGAACTCAAATCTCTTCATATTTTCCAAATTAAGGCAAGAGGCACAGCATGTTTATCTTGGCTGATATTAATGGAATCATCTCTTAAGCGCCAAATAGTTTCCCCAGGTACTTTTGTGGAGATGTTGAACAGTTTTGGAAACAGGATGGCAGCCTAAATATTAAATGTCAGTCACTGCTTTCAGATTCTAATAAAACAGGAGCTGTTGATGAATATTTGACCCACTAAAGTTTGATATGAGGTATCCTTGCTGTTCTTTGAGCTTGCGTGTTTTCTTGCAGATGTTTCATTACCCTAACTAGGTAACATTTCAACCCTGAGCTACAAATATTTTCCTTTATTGATGAAGTTTGATATTTCATACTATATTGACATAAACAATGAATTGTATGTTAATATTGGACACTGATAAAGTATTCTAAGAGGCTATACAAACCTGTAGGCCGTCAGAGCAAAAAGCTTCTTACTGAAAGAAGCATCAGCAGAAATCTGTCTACTTAATGTGACATTTATTGAGGCAAATTGTTACATTCTTTAACTATATTCAAACTCTATTACAAGTATTTCATTGCAGAATAAAGAGCATCAGGTTATACCACAGTATATCTCCAAAATATACGAAGACTCCATATTGCACCAATGACAGATGTTCAAGTTAGCATGCAAAAATCAACAAATATTAAGTTGCAAAGAATAGCAAAATTAATAGAAACATATTAAACACATAGAAGCTATGTTTAGTCTAGAAACATCTTTGATTTTCATTTAATTACTTACAACTTCTAACTGGGAAGAAAATAAAATGTTAAGAGAAAAGAAGACGATGGCCTTGTGAAAGAGCAGTAAAAGTTAACTGTCGAAGCTAAAATGTCAGGCGCCATGGTGTTGTAACATTTTGCCCCATTGCAAGAGTCAAGTGTTCTCAGAGTGACACACTTCACACAGTTTATGAGGCCTTGAAGTATTGCTATTTTCATGTTGACAGGCATTATTTTGAAAGCTTCGCTTTTGAAAATAAGTTAGAGTACTCATATATATTTTATTACCTTTAGCTCATTTAGTTTTAGAACAATTATACTTCATCCAATTTTTTTATTACCAGTAGTTTTGCTTTTAATTTAAGTTTCAGGTCTCGCAAAGAATGTGCCAAATTTAAACTTTTGCTTCATATTTTTTTAGCCATGAAATTATCAGCTTTCCTTTTGCCATTAGCAGCACTCCAGTACCGACTGTTTAAACAATCTAAAAACTTTAAAATACTCAAACTTGAATTAAGTGTGCTATATGTCTTCCAGATTAATATTTTTGGATGACTTTTTGGTTTGTCTATGCAGGTTATAGGAATCAATTAAACATTTAAATTGACTACTTTGGAGTCATTATATCAGATACATGATGAAAGATAAAGTTCTCTGTTATTGTCTGTAAACATAAATACAAAGAAGAGCCCAACACTTACTTCTACAAAGCTGTATCTAAAAGAAAAAAAATCATTCTCAGCTTAGAAACCAACCAAATATACTACTTCTGTAAAGAATTTAACACAACTATACTTCTCAATCTACCTTTACTCAAACCACTGTTGTTACGACCTTTTGCTTTTAAATTTTAATATTGAGATAAATTAATGGAAAATATACTACACTGTATATATTGGGGCTCAGTTCCAAGTCTTTTTATTCAAAGATTTTTATTAAAAAAAAAACATTTTTCCCCAAGAGATGTCTGGACATACCACAAGGTCTCCTAGGAATTTGGGAAGAAATGGCAGTTCCCTAAATAAATTATTTTTAAAAAATTCTACCAGTGTTCTTTTCACATGATTCTAATGGAATCATATGAAAAGAAAAGATTCCTATTCATTAAAAAAAGATTTCTATTCTTAAGGTCTTTCCATTTTAAGTATATTAAACAGTACTGTTGCCAATATTTGGCAAGTTTGCATACCAAACTTACTCTAAGAATTCATTATTGCAATGTATTTAATCTAGATAATCTGATCTTAAAATTAATTGGATGTAGAAAACAAAATCTATTATTTTCATTTCTTTTTCAGTTTCAAATTTACAAGGATCACAAAGTTCTTAGTTCAAAATCATTATATGACCTTTCTAATATTTGTCATCCGGGACCACTTTCTATGGCTTTTCCACAGATTGCTGAAATACATCTGGCTCACTGCTATGACTCCCAGTGGTGACATTAATAAGAAAAAATAAAACGCTTTATTATTATATTAATTTCACTAAAAATAAACAAACTTTTGTTTTCTACTTTTTGCATTTTTATTCAAATGGATTATATATTAACCAGTTGTATTTGTTTATGCATACAGCAGTGCTAAGATTGATTCATATGTTTATGTAAGGACATACAATCATTTGCAAATTTAAAACGAAAAAATAACAAGCATGTACACCTGAAAAATAAAAGTTTTTCTGAATATATCATCTTTCTTCTGAGGGATTTCCTGGTAATAATATAAATGGTCAATCTTCTCCTTGTCTAATGCTTGTGCTTTCCTACTTATATAAACTCTACATATTATAGAAGTAGAAAATATTGAGGAGTATTGAATGCATGCTTTTGTTTTGTTTTGTTTCATTTTGTGTATTTGTTTTACTGTTTTGTATTTTATTCTCTATAAAACAATTGATGATGATGATGATGATGATGATGATGATGATGATGATGATAGAACAACTGTGGCAAAGGCAAGCAAGAATAGTACCAATAGTAATAGGCACCTTGGGTGCAATCCCAAAACAACTGGAGCACCACTTGAATACCATTGGCATTGACAATTGGCCATCACTCAATTGAAGAAGGCACTTTACTTGGAATAGCGCCCATTCTGCGACGATATCTGAAACACTGTCAAATATCCAGATTTGCCTATCCCAGGTCCTTGGTAAGGACTCGATAGGTGGACAGAGATGCCAAACCCAGTCTGAACATCTGGCTAACTGTGTTGTTGTTGTTGTTATCATCTCATTCACTAAACATGAAACTCAGTCAACTGAACATTTAAAAATGTATCACAAATATAATTGACTGGCACGGAAGGTTGATACAGGTTGTTGCCAGCATTCTAGGTATCAATATACGATGTTCCGAGTAGCGCAGTTTTTTGAAGTTCCGTTGGTATTACTGCAGGAAGCTGCAATTTCTTGATGTACATTCTAAAATTCTTGGACATGGTACCAAGTGCCCCAATGGGTATCACTATTACATTTTTCATCCATAATCACGTAGTTTCGATGGCCAGGTCTCAATATTTCATGATTTTTCCCAGTTCTTTTTCTTCGACTCTGGCATCTCCTAGTATAGCGATATCAATAAATTGTACGCTTCGGTTTTCGATAACTGTGATATCTGGCGTGTTGTGTTCCAAATGATGATCTGTCTGTATTCGAAAGTCCCACACGATCTTCACCTTCTCATTTTCGGCAACTTTTTCCACTTTATGTTCCCATGACTTTTTTGATACAGGCGAGTCATATTTTTACATATAATGACTAGTGGATTAATTTAGCAACTCGGTCATGTCTAGCTTTGTAATCTTTGCGCGATTTTGCTGCACTCACATATTAAAGATGAAACATTTTCAAGTTTGTCATTGCAAAGTCGGCAGTTTGGATTGTCAGTGGATGATGATGATGATATTATTATTATTGTTATTGCTAGTATTGCTATTGTTATTTATTAAAGGAAATATTGAGGCGTTTGTGAGAAATTACTCAATTGATGTTTAATTCCTTATTGCCCATTTGTCTCAAACACCAAGACAAAAAAGTTGACGAACTCCAAGACAATTGCTGCATTTTCATTTCCCTCATTCTTAACCAAGGTATAAAATACAGTAGTAGCTGTTAACCAAAAACTATGCTGAGGAAGTGTTAGCTCAGGCAGAATACCAAATAGCATACTGACCCCTGAACAAAATATATCAGAAATTACTGGCCACCAGAATTATTGATTTAGTCACTGATCTGCCATTGTTATTTCTACAAAAGTAGCTTCTAGATGGATTTAGAATAACAAAAAGGATGATATAAATTCACTCATTCTTTCTTTCTGCTTGCACTGTTTGTTTAGGATTATATACTAAGATTTTGATTTTGTTTCTTCAAGTCCCAAATCTGAAGACCTGGCTGTTTCCCCAAGCATTTGGGCCAAGAGGTTAAATAAGCTCTTTTGCTGATATGGCTTATTATCATTGAGATGTACTGATTTACCTTGGGTACTTTTGAGTTTTTGGCTGTAGCTGTGATTTTAATCCTTGCACGTCACCCAGATTGTGGCATCATGAATCATTGTCATGAGATGGATGGCCTTTATGAATCATTGAAATAAAGAAATAAGTCAGTCTTGACTCTTAGCAGTCACACAGACAGACCTTATTCAGATTATTTATATTGGGACTAGAGGTAGTCCTTATTTATTTGTTTGTTTGTTTGTTTGTTTGTTTGTTTGTTTATTTATTTATTTATTTATTTATTTATTTATTTATT
>JAOYMU010000001.1:92033156-92045202 GCA_025802295.1 Psammodynastes pulverulentus | reverse complement strand
GCTATCACTTCCGGGTTTTTTAGCGCGACGAGGGGGGGTGCGTTCCGGCACCTTTCTCGGAAGAAAAAAAGCCCTGTCTATGCTGAACATAATTTTTCTGAATAAGTATTTCTTAACAAATATCAAATAACTGTACGTCACTTCTAAGATTCCATAGATGCCTTAATATAAAATCTTATTAATAAATAAGACTGATCATAAATGAAATGTGTGTATTCGGTGCATGACATATTTAGAATATAGAATATATTGTTATTCATTATAGAATGAGAATACTTATTCTAGAAAAAAATACAATACATTCTATCTAACAGGCATCCAAAGATATAGCTTTTGACTTTATAGATAAAAATTTGCTAAAGAAATGCAATATTTCAGCAGGTTTGACTAAGGGATTCAATATGTTGTACCCCTTCCAATATTGGATTTTTTTTTTACATACTTTCTATTTTTTCACAATAAGACAATCAAATATATGAAAAATATATCTAATACTGGGAGTCCAGATGAAAATATATTCAATTACAGTAAAACTTTCAGTTAATGGATCATTAACTTCCCCCTTCAGGGGAATATCAGTTAAATCCAAAACCTGTCAAATATGAATTTAAGTAATTTGTGTCATCTTAGCCAATTGCGTAATTGTGTCACTGACATAAAAGGTTTTGTTTTCAATAAATATTCAATAATAGGATTCACCCTTGATTTAATGGATTCTAGTTAATTAAGTAACAGTGGAGTGATATTGTACCTGAAGTCTGTTAAATCAAATTTCAGTAAACCCACTACTTCATATTATTAACACAATAGGGGGATTTGATTTTTTTAATTAATACTGGAAGGAGATTTTGAACTACATTAAAAAACTATTAGTAATAATCTGGGAACATCCATAAATATGGATATTGCAGAATTTAGGAAAAATCCCCATACAGTGATTTCCAGGTAAATTAAACATTAAAAACAATTTCATGAGTTTTTTGTTACACTAAAATTAGTCACATTATGAGGGGTAATTTTTTTAAAAAAATGCATGTCAAGTCAACTGACAGTGACTGTACTCAACTCTAGAATTTATCCTAATAATTAAATATTTTCAGAAGAAGCAAATTATTAGCATATATTGATTTAGAAAAAAGATAAAATAAATAAGGTTCTCATAGGACTAAACAGGAGTAAATAAGTACGCTGATTAATAATTCATTTTTAAAATGCTACATAATGAAACTATAAGCATTATATACCAAAATACAAGTTGAAAAGGATGTAAAAATCACTGATATTTTAAGAAAACCTAGCATTAATTTTAGAAGGACAATATTTAATCTTTAAATATTTAAACCCACATATATAAATATGATTTTAAGAATATACTCTTATTTGCAGCTTCAACTAGTAAATATATCCTGCAATATAAAATGAAGCTAAAGATTTAATTGAACAATACAGCACTCAAAATATTTGCACTCCTAGAATGCTGCAAAAAACAAGCAACAGATTGATTCAAAGATCAACATTTGCAATTTTGTACCCATTAATAATACTTTAAGTACTGGTATATAAATAAAGAAATTATGTTGTTAAATCCTAACAGACTGAAAGAAGTCTGGCAGAAGAACAAATTACATGTGGAAGGTGAGGAATCTCATTGTTATAAAGAGTGCTCAAAAAATAGACTCACACAGGTCTGGAATAGCCTATGTTGGAATTGACAGGGTGGGGGTTGATTAGATGAACCATTGGAGCCCTTCCAATTCTACAATTCTGTGATTTCAGAACACTGACAGATGTGGCTCTAATTTCATTCTACATTTTTGCCAGATGTTGCATCCTCAATAGACTAAAAGAAAAGAAACAGGGAAGGGAAGTATCTATAAACATAATTACAAATTTAAGGATACGTATTTACAGTTCTATGCATTACTCTAGCAGGGTATGTATAATATGTAATAGTATAATAAAAAAGTAGAGAGCTAAATAATATGGATACCTGATCACATTAAGATAAACTTGCATTTGCTATTTTCAATAGTACTCAGAAGTTAACCATTTCTAGCACAATTGAAGCGTTTAACTAACCCATCTCCAAATAGAGTGTCTAGCAAAGGCTATGAAAATTATAATGAATCAAGGGAGCAGAGACCTCTTCTGGCTATTTGTCATATTGGCAAAAATTCACAGCAAAACAAAAACCTCAGTGGGATCTCTCTCACAGACTTAAGTAACCTAATTACCTCATAAATAATCCAAGTCCACATTAGTTTCCAGGACTGCCTCATGTCAAGTGACTTGAGTAGGAAAACTATTACCTCCTCATAAATTTGGCCCTCACATTACAGTATGACTTTTCCTGATATTTATGCTTGATTTCATATACTTCAATATCCTCCTTGTAACCTTGATTACATTCCCTAGACACATTTATTTTTATAATGAATAGGCTGATAGATTGATTCTTCATTAAAGTTCTTTAAAACAAGTTCCAGGTTTTGTTTTTCCAAAGAAATTTTGAGCATTCAACTGATCTGTAGTCCAAAACAGAAGGTTCACATTTTAAAACTAATGCTGGATTATCATTCTAAAACGAAACAAACTTGTTTTAAAGTACCAACAGACTTTATCTCTGAACTTTGAATATTAGTTTTCATAAATCATGTGCATTTATCATTATTGGTGGCGCAGTGGTTAGAATGCAATTTTGCAGTATTGCAGGCTAACTCTGCCCACTGCCAAGAGTTTGATCCTGACCAGCTCAAGGTTGACTCAGCCTTCCTTCCAAGTTCTGTAAAATGAGGACCCACGTTGTTCGGCCAATATGCTGACATTGTAAACCACTTAGAGAAGGCTGTACAGCACTATGAAGTGGTATATAAGTTTAAGTGCTATTGCTATTTATCTAATTTTCTTTTATCTACATATTTAAATAACTACAGACTTAAGAGCTCTCTTCCTCTTTTATCTAACACTTAATTAGACAATAATAACTGTCATAAGATCATGTCTGCATAAGTTCAAGTTACAACTTAATAAAATTTCAACTTAACAACAGATCTCATTCTTAACCTGGGACTGCTTGCATATTAAAATGCTGGCTTCCATTTGTAATGCAGAATATGGGTGCCTATCACCTTCTTAAAAGCATCTGTGAAGTGTTATAAAGAGTATGTCATTTATTTATTTGTTTGTTTGTTTGTTTGTTTGTTTGTTTAATCTTTTATTCGTTCATTTACTATGCTAACAAGGCCACAGTCTGTTTTACATAATCTATAAATAAAGTATGCAAAATAATCTTCAGCATGACAAGATTTAAATTGTTTTAATATACAGACCAACATTTATTTACGTGTCTATGTTATCATTCTTTCCCAGAGGAGCCCATAGTTATTGAGTTATGGAGAGAAAGTTTGGTGTAGTGCTTTACATTTTCCACCTAACCTATAGCCCTGATATTTTTAGAAGTCTGTCATCTGAGCACTAACTGGATCCCCAATATGTTTTGCTCATAGTTCAAACAGTTAAGTCAGTACAAAAACAAAGAAACAAAGTCCATTAAAAACCACCATCATCATCAAGCTAAACAATAATCAAATTAAAAACAGTATTGTCATAGAATATAATTTTGTAATGTTCTCTGACATGGACAAATGGGGTAACTTGCATAGATGTGCCAAAAATAAAATTAGAGAAGAAAGAGCTACATATGCCATTTTCAATGCCTGGATGAAAGGCAGCAAATACATTCAATGAATAAATGAAATAAACATATAAATACATTAATTGAGAATCCTAACTTTAATGAAAGTGTGAAAATCATTCAGAACTCCCATAAGCAAGTAATCAAATGTCTTTTTATTCATTCTAATTAATTTACCATTTCATATCATTCATTTCATTTTACAAAAGAAGTATAGAATATTATGTTTGGTAATCTCAGTGTACCCATATTGCATAATTTACCAATAGGGAATGCTGTGCACCTTCTTTGAAGAAACAGCTAACATTTAGCAACGTGCAAACATTTTAACATTTACCCTGTATAAAGCTATCCAACATATATATTATGCACACATTAGACTCACAGCAAAACAATGATTTATATTACACCTATTTCTGCATATTAATGTATATTAATTGTACCTGTCTCTGCATCTCTTCAATCTGCCGCTGGGGTATGCTCTGTAGGATATTGTATAGCTCGGGCATCTTCTCCTCAGGTATCACCACAGAAGCCCTAAATGTAGAAATAGGAAAAGAAAAAAAGGAAATACCTTGAAAATCTAAGCCATCCCAAAGTCATAGTTAATGTCAGAGAAATTAAGAATGGTCTAGATCCAGACATGGTCTCTTCTGAATGAAAGGGTCCCTTACATTTACAGCAGTGTTTCTCAAGCAAGCGACTTTAAGATGGGTGAAATTCATTCAACTCCAGAATTCCCTATGCCATTTTAAAGTTGCTTGAGAAACACTGATTTATAGCAGGATTCAGTAGAGTTGCAGCAGATCCAACAAAACGAGTCTTGAGTTTCAACTTTGAAACAGAGGTGGGTGAGAATTGGCAAAATCTACCTTCTTTCATTTATTGAAATGACTTGAATCAACTTCCTCCACAGAAGTGTTTGTACTGAAGGGAGAAATTCAAGATTTAATAGAAGATCCATGTAGTTAATTAACTAATAGAAATGGGGAAAGTTACTTTTTATAGAGTTAAATTGATTGATAAAACCCAAAACCAAAAAAAGCAAAATGGGGAAAGGATAAAAAAAGTTTTTTTTAAAAAACTTGAGATTTTTTAATATAAAGATCACATATTTCCTAGTACCTTTTTAAAATAATACATACAATTGTTAAAATATGAAAGAATTTTGTCTAGGCTTGAAAATGCAATGTATTGATAACATCTGATAGTGAAGCTTGCCTCAACAAAGCAGTTTTCAAAAGTGCATAAATATAATTCTCATGGTGACAGTATCTCAAATTTAGAAAATGAGAGTGATTTGACAATATTTATTATGGTAAAGTACACATTCTGTCAGGGTTCCCTCAACATTTGTGTTTTCTATGGCTGTGCAATGTATTCTATGAATGTCCCAAAGATGCTTTTTCAGGAGGCAACTGGACTTTCTTGTTTTTTCTTTGAAGACTTTTCATTTCTCATCCAAGAAGCTTCTTCAACCCTGACAGGATAATGGGGAATGGAAGGATTTATATTCCTTGCTGACAGCTGGTCATTTGCATTCTTTTAGAGAATTATTGAAGCACTTGGAGGTTTATCTGTATCCTCAGGGAACACCTGAGTAGTGCTCGTGATTCCTGTAGTCTGCAATTTATTTTTCCTCTGGAAATCCATTCCTACTCCCACACCATTCCTACTCCCACACCACATTCAGAGCTGAAGAAACTTCTTGGATGAGAAACAAAATGTCTTCAAAGAAAAAACAAGGAAGTCCAGTTGCCTCCTGAAAAAGCACCTTTGGGACAACCATCACCTGGATGACTGAGAATATCTACAGACTATTCTATGAATGGGAGAGCTATTTCAGGGGGTTTGTATCTGAGCTAAAACTTGCATGTTCAATCTGAATATGGAAGAAAGCTAGACTGTTTTGTTCCAGACACCAGCAGAGCCATGGTTATTATGAGGTGAAGTGCTTTCCATAGGAGCAGGTAGAAGCCAAGGGCCTCAGTAGCAATAGCAGTTAAGGTGAGAAATGAATGTGAGGTCACTGGGAAGAGGAAGAACATAGTGAGAACTGATGAGAGGAGATGATAACGGAGGGGTGGCATGCACACACCATAAAATCGTTATTATTATTTATGGAGTGAGCAGAGCAAGGCTGGCACATGTTATCCTTGTAAATTTCATACTGGCTGAAACCCATAATTTGGATTTTGCTTCTACTGAACCATAGCTGTTCCAGAAGTTTGGCAGAACTTCTGGTAAAGAATATATTTGTTTGGAATGTCAAAACATTTTCTATTTCATGCATACCCCTAATGTTTTTTGTACCTGCTTAATATAACAAAGGAGAAAGCCTAAAATACATTTTCTTTGTTTGACTACAATGTTGATGAAAATTAGTTTTCAGTATCTGGATGGTATAATGGAGAAATCCAAAAATGTAAATTCCTTTCTTCTACTACACTATTGATGATTTCTTCTGTTTAACATTACATTTTGCTTTTATGCATCTCTGAACTGCAGAGAAATGAAATTCCAGGAATTTCCTAGCATTTTTGGATTTAGCCTGGGCTAGGATGTTTAGTTTCCCAACTGAAATCATGGTTGAGTCTGTCCACATGGATTTTTCTGCTAATCTTCTGAATATCCGTCCTACATAGTAGCTGTTACAGTCCTTACACTGTATGTTGTACTGTAGATGACTCCTGCTTCTTATTCTTGAGCTACTTGACCTTTTGGTTTACTTAAAATCTTTTGGAGGGTTTTAGTTGGTTTATATTGTACAGTGATGTTGTTTGGTTGTAATAGTCTGTCGGCTGTTTCTGTGATTCTTTTTAATGTATGGTAATGTATTCCTTTTCATAGCTTGTGTTGGTTATGCTATAGTGGGTTGAGCAATCTGTGGTCTAAATGAAGCCCACAACTTTATCAAAAAGTGCCTGACAGTACAGTCAACCCAGTACAGCTGAATATTCTTGAATATCCTGGAAATAAGACAAATGGATTCAATCTATATATTTTTTGATATTTATCAGAGTCATGCAGTCTCCAAATAAGCCACACAGCAATAATAACAAAATGTACCTCTTCTAGTCCATAATTTCAAGCAACAAAGAGATAAATGTATGTAGGTACCTCTTCCAGTCCAAAACTTCAGAGAAAGGGAGAACATAAGAATCCGCTATGACAACAGGGATGCAACCAGCCTGAAGAACATCACTCAAAACCGCTTGTCCTAAACGTGCTCCCCGCAGAACAATACAGAATGTGGCTTCCTGTGGACAAAGAGCCACAAAACAGTCATAATTATTTTTTTATTATCTTATTAAATTAAAACAAATGCCTGGCTTATTCACCATCTTATGTTTAGGAAACTGGATTTCATGATTATACAGTATATATCAAATACATACAGGGTTTTCCTTCTTATTGATTATGATAAATATTCATTACAACTTTGAAATACTGAACTAAATACCCCAACCATCATTTTCCAGAATTACTTCAGTCTTTTGAAGTGACACCATTTATCTCTCAGATGCTCTAATCTCACCATAAAAAAAATAACCCCATACTTACAGTATGTGGCAAACATGTATACCAGTTTCCTGTATTAAACATACTGTATTTAAAAAGGTCCATAAAATGCCTCTAAATGTGCATTTTTAAACACATAAATGAGTCAGGGCTGCAATGTTGAAAATATAAGAAAGGCAGTTTGGTGTTGAGGCTTTAAACCAGGAGACTGATTTCTAGTCTCACTCTGGGCATAAAGCCAACTGGATAACCTTAGGCCATTCCCTTCTCTCAGCCCTAGGAAGAAGGCAATGGCAAATCCCAAGCAATCTCTGGGGTACAAACACACACACTCGATTATTTTACTCAGATCCAAACCTTTCATGAAAAAAAAAACATGTTCTGCTCATGACTCATTCACCTGACTCAGTGAATGAGTCACAAGCAGAGGGGGGTTTTTTTCATGGAAGTTCAGGATCTGACTTAAAACAACTGATTGGTTTTTTGTTCTTTTGTTTTTGGAGTTGGGAGAAGTTGAGATTTCAGTCATCATTTCCTTTTCTCTCAAAATTCTGCTCCAGAAGATAGCTGGAATCCATCAGAAGAATATAAAAAATGATGCAAAAACTAGGTGGGAAGGATCCTGTCAATTCCATATTCTGTCAGACTCCTTAATTAGCTCTCAAAAACTTCTGCTTACCCATAAAACTTTTGCACTCCTAGAAGGGTAACAATGAACCAAACTCACCATGTATAAACAGTGAAAGGCTGTATCTAAAGTTTCAGATTTGTATCTACAGAATCCCTCATATTTTTTAAAACTCTCTTGTAACCAACAAAAAAATGATAAGAGCAAAATGCAGCATTACCTGAAGGACCTGAGGGTAATCAAACATCAGGTTTTTATGGCAACGTTTTCGAATAAATGGAATTCCCTCTGAAAGGTTGGTACACTTGTCCAAGATTAGCACAGATTCTGTATTCTCTGTTTGAAGAGCCTCCAGTTCTGAACGGTATTCAGGATGAAGAGCAATTTGGGAGGAAAGGAGAAAATATCTACGGAGACTGAAGAACACACAACAGTTAGAAGAAGTTTAGCAGTGTATTGATTAGGTAATTGAAAATACACTTCTCTTTATGCTACCAAGGACTTGGGCATGGTGGCAGCACAGGGGTTAGAATGCAGTATTACAGGCTAATTCTGCTGCCTGCCGATTGCCAACAGTTTTGGCAGTTCAAATCCTACCAGGCTCAAGGATGACTCAGCCTTCCATCCTTCCAAGGTTAGTAAAAGAGGACCCAGATTGTTTGGGGGAAATATGCCGATTCTTTAAATCACTTGGAGAGGGCTGTAAAGTACTGTGAAGCAGTATCTAAGTCTAAGCGCTATTGCTATTACTACACAAACATAGTCTTAAATATTTGTTCTCCTTCTTTGGTTTTGGTGCACTAACAATATGATAGTTGGGAAAAATTATGTATCAACCCAATTGTAAAGAAGTTGAATAAGCAAAATGCAGTAGGTAGTGCAGTAAAAAAAATACATACATTTGATCTTCACATTTGAACACAATGTGAGCCACTAACATCAATGAATCATGAATAAATATGGTGGGACTGCAGGCAAACTATCTCACCCTCTGAATTTACTGGTATCATTCTCAACTGATTCAATTAAACTTATTTTCAAGGATACACTGAAACACAATCTATGGTTGCACCATTATTTGAAAACTAGCTATATTCAAATAAATAGAACATTCTCCAATAAATATGATATTGTATTTAGAAGTGGTTTTGAAAGGACTAATGTAAGTTCTAATCATATTAGCCCCAGCTTTTTACACTTTCTCTTAAACTCTTTTATTATTTTTTCTTTTGGTTAGATACCAACTTGTAAATGTTATATGGGCAATAGAAGATGGAAGTTGTCTTCCTGGTTATAGCTGAACTATCCCAGTTTTGTTCAGCAATACTTCCATTCCCAAAACTAAAAACTAACTTTTAATCAAGTAATTTAATTTTTTAACAAAAAATGTAGGTAGCAAATGTGATCTATAACCAAAATTAAAAATGTATCATCACCATTAAAATTGAATATATACCAATTCAGATATAGATGGAGTTATTAATATTTAACTAATATCAGGAAGTTATAAATACAGTAAAAATTAAGTTCCAATTTTACTATAGTTTGAGAAGCAATGTAATTTAATTTGCAGAATATTGCCACATGACAATACTATCAGCAGTCACATGTTTGTCTTATAAAGTGGTTTAGATTGTTGTCAGTTCTGGGATCATTCCATTCAGATAGCATCTTGAGAAACTAGCTCAGATTGAAATGATTTATAAATTTCATAAACAAACTAACACACTAGTATATTCTCAAAAGACCACAGATCAGCCTAGAAAGGATATTCCCTCCAGGCATATGAAACTGGTTTAATTTAAGGCAGATCAGTTTTCTATATAACTGGATTGTCTATGAAAATGGAGCAAGATATCAAGTACCGTATTTTCCAGAACTTACACATTTGGTCATTCTGGCACAATATTTAAGAAGTCTGGAATATATTGAATATTTCAGCTCTCCAATTCTGAACAAATGGAAGAGTATCAATATTAAGAGAATTTTACCAAATTTTAACAAATTCTGACTTGGCTGGCTAAATTTCTTAGCACTGTAAGCAAAATCAAAATTAACATCTCAGCTTACCCTTGCCCTTTATTTAGCAATTGTACTTCTGCAGATAGGGGACTATAAACTGGAATGCTGACATCATATCCTTGCCGATAGGTCCATGTAGAAAAGCCACCTCCTGCCAACAGAGCTCTGAGGATGACAGAAAAAAAATCCCAGATTCACATGTTTTTCATGTCCATTCATTCAATGGATTTAGATAATCAGAAAGGTAAGATAAAGTACAGAGCAGAAACATACTGATTGAAAGACAGTAAATATACAACAAAAGACAATATATCTAAACCTTAAGCCAGAGATTCAGGTGTCAGTTTAACTGAATATTATTTCTTTCAACTTCTATGAATAGTACTTAAATGAAAAGCTGTATATTTGGAAGTTTAATACAGATAGTCCTCGACTTACAACAGTTTAATGACTGTTCAAAGTTAGGTCATTGAAAAAAGTGAGTTCTGACAGTTTTTCACACTTACAACCATTGCAGCATCCCCATGGTCACATGAACAATACTGAGATACTTGACAACTGACTCATATTTATGATAATTGTATGTCCTGGGCAGTGGTGGGATTCAAATAATTTAACAACTGGTTCTCTGCCCTAATTACTAGCTGGGTAGGCGTGGCTGGGTGATCATGTGACTGGGTGGAACTCAGGCAACAGTAAGTCTGGGCGTACTGCCAAGAACCTTTAGCTGTTATATGGGTTAACCAAGAGGCAGTTTCTGTAAGCAGGGCAATAAAGATTAGGCTAGAAACAACACCAGAATGTTTCCTTCCTACCTTCCTTACAGGATTAGCCCTGAAAAGTGAAAAAAAACCAAAAGGAGATTTCTTCCAACAACTGGTTCTCTGAACTGCTTAGAAAGTTAACTACTGGTTCTCAGGAATAGGTGTGAACCTGTTGAATCCCACCACTGGACTATTGGTTGAAACATATTGAGTGTTGCTTTTGCACGTTCCAAGGATAGCAAGAGAAAAAGGTAAGGGGAAAACAGTTTTGCCTTTCTTACTTAAAAAAATCTCATACTCTACTTGGTCACATAACATGTCTTCATTATCACATCTAGGAGCAGGTTCATTACTTTGTTTACGCAATAGCAAGAGCTATCCAAGGGCATAAAGTGGACAAAAATAGCATCGAAATTGATGCAGCTACAGTGACGATTTTATATAATGTTTCTCTGTCTCGAGCAGATATCTGACTGGAATAAAAAATTCTGACAATTGTACTTGAGCTTTAGAAGAGCTGCTCTATATTACCCTGAAGCAAAGGTACTGAAAACACCCTGTAAGTCACATGGGACTTAAGCTGAGGCACTGCCAAGAATAAATGGCAAACTGCCACATTACAGTGGTGTGTTTTTCCACATTAAAAAAAAAGTTGTAAAAGAGGTTCATCATGTCTCCAGTATGTTTAACACAAATATTTTTATTTTTTTTAAAAGTTCTGCAAATTTCTCTTTTTTTCCAAAAAGGGAATAAACAGTGCGGTTCCTGTTTTTAGATATCATTGTGACACTCCATAGCCAACCTAACTAGGAGCAATCCCTTCCCAAAGAAGGAAAAAGAAATGTACAAGTCTGCTTGCCTTTACTCCAAATCAGTGTTTCTCAAACTTGGGGATTTTAAGCAAGATGGAGTTCAATTCCCAGAATTCCCTAGTCAATATGGCTGGCTGGAGATTTCTGGGAGTTGTAGTGCACATGCCTTAAAGTTTTCAAGTTTGAAAAACCCTACCCTAAAGGAACTCTTTGGTCATACAAATAGCAGAGATAATTCAGATGAATAGAAGAAGTATTGTTTCGTGAGGAAGAGTAAGGAATATTCAGTCTATTCAGTAGACACCTATCAAAATTTTAAAGTGTGCTATTATTTCTTTCTAGCATAATAGTTGTTATCTCTGAACATATATACTTTTGTGAAAATGGATTTCTTTTCCTTTCCAGGAAATTGAATTGCATTTGAAGTGCCCTATCATGGCAAGAGGTGAAGTGTCACTTCGTTGTTCATTAAACAAGTTTCTCATTTCTCTTGAAAGACCTAGACCAGGGGTCCCCAAACTTGGCAACTTTAAGACTGGTGGACTTCAACTCCCAGAATTCTCCAGCCAGCATAGCTGACTGGAGAATTCTGGGAGTTGAAGTC
>JAOYMU010000001.1:91966640-91977413 GCA_025802295.1 Psammodynastes pulverulentus | reverse complement strand
TTTTAGTTATAGTTAACCAGATGTAATCTTGATTTTTTATTATTTTTCCTTTTTCCTTTAATGTTTAAGATATTTAAAGAACAGGACATAAAGATATGATAGAAATTTTGAGATTTATTACTAGTGAATTAAGTTAGAATTAAGTTAGAATTATAATCTAATAGTCCAAAATTGAAAAGATTTTTGAATGTTTGGGATTTTTTTCTCTTTTTTTTCTTGTCTTTTTTAATTTCGATTTAAAGGATTCATTATTAATTAATTTGATAAAATATTATTAAACTAGAATGGAACTGGAGAAGCAATTTTAGATAACTTAAATGTATAAAGTAAGCTAAACAAGATATAAGTATGTCAACTACCCTGTGCTGGTTCTGGGAAGTGGGAGGGATGGGATGGGTGGGGGTTAGGGGGGGTGAAAATTGTTGGAAAATATTTGTAAAGCTGTTTCAATTTAAAAAAAAAGACACAAAAGGGGAAGTGTAAGCTGTTGCCAGGACCACCCATAAAATTTTGTGTATGATGGCATGTTAAAAGTTTTTCCTGAAGGCACCTACTTCCCACCTCATCTCTTCACTATAACAAACAATTTATTTTAAAATGGTTAATGTATACCCATATATTGGTAAATCTAAATAACAAGAACATTCCATACTTTTGCTTAAAAAAATATTCAAGCCATTCTAAAACACTAATAGGAATGTACTGGATAGGCCAGCTGATAAACTGTTTTTTTTCTAGCATACTTATGGTTAGCATTTCTGAAAAAATAGAATTTTCTGCTCCTTTTCTAGCTAGCAGAAAACTACTGTTGTTGTGTGGGAAATTAGCACCTACCTCTCCTAGAAAAATGAAATATTCTAGGAAATATTTAAAAAAAGGCAGAATATTATATTTCCCTGGATGAAAAAAGAAAAAAACATGTTTTAAAAATAGAGTAGCTCTCTGCAGTTTCCTGCCCTCCCATCTTTGTCAAAGACCCATTAAGGTTAACAAAGGTTATTTTGGGATATACTGAAAAGGCAGAATATTTTTCCTAAAAGACAAGTAGAAACTCAAAAGGGTGCAGAAACTCAGCCCTCCCACCCTTGTCAATGGACCATTAAGGGCCGAGCCAGTCAACTCTACATAGTAAAGGATTAGCCCCTCACCACAAAGCAACTGAGAAGATTCCATCAGCCAGCATTCAAACAAGCCAGGGACATAAAGTCTACAAAGTTAGCTAAGACCCCCACCCCCTGGGAGTCTTTACAGCCAATGGTATACATTTCCTACACAGGAACAGGAAACACTAAGGTGGGGTTCAACAGAGGGTATAAAACTCAGGCACTCTCACCATTTCCTCCCTTCTTCTTTATCCAAGATCTCCAAACCATGTGATCCTATTCATCAAAACCATGTGGTCTTGCTGTGCACCATTAAACCATCTTTCCAATCGGCCTCCATATTTCCAGTGTCTTTCTTCCCCACTTGGAACTGAACCCAGAAAGACATTTCTTCCAACAGTGGTTATAAAGGAAAGCAAAAAAGTACAGAAAATGATAGCACTGCTTTGGATCCGGTTTTCAAAGTCACAACACAACCTCACTGAGTAATTGGTGCAGATCAATTGAGAAGATCACCTATATATTTGGGTGACTTTGGCTGCTGTTCAAAAAATTAAGCAAGGTCAGATCTGGATATTATTTTGATAAGAGACTATCAGAAAAATTCAAGGCTAGTCTGGACAGTCTAAAAACATCCCAGAATAAGGGATGTTTGCCAGAAAGCTACATGAACATTTCCATAAAATTATCAGCCTTGACTCAACCTTGATTCAAGAGAACCGTTATCATTTTGCTGAAAACATTGTTCATATTTGACTTGTTTACATAAACTAATCTGGAGTACACTGTTTATGTTGCTTAGGATCGGGTGGGCATTCATCTGGGAAAGAGATCAGTAAGCATTTCAGATGTTGTCGTTTGCCATGATGGTAGGGGGCTTATGTGGGAATGTGGAGTCAGATAAATGTTTACTGAAATAGTATGTTTTGCATGACTACAAAAAAAAAAATCTGGCATTCACTCACATTTGAAATATGCAACCCATTTTTAGTGACTCAGAAGGAACAGAATTAGTCTACAAAGAGTAGTATCCCAGCATTCTGCAGACAGGAGACATCTGTCTTGAAAAGAAGAGGGGGGATTTTTGCTGATATCCCTTTCACCGTCTTAAAATCTGCATCAGTGATTGGATGACATATGAAACTATTTACAAATAACTTCTATGTGGAAACAGAGTTTTACAGACTGGGATGGGCGGGAAATTAATTTTCCCAAGGGAACACATGTAAAACTGGGATTGCTGTGGAGGGCCAAACCAGTAGGGCTGCCACCACTGCGGTCCCCACTACCTCCATGGCCATGGCCACCACCTGTGGGCCACACAGGGGCAGCCAAAGAGGTGGATGTCACCCACTGGTCATAGAGTGCCCAGGTCTGGACTTGGAGAATAAGAAACATAATGTCTCTATTTCTTAAATGCTACAACACAGGAAACTGTTGGACTCTGATTGGTCTCTTCAGGTTGAAATAAGCACGGTTTCTGTTTGAAGGCTTACGTGCCTGCTAATCTGAGTTCATGTCATGTACAATTACAAAATATTTACTACACAAATTACTACAAAGCTTGTATAGACCTTTGAAGCACCAAAACTCAACCAAGCTCTAAGCACTGACGGCATGACTGTTGAAAAGTGCCAGCATTATTATTTTTTTGACTATTCTGATATTGGAAATATATGAAACTGTAAACTAGGTTTAGGATAGGCTTTATGTAGTCTAAATTGCAAAAACAGTGGGGGGGGGGGGAGAATGAATATTCAGTGGAGATATTGGTAGTCCCAGTGACTGGACCTCTGATTCCATAAAAAAGTAAGTAACCAGCAAAAAAAATGGCTCCCTTCTGATATAAATTAATACTTCTGCATAGTAATGGGGCTCATAAGATTGATTACTTATATGATGGTGAGGTTGATGGCTCTTGGAAAATTGTACATCAGGGAACAAAAAACTTTAATGCAGCTTCTTCTGATTAGAATCACTAAGTTAAAAGAAGTGACGAGCAAGTTTAGTTTACACAGATGCTGTTGGTTGTAGTGAGGAATTTTCCTAGACAATCACTTTCCAACACTTCCCCAAATAGACACTGAATCTTCTCAAGATTTACAGTAAGTACAAGAGAGCAGCAGAGAACTGTCCTGCATGCTTTTTGCAGAGCTCTGGCAAGTATCTATCTGACAAGAACATCTAACAGATTACAACATGAACTTAATGTCCAGAATGTACAGCAATGGCATTGCAAAACAATCAAACCTAGTTTGAAGCTCTCACCAGGGATGTGACGACAGCTCTTTGCCAAAGAAAGAGCATTGATGCTGTTTAGTCCTCTGCGGGAAACCTTTGCCCTTCTATGTCAAGGCTTATGTTTGGATAAGATATGGGTAACTTGAAGGTATTCAGAAAAAAGCAATGGGGAGGATTGTATGAACTGGGTTGAAAAGTTCAAGGATCTGTCTATGTTTAGCCTAGCATAACAAAATCACCCAAAATATTCTTGCAGCAGAGGATGACAGCTTTATAATATTTGCTTAACGAGATCATTATTTGCAGCCAGGGGAAACAGATACCACCTCTTCTTCCCAGCCTACTGACAAAATATGTTTAACGTTATGTGACTTTAGCAGTCATCTTAACTTCTTTAACCACATAGGTATAGAAGCACCACAACCATAGAAAATAATGCTGGGCGGTTGTTGAAAATGAAAGAGTTATGCTGCAGTTTGAATCTATGTGTGTGCATATTCAAGCAACAATATGGTGCAATGGATAGAGCAAGTCTTTCCAATCAGGCAGTTTGCCTTGCAAATCTCACCTTATGAGTGCCTATTAAGTTAAAAGGGCTGAGTTAGGATGTCAGATTAGGACTTGAAAGGTACAGATCCTTCCGGTATAACAGGGCTGTCAAACTCGCAGTCCGTGGGCTGGATGTGTCACGTGCTGGCCACGCCCATGCCCGGTTTAGCAAGGAGGGGGCAAAGTCCCAATACGTCACGTGACAATGCCGTGATGGTGCAAGTTTGACAGCTCTGCTCTATAAAGCTAACTGGACGGTCCAATTTTGCCTAGTACTGTGGGTTGCAGTGAAGATGATAAAAGGTGAATATATACCACTCTTAACCTCCTTAGAAGGAGGACAAAATAAATGTGACATACAAAAAGCTACTGCATGCTTTTTTGCACATTAGCAACAATTTGTAAAAAAAAAAAAAGTAATAATAATAATCCCCCAAACTCACCCAAGCACACTGTTTTATCCAGGACAGAGATTCAATCATTGGGATTATCCCTTAAAAAGGACAGTTGAAGCATATGACATGACATGTGGTCATGTTGGTTTGGAATCTTAGCTTCCAAGAAGTAGCTTGAACCAGAAAACCAAATCTATCTTCCAGACTCAGCCTATCTCTGAGCCTTCAAAGGCTATGGTACTAGTTTTTGATATTACTGGTTTACCTCTATTGGCCTAAGTGAGAATATTCCCTAATTAAAATTCTTGCAAAAATATTATTCGGCCCAGTGCATGTTTAAGCAAATAGCGATCAGAAGCTTAGTTCCATTAAAGTGAAGTAATAGGTAACTCAGTTCAATCCAACTTTAGTGTGTGGGAGTGTGTGCGCTTATGTATGTGAGTAACACAACACCACTGTTTTTCCTTAATATTCATCTGCCAGAGTTTCTGCTTTCAGCCTGAGGAATGTCTTGAGATAAAGAAGGAAATTAAACTGCCTGGAGCTCAGCCAAGCATTTTTTTCCTAGCAAATAAGTTCTAAATCAAATATTTACAGATATAAATAAGATATTAGGAAATTGAAAAAGGAGAGACACAGCTGTCATGTAATACGGCCAACTTTTTTAAGCTCAAAAACTGAGGACGAGGAATTAAAAAATAAAGATGAACAATGCAAGAACTTTGCATGCTTCATAGTGAAGCCAACCATTTCAAAAAGATGGATATGAACTATCGGGTAGAAACAGAATACCTTTTTTGGAAAAAGAATTCTACATGGCCTTTCAACATTTTTTAAAAGAAAACATTTTCAAGCTCTGAGCTAAACGATAAAGAGGTCTAGCATACAAGAGCCGAAATTTTCTTTGAGTAGGAGAAAAGGATGTCCATGGTGGTGTTGGGGAAGCCAAATGGTATTTGCATCCATGCAACAACAGCCCTTCTTCCTTTTGACATGCATCGTATATATTTGGCACCAGTATTTTGTGCAGATGTGTTCAAAAGGAACCTAACAGCTGATGTCAGCTGATAGTACGAACTGCAAGATAGAGTCCCTATATAGCAACAAAAGCTAGCAGCAATTTATCTTAACTCTGTAAATTACAAAAGTGTTGATCCCAGGTTCAGCCATTTTTCTTGTCTGGTTTTGTATCTCCTTTGCTTTGATTAGAATTTTCCTCAGCATGCAAATATGCTTCTTTCTATTCCTTCCCACCTGTTCCACTGCAAAAATAGTCTTGGGATTATTAGAAGTCAGCTGTTCAACCAAAATCCCACTTAAATGTTTTTGAATTTAACAGTGATAGGTTGATAATTCTGAGAGGCACTCAAAAGAGATATATATACACTAGGGAAAGTACACAAAAATATGCTGCACTTGAGAAAATGTATTGCAAAAATGTTTATATTAAGAGAAAGCAATGCATAACATGAGTCAGAAGCACCTTTTAATTGTCTAGACAATTGGTTGATTGGCTGAGTGATTGACTGAATGATTGATCGGTAGCATTTTTTGCAGAGCAGGTGGCTTTTTTAAAAAAAAGTTCAGGTAATGAAATTTCCAGAAAAAAATTGTGTACAATTACCGGTAGTCCTCAATTTACAACCATTCATTCAGTGACCATTCAAAATTACAAATGGCACTGAAAAATGACTTGTGACTGTTTTTTACTCTTATAACTGTTGTTGCAGCAGCCCCATGGTCACCTGATCAAAATTCGGATGCTTGGCAAGTGGTTCATATTTATGACAGTTCCGGAATCCCAGAATCACGTGATCATCTTTTGTGACCTTCTGACAAACAAAGTCAATGGAGGAACCAGCTTCACTTAACAACCATGTTACAAAGTTAACAACTGCAGTGATTCATTTAATCACTGTGGCAAGAAAGGTCATAAAATGGGGCAAAACTCACTTAGCAACTATCTTAGCAACAGAAATTTTAAGCTCAATTGTAACTGTAAGTTGAGGACTACTTGTATTAGGGAAGGTTAAAACTAGCATGTTTAAGTCTGAGTAAAAAACAAAAATCTAAGCCTGATTCTGACATTAAAGCAAATGCCCAGAGACCCTTCAGTGATAAGACACCACCACAAACTAGACCTTTTCTCTAATAAACAACCACACACTTGAAGGAACAAAGAATCTCTAGAGCAGTGGTTCTCAACCTTTCGAATGCCTCGACCCATTAATACAGTTCCTCATCTTGTGGTGACCCCCTATCATTTTTGTTGTTATGTCATACTTGCTGGCTTGCGCAGCCTCCTCCCGCGCTGGCTAATGGAGAGTGAGAGTGAGTGTCGGCGGCCAATGGCGAGGCGCGGGGGCGGGATACGGCATGCGCGGTGCCAAAATGGGGAGCGTGCGGGATGCCTGGCAACCCCTGGGAAAGGGACGATCGACCCCCAAAGGGGTCGCGACCCCCAGGTTGAGAACCGCTGCTCTAGAGAATGAAGATCTTTGTAGATCAACATATGGCAAGGGTCCCCAAACCTGGCAACTTTAAGACTTGTGGACTTCAGCTCCCAGAATTCTCCAGCCAGCGTAGCTGGCTGGAGAATTCAAGTTTGGAAACCTCTGACATATGGAAACAATTGATCATCCCAGCAGTCTGGTCTCAATCTCTGACATGTCAGAATGGTGACAGGCTTTTGCAAAAAAGCTGTGATGTTTCACACATCTACCCAAAGAAGCCTAAAAGGTATCAAATGACCTGCTTAGTCATGATGCTTTCGGGAATGACTTCGAAGTACTCCTCAGCATGGTTTCCTCAATCTTATTAAATGGAAACTCTTGCACTTTTGCTTCCATGGGGAGCAAAGCCAATCTCTAAACACCCCTTTGCAATAAGCAAATTAGAAAGGTGATTTCTCCAGAATGTACCCTGTTACCCCTGGTTATCTTTGATTTTCTTCTGGATAGGGGAGCACCAGGTATTCTTATTTTCTATAAATGCCTGTGACTTGTTCTTGGAAATAAGCAAGCGGTTGCAGGCAGGTGCTGTAGTATATTTCATGCTGGCTTTTAGTCATTCTCTTGAAATTAAAAGGCACCTTTTAAAACATTAGGCCAGGGATGTCCAAACTTGGCAACTTTAAGACTTGCGGATTTCAACTTCCAGAATTCCCCAGCCAGCCATGCTGGCTGGGGAATTCTGGAAGTTGAAGTCCGCAAGTCTTAAAGTTGCCAAGTTTGGACATCCCTGCATTACGCAAAGCAAATCTCAATAGGTGCTAAGGGCATAAGAAAGAGTTCGTGTTTTCAGAAGTTCAGATGGAGAGATCAAAAGTTCTCGGCATCACATGCTGTTTTGAGACTCCCTGTTTCTTTTCGGCTCTTGTATGAAGATGCATCTGGGGGGTGGGGAGGAAGAGAAGATAAACAAAGCTTTCCAAATGTGCTCCAAAAGTGTGGGCCAGACAAAAGTCACACTACGAAAAATCTAGCATAGATCAGATTGCAACAGACCTCTATATCTCTGTAGAATGCCAAAATTATTCCAATAAATTAGTCTGGGGGGTGATCTGGAGATTATGTGCTAATAAAAAACATCAGCTTGCATATGGCTCTGGAGAACAGATTGGTGAAGGTATTGTTGACAGAAGGAATGAGTACTGAGCTATAATGGAAATGGAGAAACTACAAAAAATGTGGGGTCAGCTGCAGTAATAAAAACAGAAGCCAGTTGTAAAACATGTAAAGGAGAAAGAGAACGGGAACCAAAAGAGATTCTGAACAAGGTAGAAGGGAATTGACGTCAATAGAATTATTCCGTTGGCTCTTCTTTCTTTCCACTTTGCAAAATCACTTTTCTACGTTTATAATTTCTGCTTTGCAAACAACAATCAGACAGTTTAGTGGATACTATGTCTGCTGCCAAGCCATGAAAGATGCTGTGGAGATCCAAGATCAACTGTTTTATTTTACCACTGAAAGATTTGAGCAAAGTCAGGGATGAAGTGTACAGTGATCAGTTTCATTACCTATTTTTCTCATCTTAAATCCTGCTTATCTTACTTCTAATCGGATTGCCATTTTAAAAAAAAAAGTACAAAAGGGTACACACACTTTAATATGTGTTGCAAGCAAGTTTTGTAACCTAATATTTTTACGAGAAGCATTTCTTCTCAGGCTATCACACCTCCGCAGATCCTTGGAGTGGAAAATGTAATCGCCATTGCATTATATAACCCACAGACAATTTGCTTTATAATATAAGATCAACAAAAGGACCAAGTAGATTATTTGGTCAGATCAGAGCCAAATGATTTCTAGCTGTGTGTCTACAGATATTTAAAAAGGGAGCCCAAGATCTCCACGGGTTCCAGATTACTTTAGAGCAGGGTTCTCCAACCTTGGCAATTTTAAGACTGGTGGACTTGGGGTAAGCCTTTAGCTTTGCTGGCTGAGGAATTCTAGGAGTTGATGTCCACAACTCTTAAAGTTGCCAAGGTTGGAGAACCCTGCTTTAGAGAACTTCTCCTTGAACCGACAGAAAACTGTATTTGCAACCTCTACTATACATTCCCTATTCTGTTCCAAATACAATGCCAGCAAATGCTAATGTCCTTACATATGGTGGCATTGGTGTAGTGCCCTTGTTTTATTTCCATCTCCGCCCACCAAATACCACCAACTAGCAGGAATACATCTAGGTTGATGGTATTTCGCAGGAGGAGAAGGAAATAATTCACTTTCTTCAATTTGAAGTGGGGCTCAAAATGGAGGTAAATTTTGACAGACCATTTATCAAAATTCAGTCTGGTTTTGTAGCTATGTTCAAAGGGAGTCCAACTATCAACAGGTATCATATAGTACCTAGAGACTGTACAGGAAGTTTCTGGGAATGTTTGTTCCTCATTAAATGCATGGAAGGAAAGAGACTTGGCTCCCTAGATTTTGGTCTTTTCAAAGCTTCAATCCCATAAAGTAATAATGTCCATTTTGGCTAATCATTGTTATCTTTTCTCTAAATTATAATCAATAACTAGAGTAAAAAGTATTCTCTTTTATTGTCTGTGTATGAGATGTGTGTGTGTGTGTGTGTGTGTGTGTGTGTGTGTGTGTTACTGCAGGAAAAGGTGCTATTATATTTAGTCAGTCTTACCCAGGTTGCAGAAATAATGATGGAAGAACTTTGGAACCAACACTAGATAAAAGTAAGGTTTTTACATTTAGGCAAGAAAAACCAAACGCACAGCAATAACTGCAAGAGGGATCTTGGAGTTCTAGTGGACAATCACTTGAATACGAGCCAGCAATGTACTGCAGCTACAAAAAAGCCAATGCAATCCTAGGCTGCATTAATAGAAAGATAGAATCAAGATCACATAAAATGTTAATACTACTTTATAATGCCTTGGTAAGACTACACTTGGAATATTGCACCCAGTTTTGGTCCACGATATAAAAAAGGTGTTGAGTCTCTAGAAAGAGTGCAGAGAAGAGCAGCAAAGATGATTAGTGGGCTAAAAGCTAAAACATACGAGTTGTTTTGTTTTAGTTTCAGGAATTGGGTATGTCTAGTTTAATGAAAACAAGGACTAGGAGTGACATGATAGCAGTGTTCCAATATTTGCAGGACTGCCACAAAGAAGAGAGAACCAACCTATTATCCAAAGTACCTGAAGGCAGCACAAGAAGCAATGAATGGAAACTAATCAAGAAGAGAACCTAGAACTAAGGAGAAATTTCCTGACAATTAGAACAATTAATCAGTGGAATAACTTGCCTCCAGAAGTTCTGAGTGCTCCAACACTGGAGGTTTTAAAGAAGATATTGGACAACCACTTGTCTGAAATGATATACGGTTTTCTGCTTGAGCAGAAGATTGGACTAGAAAACCCCCAAGATCCCTTCCAATTCTGTTATTCTAGAACAGTGATTCCCAACCGGGGTTCGATTGAACCCAGGGGTTCGGTGAGACAGTCCCAGGGGTTCGGTGGAGGAGGGCGATCAACTTGGGCGGGCGAGGCGCGTGCGCGTGCTACGGAAACCACTCTCATCACCGAAGAGATTATAATTACAGGGAAAAACAGACACAAAATTCAAGTCTCCCTTCCCCTCCCCTCCCCTTGGCCCCGCCCTCGGCACACTCAGTGCGGCTGCTGACATGGAGCCGGCCGAGGCCGCGGTCAAGGCGAAAGTAGCCCGGGCGGAGGAGCCGGAGTCCTTCGCCGCTGCCGCTGCCCAAGCACCCGGGGCCATGGAGAGCTCCTTGGAGAAGGTGGGTGCTTCCCTGGGGAGGGGAGGGGTGGGAGGGGGAGGAGGAGAAGATGCGTCTCGTATTCATAATGGAAGGGCAGTGATGTCAGCCCGGCTGTTGTGTGGTTATATAGTCATAAATGGACCCGGCATTTGCATCATGGAAGATCTTCTGTGGGTGGATGCGATCGTGGTGATTTGTGCATTAATAATAGGGGGTACTCTATATAGATTTGTAATTTG
>JAOYMU010000001.1:91879549-91896494 GCA_025802295.1 Psammodynastes pulverulentus | reverse complement strand
TAGAGAGGGCTGTAAAAAGCACTATAAAGCGGTATATAAATCTAAGTGCTATTGCTATTGCTATTGCTATTGCTATAGCTGTCATCATCAGAACATACAAGCCCCACCACCACATCAAGCTAGTGTCTCACTGGGGGATTATTATAGTATTTTTGTCCCATAAATCTGGTAGATGCCATAGTGCATGATACAAAATATAAAGAATATTTATTTACTAAAGGGCTGAGCAACTGGTTGGACATGGGCTGGCATGAACATCTTTCATGATGGAAAGAAAAAAAACTTTCACTATCATACAGGAATGAGGGAACTTGCCACTTGGCTTGATATATTCATGTTGAAAATTGCTTTACCTCTACATAGATCATCACTTCCTCTTCTCTGGTTTTAAAATTCATTGAAATGGATCATAACCTGAGTCAATCTAAGATTTATTCAGGCAATGGAAGAAATATTTTATTGCACTTGATTATGAATGAATAAATATGTTTTACATGTTACCAAATGTAAATCATGTTTTTTCCATTTACAATCAATTGCAGTAAAACATGGGAGGAATAGTCTAGCTTTACCAAATTATTCTGGACTTGCTACAATTATCCTTTATAAGAAGATACGACATTTTGTTTGTAATACCATTAGGCTGCACCTGATTTACATAAATCTTTCAAGAAGTCAAGTAGCCATAACAAAAATGACCCCAGTAATACCTTAGATTCCATGAAAATAAATGGCTTGATGTCTAACAAGTGACCTATAGTTTTTCATGTCATGTTCATACCAGATTTAGAAGATATTGCATCCAAAATCTTGATCCCATTCATTTTATCACCATAATTAAAAATTAACAGATTGGTTTACACAACAGGCGGTTAAGATGTGATCAGGTAATTTATATTTCATTCAGATAGTAAGTTAATTCAGTGTACCACAATTAAGTAAGCTAAGGATTAATATGTATTTAATTAATTAATCAATTAGTTAATTAATTAATATATACAAATCTATTAAGGGCATACATATTTTTCCTAAGAAGTTAACCCACAACATTAAAAAATTATATTTAATCTTGCCTCCATAACTTGAATTTGCTATTTAAGTTTAGTTAAAGTTCTGGAATGTATATACAATATTCTGTTAATTTTGCCATTGCTGAATTGTTGTTCTCTCTGTTATGAAACATAAAATTAATATGCACAAATCAATAATTTGGCAGACAAATAATATTAGGCCACCTTAGTTTTCATCAGTATTCAAGATTTTTATCCCTGCTTTCCCATGCATCTGACAAAGATTTTAAATTGGTGATACAGGTATAGAAGTACAATGTATTAACATAGCTTTCTTTATTACATCAAACCTACACTGGAAAGTGTTTTTGAAGACAAAGATTACGTTTTGAGCTTTTAGAGCTTGTTTCTAGAGTAAAGATTTTTTTTCTCATGTTACAGATAATTGCTGAGTGAATTGAATGCAATCCTCCCAGAGAGCAGGAACTAAAAAGCTGGGCATGCCTGTAATTTAATAGATCATTTATCTTGACTAGAAAGGCAGCCATAACTCAATCTCTTTCCACCCAAAGGCCTTGCATTTCCTACCTGTTGGCTCCATGTATTTGACATGGGTTTGGATTGAAGTGATTAATTCTGCTTGTAGTTAATTACTATGGCACAAGGAGACTTGGGATGGGTCAGAACAAAGTTTTAATTTGTACAATTGTCATGTTACATCTTGTGGTGGGGGGGAGGATCTTTGAATAGTCCAGATGATCTCTGTAGTTCTTCCCTCCACTTAGTAGAAAAGAGAAATAAAGATTGTGTGGCACCTCTTAAATTTTAATGCTAGGAGAAATCCCCCAGGAAAGAACATGGGAGTTGATTGTCATAACAAGATTTAGGTACATTCCTTCCATCATTAAAATGACAGCAAAACATTTCAACATCAGCTGAGCAAAATCAACTGCTCTGGTAGCAAACTCTAATTTGTCTTTGTAAAGAAGCCAGTAAGTAGTGTTGTCCTTTGATTTGAAACACATTGAAGAAAGTAAATAATGGATCCTTCACCTTGGTTTCCCTTCCCACCAAGTGTCACCATCAGCAGTGGGTTTCAGTCACTTCTTGTGCAGCTTCTTGTGCCATGGGAGTTGCTTTCTAGAAGCTCACCAACCAATAACTGGAGATCTGCCAGAAAGCACTATTCCTAATGAGTACTATTAATAGTCTATCAAATCAAAGCTATCTTTTTACTGTAATGGTATTAAAACAGCCCCCCAAAGTGACTGATTCATTAGATTGCCAACATTTGTACAACAAAATTCCACGTGTGAGGAAATTTTCTGATCCTTTAATCTCTCAGGTTGAACTGTTCTATTTTCCACAACAATAAGATTCTTTAAACTAGTGTTTCTCAAACTTTGCAGTTTTAAGATCTGTGAACCTTACAGTACACAGATTTTAGACTTCAAATTTATATTTGGACTTCAAACAAAAGTCTACACATGTCAAAGTTCTCAAGTTTGAGAAACACTGCTCTAAACAGTTGTCAAAGTAAATTGAAAGTAAAATAATTAGCTCTTACAAATCAGAGAAGGACTATTTTTTAAAATGTCTAAATGATTTTAACCAACAATAATTGGATTCATTATTCAGAAAGTTTATTGCTACATGAAAAACCTTTTACAATTTGCTGAGGAAGTATCCCCACAATTAACATTTTTCAACCTGGGTTTCATTCATTCATTCTGCAAATGTATATAATAATTAAAAAAAAACCTCTGGGTGACTAACAAAAGTATGGAAAGATACATGTAAAAACAAAGAAAAATAACAGATGCTGGGCAAAATACACAACTCTGCAGTCAAGACAAGACAAAAGTATGCAAATTGGGTCCATGAATAACCTGGCCCTTAAGTCTGAAGAAAATCCAATTTTTTAAGGTCTTCTAAAAGGCCAACTGAGTCAGGGCCATCGGAATCTCAGGTGCTATCATAGAGAAGACACAATTCCTAGGCTCCATAAAATGAACATTGTTTCACAGAAAGGACTTGTAGCACATCCATCTGATAGACCTAATGGGTTGGGCAGAGGCCACTGTAGATAGTTAGTACCTCTTGTATTCTAGGACAGTGTCATAAAGGGTGTCAGTTGTCCAGATAGCAAATCCAAAAGAGAACTCCTGGGACATTGTTCTTCCCAAAAAGTAAAACTTTATTCAATACACTACATTGGCACAGAAGAAGCGAAACCAGCTCTGAGTTTCCTGAGTCCGCATAGTTAAACTTGCTTTTCCCCCTTTGGCCATCCCCCTCAGTGTATTACGTTATCCAATTAAATCAGCACCTTTTGTTGTGAGAACAGCCTGCATTTTTCAAACACCCATGTGGCATAACATTGAGGTGACAGCAGAGTCTCATAATCTGCAGACAGAATCTTGGCATTCCATTCCCACCACAGACATTTCAACACCCCCCTCCCAATTGTTGTCAAGCTAGAGCAAAGTAGCTAGGTAAAAGAGCAAATTACTCTTGACATGCTAACCCCCCATCCAGCAAAAAGATACACCTGGAATAAATATAAAAATACATAAGCATGAACAATTATCCATTGTACAAAATATTAGTTCCAGTTTGGTTGTTTAGGGTATCTGGAATGAAACCTCTTTACTAGTCTAGCTGCTTTAATGTTCCTTGCTGCCACTCCTTCTGCATCCAGTGTAGCCTTTCCATCGCACAAGGTACTACAACTTTCTCCCAGTGGTGTCTAGAGTCCACAAAGTCCCCTTTTATGACCGGAGGCAGAATGGGTCCCCTGACTGGCCTCAGCCTAGAGTCTTGAAAGAGCTTTACAATTTAATGAGGAAATATCCCCACACTTAACCCTGTATTTCAGTGTTTTTCAATCACAGTCATCAGCTGGGGGGGCTCATCATAGAGCCTCCACAGCATCCCCTTCCAAGTTCTATATAACAGTGTTCACATGGAAGGACTCATCAAGGTGCATTGCTCTGTACCACTCTAAATAATTCCACACCTGAGTTAGGAAATGGGCTAGCTTTTCAGGCTGGCCATTAAAATTTGTCTTAGGGGGCGAGGGTTCCAATACTGCTGCATCAGCACATAACCTGGTGCCAGCCCCACTATTTGTGGGGCCAGCTGTACAAGGGATCCTGTTGCTGCGGGGGGTGGAGAGGCTTGCCCCAGACCCGTTAGATGGGGGACTACCACTATCCCTTGCTGCATGGGTCCCATCGCTCCAGTCAGACTTGACGCCATTGGCTACAGCAGAGGGGAGGATGGGATAGCCAGCTGCTTGGCAGTCCCCATTCCAATCCCCATCATCACTGACCTTGGAGAAGTAGCTCCCTGGCACTCTAGCCCACCGAACTTCTTTCTGAGCTGTTCCATTGAAGGGATGTGGGTTGAGACCAGGAAACTCCATTCTGTTGGTTCTTCCCACTTGACTGCTCTCCTAGCTTTCCACTTGCTTCCTCAGATCACCATAACTCCGGGAGGAACCAGTGGGAACTCTGCCTCTGCTTCCTTCCCCACACCACTTGCCCACTGCCCCTTTTCCCCAGGGCAAGGGGCTCCCAGTATCGCTCCTTCTCCATTCATGGGTGGCTGCTCCAGCTTCTGAGCCCCCTTGTGCTTCCGCTTTGGCCACCCCCACATCTCATTGCATTATCCAATTAAATCTGCTCCTTTTGTTATGAGAAAGGCCTGCATTGTTCAAACACCTGTGAAGCATGACCTTGGAGGAGGCAGCAGTGTCTCACAATCTGCAGTCTTGGCATTCCATTCCCACCCCAGACATTTCAACCAGTGGTGGGATTCAACAGGTTTGCACCTATTTGCAAGAACCTGTTGTTAACTTTCTAAGCAGATCAGAGAACCTGTTGTTGGAAGAAATCTCCTTTTGTTTTTTTTCACTTTACAGGGCTAATCCTGTAAGGAAGACAGGAAGGAAACATTCTGGTATTGTTTCTATTCTAATCTTTATTGCCGTGCTTACAGAAACTGCCTCTTGGTTAACCCATACAACAGCTAAAGGTTCTTGGCAGTACGCCCAGATTTACTGTCGCCTGAACTCCATCCAGTCACATGATCACCCAGCCATGCCTACCCAGGGCAGAGAACAGGTTGTTAAATTATTTGAATCCCACCACTAGCCTGGTCAGCTTCTAAACAATACAGATTAATATTTGGCCCCAGTCACTAGATGGGGCCAGAGAACAACAACTGTATTTACACAAATTATATGTTGGGGCATGACTCTACCAATCAAACTCCCCTGGATAAGGATAAAAAAAATTAGACTTTCTTTCAGGCACCCCCACTTTAGCTCCATAAAATCCCTAGCATAAAAAGATGCATTTGCCCTGATTTTATTTCATAGCTGGATGCCAAGCTGGAATCAAGCTTCCCTCCCCATGTTTACCTGTGCCAGTTGAGACCAGAGGAGTATCTCTATAGCTTCATATCTCCTTCATCGTGCGGTGCTGTTAATGCAAATATTTCCCAGTTGTGCCATTCTTTAGCAAATAAGAGATCAACGGCTTCTTTCTCTTCTGGTAAAAGACCTGGATTTACAACAACAGAAGAAAAATGTAGAGAAAAGAAGAAATAATTTTGCTAAAAGAAAACCTGCTACCTTTTCATTTACAGTATTTTGGCATATATTTTCATGTCATATTGCCCATAAAATCCTTGCTCAGTGTTGCTATATTCTCTAACATTGAGCCGATCCAGGGAATTAAATAAAATAGCATATGTTTCTTGAGAGGGCTAATCTTGTACTCCTTATTTGCTGCTCTACATTTAGGGAAGAACAAAACCATTTCTTGTTTATGTCCACTCTCTTTTTAAATTCCCCAAAACAGCTGCCAAGAGTTTGTTGTTATGCATCCTTAAGATTGTCTCTGTGCATATGTGTGTGTGTGTTTTTAAGCTGCCCAAATCTAACTTTTGCTTACTGTACTATTCAATATAAATTAAATTAGAATTTTTAATTGCTCTGAGATTCCCTGTTAAGCAGCATTAACTTCATTCATTTACCATAGCCTCAGACTGTGCCTTGCTGTCTGGTTTTTCTAGCAGAAGCCTCGTTCCCAGTTAATGCCTCCTTCTTATTTTTTTCCTGGGTTTGTTCTGTGATATAAGCAATTAGCTTTGTTCTCCTATTTTTTGATTAGGATCATAATTCGCCATATACTTTATTCCAATAAATTGTGCCATTGTAGAGTATTTGCCAGCTGACAGGATTGTGGTACTTCTCTTTAACATCAGGACTGCATAGAAAATGTGAGGCATGTGCTAGATTTAAGAGTGTCTGCTAAATCCAGAAGTTTCGTCAAAATGCTAAAACCTTCCACGTGACCCTGTGATGCAAACTCCTCCTCCTACGTGTGTGTGCACATGGCATAGGTAGAAAAGAAGCAGACTGCACCTTTCACTATAACACTTTAAATAATCCTGGCTTGTAGACTAGCTCATGAATCCAAATATTATATAACTCGAAAAGCCACTGGTTGTTTTCCACCCAAAAGCAATTGCAAGTTACTTTTCACACCTCTGAATTAAATGCAGATTCTGAGAGTAGCAAGGGCTGTAAGCTCAGATGGCGAGATGCAGGCTGCCGGTCCCCCAAAGGCTCTTTTGAAAACTGGAATTAGTAGGGTACATTTGACAGGGAAATACAGGCAGAAGCAAAAGGCTGTTTTATCTTATTTTTTCAGGGTTGCTTTGCTCTGATGTGTTGATTTTATCTTTGCTCGCCTGCTCTAATTATTTGCTGAATGGTTTGGTTAAGTCCTAATTAACTTTCAGAACGGAAGTTACATCTTAGTACATGTAACACTCGCACATCAAAACAAACCTGTCTCTTTGATCCAGATCAATGGGCTGTATTGTGAATTTGCACTGGTCAACTTTGCAGTGCTGCAGCTTGAGCCAACCCAACTTATACATTAGATCAAAGGATCATGCTTTTATCAGTCAAAACACTACTCTGCAATTTGGAGCAGGACTATAGACCACAGGAGGAAACCAAACCCATGCAGGCCAATATTACTTATACTATAACGATGTAGTAACAGAATCATGCAGCAGTGGTACAGTGATTAGAATGTAGCATTGCAGGCAAAAAAACTATGCCCACAGCCTTCAGTTTGATCCTGACTGGCTCAAGGTTAAGTAGTGCCCAATCTGTTAAGTAGTGCCCAATCTGAGCCTGTTCTTTCTTGATGGCTCTGAATGGCTAAAAAGGGAAATTTGCAGTACTTTGAACAATATATTAATATTTTTTGCAATAATGCAGAAGGAAGTTTAGATGGAATCTAAATGATGGAATCAAGAGAGATTCATATCACAGTAGGATATGGCACTCGTTAAAAATACAGTAGCTTTTAATAATTTTAATATAGTGACGGTGTTTTTTTGTTTTTAGTCTAGTGAAGAGAAGGACCAGGGGAGACACGATAGCAGTGTTCCAATATTTGAGGGGCTGCCACAGAGAGGAGGGGGTTAAGCTATTTTCTAAAGCACCTGTAATATAATGGATGGAAACTGAACAAGGAGAGATTTAACCTGGAAATAAGGAGAAACTTTCTGGCAGTGAGAACAATCAACCAATGGAACAGCTTGCTTTCAGAATATGTGGGAGCATCATCACTTGAGACTTTCAAGAAAAGATTGGACTGCCATTTGTCAGAAATGGTGTAGGGTCTCCTGCTTGGGCAAGGGGTTGGACTAGATGACCTACAGGATCCCTTCCAACTGATTATCTGTTATCTGTTATGATTATAACAAACTGAGATAATTCCTAACTCTTTATCAATGCTTCATTTATATTTTCCAAGTAACCTGCAAAGCCAAATTTCATGAAGGGCTAGGATGGAAGAATTTCAAACCTATTCTTTTTTGTGAATATAAATGGTCATTACCCAGCTGCAATTACATTACTGTATATAAAATTGTGGCTAAAAGAGTTATCTTTGAATCTCCAAACCAATACAATACTCTCTACTGATTTCTTACAGTATAAATTAGGGAGAAAGTCTGCTAACTAGGTAATTGCTAAATAATATAAAAAGTCTTAAGACATAAGATTGTTCCATTTAAAGCTTGGATTAGTAGCTTCCAATTTGGCATGCTCTCATAAGTGAACTTTTTTGCTGGATATTGAAGGTTTTTAATATTGATCATGAACATAGTACTTTCCTGGCTCATCCTCCTGTATGTTAAATCAATTGATTTTTAAAAGAAACAGCTGTAGTCCAAATGGTGTTTTGGTGGTGCTTTTCAATGTTGCCTACCAATGTGTCCTTACACAGGGACACTGGAGCAGAAGAAAGATATAGGCAACCCAAATTTACTGCATTTAGTGTTCAAGTCTTAGTGCATTTGGTTTTGCTGACTCTATAGACTTCAGAAAGTCTTATTTTTAATTTACATTTGTCCCCAGAAAAATCTGCGCTGATATTTCAATTAATTCAGTAAGCATCCAGATTGGCCAAGGCCTTTCCAGAAATTTCCCCAAATGTACTACCTCTTGCAATTAGATGATCAAATCTGGCACAATAAAGTAGAATAATACTGTAGATCAGGGGTGCCCAATAGGTTGATCACGATCGACCGGTCGATCGCGAAGGGCCTTAGGGTAGATTGCATCGGGAGCTTGGGGAGCGTGCGCGGAAGCGTGGGGGAGCGTGCGCATGCGCAGAAGTGTGTGGAGAGCACATGAGCGCACATAGAAGCATGGGGAAGGAGCGTGCGCATGCGCAGAAGCTTGGGGAGAGCGCAGGGGAAAGAGCGTGCGCATGCACAGACACTTGGGGAGAGCATGCGCATGCGCAGAAGGGTGGGGGAGCGCATGTAAAAGCGCGGGGGGAGGAGCGTGCGCATGCGCGGAAGGCTGGGGGTGCCTCGCAAGTAGATCGCCTCGTAAGTAGATCGCAAGCCTACAAAGTGTGGGCACCCCTGCTGTAGATATACCGTACATTATGGCAAAGGGTATTTATGTGGCAGAGGAAATAATATATAAGCAAAAAGTTTATTAACATTCTGATGCTTACTAGAAACTTGCAACAATATTTCTTCAGTTCTGAGCATGTTATAAAATACTGTAATTTAAAATTAAAAGTAGAAAACTATGTAGAGGGAAAGGGAAAAAAGAGATCTAAATGCAATGCCCTTCTTATAAAATATTGCCGATTTCTCATCCAAATTCTTGTGTACCTTGCATAATAAACAGCATCACTACCATCTACTCTGAAACTTGACAAACTATTTGATTGCCAGAAGTGGATGGGAGGGGAGAATATGCCAAGCTTTAAGAGACTATTTTGAAGGGGAAAAAAGCAATTAAAATATCCAAAGCCTTCCATATACAAATGGTTGATTTAGAAACACAATAACTTAGAGTTGATGGAATAGTCAACAAATCGTTAACACAAACATTTCTGTTCCTAACATACTTTCAATGTTTATAGCAATTGTTTATGATAAAACTCTACAGTGCCCTGGCTCCACTTCAGATCACTGTTTCCATGCAATGTCATGATTGAAACCCCCAAGCAGCGCTATCCACATCAACCAGTCTAAGTGCATTGTGCAAATATATCAGCTTTATTTCTCTTTTGTGGAAATAATTACAGGCATTCAGGTAGAAACATATTAAATTAATACAGTCTATAGAGTTTAAATGCAAAAATAAATATAAAGTCCAGCAGCCGATTGCATTCATAAAATTTCATTTTCCCCTTCAACGTTTAGAAAAAGATGTGCAATTTTTAAATATTTTCTTCATATTGCAAAGAGAAAAAAAACCTCAAACAGCCAGGCTAGAAACATACAAGCACTTTTTCCCCCAAGAAAATATTTCTCTCTCAGTACTGCGCAGATTTGCAGACTGCTCTTCGAATCTACCACATTCATACTGGATCTTATTGGTGATAAAAAAAAAAAAAAAGAAAATAATAAGTGGAGGAAGGAATGGGATTCCGTCCTGTCAAGTCCTTGCAAGGATTTAGATTTATCATACAATATAAACCGGAGCGTCCAAAGGCTATTTTTGTGCGAGGAGGGAAAGCCGAAATGAAGATTTATTTGTAACCAAGTCTTTTCAGAAACTGTCCCTTTTTTTTGCCCCTTTAGGATGCCCTTCCACAGAGTTCCTCCGCCAACTTCAGTATGAAGCAGAGAGCAGGGGGTGCGGTGGGGCGGGTACACAATCCAGGCGGCAGATCCGCTTCTCTCCCGCGGAGGGTGAGGCGCGCCCGAGCCCAGCCGAGGCGCAGTTCCCGTCTTCAGAGGGCCGAGTCGGAGTCCGAAGAGTCCAGGCTGTTCCTCAGGCGGTTGCAGCTGCTCAACTTCTTCTCCTTCTGCAAGCTGAGGTTCTGGGTGCTGCGGCGGAGGCACTCGAGGGACTGCAAGAAAGACTTTTTAGCTTTCTCCTCCTCCATGGGGGAGACCCCTTCCTCCTCCACCTCTTGGATCTCGTCGAAGGTCACCGGCTGCGTCTTGAAGCGGGACTGGCGGGGTCTGCGCAACTTGCCTTTGGCCAGCTTGGCGGGCCGGATCGGTTGAGGGAATTCCTCGGCGATGCACAAGAAGTGCGGCATCACCGCCTGGTAGCTCGAGCAGATGCCCATTAACTCGGCGGGCTTGGCGGTGGCGGTGGTTGCCATCCTGCTGCCTTCGATCCCCCCTTCCGCGCAGGATCGAGGCGCGAAACTCCCGCTCGCGTTTGGCACCGGCTGGTCGTGGCTGTTCCCCCTGAGGGGACTCTGGCTCCGCTCCGTGCCGCTTGAAGAAGATTCCCCGGGAAGGAGCAGAAATTGCGCGGGTAAGCCGCCTAGGACTCCGCCGGCTCTTTTTTTTTTTCTTTTTCTTTTTTTTTAACGCCGAGGACTCTGCCGAAAATGAGCACGGCGCGTATGAGGCTCCTGACCGATCCTACCGACTCGCGTCGGCTCGTTGCTTGAGAGCTCAGCTTTGCATCCCAGCCCTTTTTATATCCCTCACCGGCCCACTCAGGAGCATGCCCAGATGACACGCAATTCCATTTAAAGGCGATGAGGCTGCTTTCCTTCCGCCTGAGGTCTGCATGGCTTTCTCTCTCTCTCTCTTTAAAAAAAAAAGGCAACAATAACAAAGTAAGGGGGACAACCCCCGCGGTCACCCACTGCGGAGTCGGAGGAAGAGGGAGCGCTTCTACACCGCCTACATACACACAAACACACACACGTTCCGCAGACGGCAGAGAGAGACCGGGGAGAGAGGGGGGGGAGAGGGTGCCCTCTCCCGCAGCCAGAAACGCAGCTTCGGAGACGCTCCTGCCGAAATCTAGGCGGGCGCATCAACCCGGAAGCTGCGCAACGGGATCCCCAACTTCAGATACCGATTTAAATAATTTTGACAAAGCTCCAGGGGCGGCGATCTGCTTTTGCACCTGGCAGCCCCTCTCGACTGGACGGGTCATTTTTAAATCTGGACCGGCGGCGGGAACGTATATATTCTTTCACGACCCCAACTTTCTGATCTTATGTCCCGGCTCACCCCTTTCCAGCGACGCATGTTGTTACCCGGATTGCAATCGAGAATAGAGGCCGTGTATTTAAGCCTACGACGTTTGGGAAAGATAAACAGGACACTGTTGCTTCCCGAGGTCGCTGAAAAGGCGAAGCTTAAGCCTTGGCTAAAGGTAGAAAGGTGGGGTCGGTTTCTGTGGGCTCACTCCCGTGTCATTCCCGTCTCTGATTTTGTTTTGCTGGCATCTACGAGATCTCAGAGGTCCCATCCAGCCCCGCGAGTCTATGTTGGTGGCTATGGTTACTTCGTAATCATTTTGCAGAAGAATAGTACATTTGTGGGAGAAGGGATTCAGGTAATTTGTTACAGTTAGTGCAAGAAAAGGAGCACCCATAACAGTACATGTTTTATAGGTGCATCGTAGAAAAGCTAGATAAATTGGTTAGTTAAAAATATTTTAAGTGACTAAAAAGCACTCAAGTAAAAATGAATACAATTAACCATATCTTGATTGTAATAAGCCAGTTTCAGAAGTGTACATGTTGTGCATGTTGCTTCCTACTTTTTCCACAAATCTAGGACCTCAGGCAATGCTGTCATATTTACATCTAAAGACCATACAAACATACCCTGCTGGCAGCATTTTAGACCATGTCTCATAATGTTGTTTTCATCTTGTTGTTAGCCTAGCAGTTATTTATTTAATTTAAATAAACAATAAATAAGTCCAGGAGTGAGACAGGTATAAATTTTTCTTAACTGTATCTGTGTTGTACAAATATTTACCACCTTAGCCCATCGCAATCCATAGGGAACTTCAAGGGTTATAAAATACATTCTATATTCATTAGTGAATTATCCCGCTATGCCAGTGAAATAAAGCTTGTTTTCATTACTAATATAGTGACCCAGCATTGGCAGACAACTGATGCTCTGATGAGCAGGGCTTTTTTTCTGCCGGAACTCGGCGGTACTGCGTTTTGGCACCTTTGCAGAGTCCGCGTCACGTGGTCCGTCTCGACTAATCGCACGCTATCATTTCTGGGTTTTTTTAGCGCGACAACGGGGGTGCGTTCCGGCACCTTTCTTCAGAGAAGAAAAGCCCTGCTGATGAGGATCCTAAAATCCCAGGTGAAGAATGGCCTTTGTCATGCATTAACTTGGAGGGAAATCAGATTATCTGGAACAGGTAATTCAGACAGGATGAGATTTGGCACTGGATAGCAAATATCACATGCTGTAGATTTCTGCTCAAGAACCAGCTCAGCAGTGCTGGAAGGCACTAAGTTCATACCCAGTACATATATATATATGCACCGTATGATTCCATTTCAAAAACATTGTGCAAAAGACAGAAAATGAGTAAAAATAAAAATTAAAAAGTCAAGTTAAGTCATGAGGTAAAGGGAAGAAAATACAACTAGATTTATAATATGCTATACCACCAAACCTTTCCATCCTTGCAAACCACCCTTGCTTGTGGTGGTGCGGCGGTTAAAATGCAGTATTGCAGGCTGGTTCTGCTCACTGCCAGGGGTTCGATCCTGAGTGGGTCAGCCTTCCATCCTTCTGAGGACCCAGATTGTTGGGAACAATATGCTGACTCTGTAAACTGCTTAGAGAGTATTGTCAAGAACTATGAAGCAGTATATAAGTCTAAGTGCTATTGCTATTGCAATAGCAATAGCTCCATTTTCACTGGCAGAGGGTTGCAGGACACCAGCAAGACTGAAAACGGGGCCTCGGAGCTCTTTTTTGCTGGCAGAGCACTTGGGCCACCACAAGCGTCCTCAACACGAGTGATGTCGTGCTGGCCATGCCCACCCTGGCCACACCTCCCCACTTCCCCGAGGTCAAACACAATCCTGATGTGGCCCTCAATGAAATCGATTTTGATACCCCTGCTCTGTATGATCAAACCATTGCATCATATTTCATACTGGTGACTTAGTTATTTAATCCATATGTGCATTTTCTCTCCAAGATCTAATGCCAAGCATTGGTCTGTTTCACATTCAGAACCTCTCATCTTTCTTGCTTCCTTCACTAATTATCTGTGTCTTATAATAAACAAATCAATTATGCTTTATTTTATAAATTTCTTTCAATTCATTATTGTATTGCATATGAATAGGTTTATATTTAAACCATGTATTGGAAACATATATACCTTTTTTTGTAAACAGTTACCAGTTACCATGCTTCTTGGCTCTCTCAATAACCGACCAATTTTTCTCCTTCTCTTTCTGGTTTAAGGATTATCGGAGTTGAACTTCAATCCATTATTCAAGTTGGAGAAAGTTACACAATTTCCCCCCAAAACTCACTTCTGTTTTTTCTGCTCTACCACTGGAATGTAACCTGTACCCATGACCAACCTTTGAAGAACTACTTTCATGGCAACTCACTATAATCTCTTATGCCAACATTTTGACATGTTTTAGTCCTTTCATTCATAATTAAGCCAGCACCTTCAATTCCAGCCATGCATTCATCAGCTCTACAAGATCTAACCATATTCATTCAGATTTATCAAATCTGAAATAAGTTGTTCTTGTGTTTTGTTGTTTTTTCTTTTTTTTTACATTCATTTGTTAAGACATAATTTTTACCACACGGTTATATTTCCAAGTCACAATTTTCCATGTGCCTTCATGATGTTTCTCATAGTTACTTTCTTAGCATTGCCTTTGGTCACTGGAGCAAGGATTATGGGAGTTGAATTTCCAGTCCAGTCTTCAGGTTACAAAACTCTCGTTTAATGGGAATCAGATAAAATGTCACAAAGTTCTAATTTAGGGGTTTTTTTAGTTATTTTTTTCATCATATTTTATGATTGAGAACAGCAGGGAAAGTTTATGGGAAGCATACTAAAGCTACTTTTCTATAATTTTCTTGTGGACGAACAGGAAATATTAAGTATCCCTTGGGGAACAGGGTAAGAAGCGCTATTATATGTTTGCATGGAATGTCTGAAGTGCTTTGTGTATTAGAACCAGGATTCTAGTTACCTTCAAAGTGTTTATGGTAAAGACAATTCACTTAACAGATTTATTCATAATTCATGGAGTTTCTACATGTAAAAAGAAACAATAAAGTGTTATTTTAGGACATCAGTAGAACAAGAGTGAGGTTTTGGCTAATCAACTAAAATCTAAGTATTTTGTTACTTAAATCTGCTACAATATAAAACAATGGAAGTAGAATCTTGATGTCTTGTCCAGAATCTTCAAAACATTGGCCTGATCACCCTTTCCCAGAAACCAAAGCCTCTGCATTAACCTGGGACTGAGGTTAATGCATCATCTGGCTCGCTTCCTAGATCTTTGTAAGGAGTATGAAAAATTGTGTTTGAAAGGAAAAAGAAGGAAAGAACAATACTAATTTGGCAATGATTAATCTTACTACCAATTAAGTGAAACTTTACCAGTATTTTAAGGCTGCTATAGAAGGGTTTTTTTAGAGCCATGGTGTGAATAGTATATTATTATATGATGGAACCTTTACTAATACTGAGCTCAATACATAATTATTATATAGTTTCAAACACATTATCAGTTGCCCTTTGGCTCAGCCATAAGTACCATCTGTGGAGTTATTTCTACTGAAATCTATGGGCAGGTGAAAATAAAAGTTGAAATACAAACCAATACTTGAGACTTGAGGGCCTTGTGTTTTTTTACAAAGCCCTGGCTACCTTATCTGAGTAATTGAAGAAACATTTAAAATAAAATATTTCTTGGGCATGAAAAGTTTGAGCTGCAGGTGCAAAACAAAACATTTCCATCAAGTATATGAAATAGAAACCCTGGAAGAATGTTGCTGATAATAATCAGGTACTCCAATAAAACATTAACACAATCTTTACTTCTATTTTAAGCCCAAAGTAAATCAGAAGCATTTCCAAGATCTATTAAACTAACAAAAAATATACATCAATTTCCCCTCAATGGAAATTGCATATATAATATGCATACAGTATATAACTTTTAACAAATGAGTCAAGCTTTGTTTAGTTATGTGGGCAGGGAGCAAACGAGGAACAAAATAGGGAAATGCTTATAGATTTAAGAAGAAGCAGATCCAAGCCACTTAAATCAATTTTTTTTCCAATATTCTTACAAGCTGCTACTGTTTTATCTGAACAGGTAAATTTAATGTTGGTTCACTGTTAGCTCTGATTTAAAAAGTGCCAAATGCCATCTGAAAACTCATGAAATTATCATGAGGTTCTTAGAGACTTGACTTACACTTTGGATTAATATTAATAAGCTATTAATATCTATTGATTATTTTATTTAAACCATTATACATTTTATTTATTTTTATTTTATTTAACATGTTTCCTATTTTTATACTTTGATAAAATATTACAGCATAATATAAAATTACACATTAATCCAATGACTGCTTTGAAGAGACAAAGAAGTTTTTGCTATTTGCTGGAAAGCTACAAATAAGATCAATGCATATTTCTTGCTAGGGAGATCATTCTGTTCCATAAATACAATGGAAAGTGCGGGTGGGAATTAACTGGATTCACAGACAGTAACAAAATATAATTGGTACTTAAGCTGGGAATTGGGTGGCATGTATATTTAATTAATTACTAATAATACTAAATTCAAGTGTATTGTTATTAATTTGTTAAATTTTTCTCCTGCTTTTGTACCAGAGCTCAATGTAGCATACATCTTTGTCCCTCCAACAACAAACATCCTGCAGAATTAAAGCTAAGCTTTAGAGAAACAAATGCCTAGCCAACATCATCCAAGGAGTTTTCCTGGTTAATCTACTTGAGTGAACCTGAGTGTCCTGATCCTGAACCTGAACCAGCCACCACACAGTACACCACACTGACTAAGGAGTTTTGGCATTAGCTTTCGAGTCTTATGTAATGTAAAGCATTTTGGTTATCCACAATGGCTCATTTCATTGTCGGCCCCCTGCCGACTATAATGTTGATAGGGCATATGTGCAGAGCAGAGCTTACATTTTTTTAAAAAATCCTTGAGATGATTCATATGCATTCTATTTTAAATAAAAGTAGATATCTTTATGATCTCTTTAGTAAAGTATAAAATGAGAAGTTAATACAGATTGCAGAAAAAAGTGCACATACAGATATGTAGAACTAGTAAAGCATCAGCCATTCAGTATACTGAATACAAATCAGCTTTCCTATCAAAAGAGTGGTTTTCTACTTCTTCTAATCAAGATTAATAAACCCCAGCACTGATCCTGTGATACAAATATATTTGAGGCAGATGATCGTTCTCACAATAAATTATTCAGACTGATTGCATTACTTATCAGCAAATAAACAGCTGATCAGGGATAGCAATAGCAATAAGACTTACGGTATACAGTGGTACCTCGGTTCACGAACGCCCCGGTTCACGAACAATTCGGTTCAC
>JAOYMU010000001.1:91828460-91841276 GCA_025802295.1 Psammodynastes pulverulentus | reverse complement strand
GTCAGGGGTGGGAACTACCCCGGTTTGCAGAACTGGCCATAAAAATTAACAACTGGTTCGCCCCAACCGGTGCCCACCCCTGCATATCACTCAAAAAGCTGACCCATGTCATTATAGAGATGGAATCTCACAAGCACTTCCTGGTCCCAACCCATAAACATTTATATTAAGACGACATTCAAGTAATTAAAATCCTGTCTGCTGTTGCAAATATTTTTAAATATTTGATATGACAGTTCACATAAAGTACAATTTTACTTACAGTATTGTGATTAGTAAAAAACAAACATTGTGAACATATGAAGTCAGTGCCAGTGTTGTATTTAGTTGTTAATTCTTAAGTTTTGTAAGGAATAAAGCATTGCTGTAATGCCTGAAGCTGACATCAGATAATGAACATTTGCATTCATGTTAACGAGATAGATCCTATAGTTAGCCAATCTTGTAATTTTTAAAATCTCAATTTCAATAAAGGATATTTCTTGAAATATCAAAATTGAGGAAATAGGATATTTTTAGTTTAAAATACAGAAGTAATGTGACACTCTTATTGGTAGCAATGTTACAAATTCTAAATTGTTATATTTCAATCACATTTCTCACAATGAACCTATCTGAAACATTACTAATGCACTTCAGTAAAACTATTAATTGAAAATATTGTTTAATAATTATATAACACTAAAGAATGGTTCCAGAGTAGTATATAATGTAGAAATCGTCAAAGTTCTTGTCAAGGCAATTTATCTTAGTTATCCTTTAGTTTCTTTAAATGGTAAGCTCTTGATTTTAAGGCAGTATCTCTGATAACTTTTTTGATATACCATTCAGGCAAGATTGTTCCAGCCAATTTCTAAGAAACAGAGGCAGAAAAAGATGTGTTACTAAGTTGTTAAAGACCATCAATGGATTGATAAATGAAAGCAAGTTATTCACACACTTGGAAATTCCAATCTCTCTTTAAATATACATACCACCAAAGCATGAGATGGATATCCACAAGTTACCGATTCCAAACCAAGTGTATTGAGGGAATATTTTACATATTGTTCAGGAGTGGGTCTATATATGTTTGTTCTACGAAGTTTAGCCATTTTTGTCATGACAAAATATGGTTGAACAGTCTGAAAAGGAAAGAACATCTATTGGTTTGTACCTGTATATTTTCTTAAAGTCTTATTTAATATCTACAACAGACATGTGCTACAAAACAATTTAAACATATAAACTGCTATAGTGACAACATATTATGGTAAGAATCATATGGTTAATACGCTTACCAAGCACCTCATTTAGTGACCATTTGAAATTATGACAGTGCTGAAAAAATAATTTTAGGTCCAAATGTGTGATATTCACAGTGTCATTACATGAACACGATTATAAACTTCCATAAAGAGCTACCCTGAAGTGGGGCCCACATTCAGTTATGTTTTGGGCCCAGGCAGGTTTCTTTAATGACTGCCTTGCTTAGCAATGAAAATGCTGGTCCCAACTGTGGTTTTAAGTTAAGGATTACTTCTACACATTGAAAGCAATCCAGCACCCAGCCGGAATGAGCATTGAAAAGGGTGGGGAAGTAGTTAGAAGGCACAAAACGAATTATTCTTGCCAATTTTTGTTAGCTATCCCAATGCCATGATAAGCATTCCAAGGGGGGGGGGGGCATAACGAAATGTGATTTCCCACTTAGCAACAACTTCATTAAATAATACAACTGCTGGCCCCAATTGTGGTTGGCTTACTTGGCTACAATAAATCATTGATTTAGAAGCAACATTAAATGATCTCCTTTGTTCATACATGACTGAGTTAAAGATCGATTTATCTGATATTAAGTGTATGTAACTTATGTATCATGAATTAATTAATTGGAAACATTGTACTGAGGTACTCTGAAATGGAAATTTAATCTTCAAACGGCATTGTTCAGTTATCACACTGGGTAGCACCAAAGGATAAAATATTAAATATTGTTATACAGTTAAAAGTGGTATCATTTTTCAGTTTTTCACTTAAAAACTGGTCTTCGGGATGTTACTTTAAAAAAAGATTTCATACTAGCAGATATTCCTATTTTTTTCTCTCCATTCAGTTGTGTCTGATTCTTGGAAATTGCCTGGACAAATCCCTGCAGTTTTCTTAACATGGCTTTTCAAAAGTGGTTTGCCATAGCCTCCTTTCTAGGGCTGAGAGAGAGCGATGCTACAAGGTCAACCAGCTGGCTTTGTGCTTAAGGCAGGATTAGAACTCATAGTCTTCACGTTTCTAACCTGATGCCTACCACTACACTAAACTGGCTCTTATTCCTAAATTACCTTTTTCAATTTAATAGGAGTTTTAAAATTTGATTAATCTAGTTTCATTTTTTCAGATCGTCATGTTTTCCTAAGGGTAAAAAGAATCTATTTTTGGGCTGTTTATTAATACTTATCTGAGTAATTATTTTTTTTACAGTTTGGCAGCATTATGCTTGGTTTTCCTCATTTTTCCTGGAAGAAGGAAAAACAAGCACAACACTGGTGCCACCCACTCCCAACACCACGCCAGCTATCATGATTGAAAGGTCTAAAGGGTCAAGAACAAGGATGGATGTACCATTCTCATCCTGCTCTCGCAGAAGTCATCTAAAAGTGCAATCAATGTTGACAGGACCTCAGTGAGACATGCAGCAAGCCCTTCAGAACAATCCCAAGCTCCTTTTGAAACCGAATTTGATCCATTAGTTACCTGGGGTGGACCAACCTAATAGGTGCAGCTTCCCTGCAATCAGGGTACAATAGCTAGCATCCCAGCCCCTGCAATTCTCTTTTGGATATTTTAAAAAACATCTTCCGACGAGTTAAATAATTGGTGAAAGGTGCTTTTTCAGGAGGCAACTGGACTTTGTTTTTTTCTTTTGAAGATGTTTCACTTCTTATCCAAGAGGTTTCTTCAGCTCTGACAGGATAGTGGGGAATGGAAGGATTTACCGTATTTTTCAGACTATAAGATGCACTGGAGTATAAGACCCACCTTAGTTTTAGGCAGGGCTTTTCTTCGGCACAAAAAGGTGCCGGAACGCTCCCCCGCGCTCCCCCCGCCGCGCGCTAAAAAAACCCGGAAGTAACAGCGCGCGATTGGTCGAAACGCGTCACGTGACGCGGACCTCGGAAAAGGTGCCGGAACGCAGTACCGCTGCGCTCCGGCAGAAAAAAAGCCCTGGTTTTAGGGGAGGAAAACAAGAAAAAAAAATCTTACCTCTGCTTCTGCCTCCCAGCAATTTGCCTCCTTGCAGCAATCAGCGAACAGCCTGTTTCACTTTCACTTTCAGCACAGCCTAATTAGTACCTGGCTCAGCCTCCGGAAGATCAGCTATTTCAGGCTGCAGGGATTGCCATAGTCTTTTGGCAATCCCTGACTGGAGCCCATCAGCTGCTTGTACTAATTAGGCTGTGCTGAAGCTAAAACAGGCTTTTTGCTGCTTGCTAAAAGGAAGCAAATTGCTGGTGGGCGGAGCTTTTGCAACATTCGGTGTATAAGATGCACCAAATTTTCACCCACTTTTGGGGGTAGAAAAAGTGTGTCTTATGCTCTGAAAAGAATGGTATATTCCTTGCAAACTGCTGGTCATTTGCAATTAGTCACGTAACCCTGAAGACACAGATAAATCTCCAAGTGCTTCAAATACCCTCTAAAAGGATGCAAATGACCAGTTGTCTGTAAAGAATATAAATCCTTCCATTCCCCACTATCCTGTCATGAGCTGAAGTAGCTTCTTGGATGAGAAGCAAAGTCTTCAAAGAAAACAAAAAACAAGAAAGTCCAGTTGCCTCCTGAAAAAGCAACTTTGGGTTAAATAATTGCTGTAAAATTTTGTCATTTGGGGGGATGTGGCATGTCTTACAGCAGTTGCTTCCCATACTCTTTTGATATTTCCAGATTTTCACTATACTCTTTTGGACATTTCTGATGTTAGAAACTGCTAGAAATGGAAATACCCTACTGTAGAGGCTGATGAAGGAGAGGAGATTAGATTTTAACCTCATTTTCTAAGATTCAAGGTAACCTTCTAGCCAGAAAAAAGTGGGACCAAGTGACCCTACAACTTTCAGTCAATTGCCTAAAGGACATTTGCAACCACAAATTAAGTAGTAATAGAATTCAAAAAGTATTGAAAGTGGAGAATGATTGAATCCCCAAGATGGCAATGACAAGGACTCCCCTTTTGCCAAACAACCAAGAAGATGCCCTTAAAATACATGGCAAAGGATGTTCAGGGAAGACTTAAACACTATAAACTTCATGTGGAGCCAGACAATTAGCAGAATAAAACTTTAGAGATGGTATTTCATAAAGTCAGCACTATAATAAAAATATTTGATTCAAGGAACTGCCTACTAATTTATTTTTGGCAATGTACCTACAATTGTCTTTCAGATAAGGAATAATTTGAGTGTATTTTAATCTCTAGTGTCCAATATTATCAGGTTAATTACACAAAGTATCAAAACAAATCAATCACACTAACCTGCACAAGGATACCTTTATCCATGTATTCCATGCTGAGGGCTTCAGAAAAGGTATTTCCAAAAGCCTAAATATATGTAAAGAAATATAGTGGTAGGAATGCACAATATGAAACTGCAAATAAATCATATACTGTAAATTTTATATACCTTGCCATTAATTGTAAACCATGTAGTGTGGAAAATAGTATTTCACTAGGAATTTTGTACATTGTAAGGAAATGTAATATTTGTAATAGAATAATACAATAGCAGAGTTGGAAGGGACCTTGGAGGTTAACAAGGGTTGGTTGGCTACTTTTTTATTATAGCGCATGTCTCCAACTCCTGGCCCACTACCGGGCCTTGAGCTGTTTAGAATCAGGCTGCGGAAATGGTGGGCAAGTATGCACATCTCCACTTGTGTGAGCAATGGGTGAGCACGTGCATGCATGCTCCAATTGTGCATGCAGCAGGCACACATGCCTGCTGCTCATGTGGAACCATCCCCTCTTCGCTCCTGCCCCCCACCAATCTGCAAAGCCAAAAATTAAATATATAAAATATATTTTATATACATATATATTTGTATTTTGTAAGTTTAGTGAAGTATTTTTGTGTTTTTTCACATTTGTTAGTTACATTTATTATTTAATGCTACTTAAGCGTTTTATACCTTTGATTTATATTTTTAAGCAATAGTATCAGTTAAAAAACAAAGCATTCCCTCCTCCAATATTTTTCTTGCAATAATCCTGGGAATAGTTTTGACAGAGACAATATGACTGAGCCAGCATTAGCCAATGAGCTTCCATGACTGAGAATGTTTATATAATTAGTATACTATGCTCACATGTTCCCTCTTCCTTCCTCTAATGTGGCTGCCAGAATAGCAGGGATGTTGGTTTGAGAATAACTGCAGCTTAGGATACTGTCTGAAGTGTAATTTATTATTAATCTTTGCTATGATTACTTGAAAGAAACTGGGCTTTGGGAACCATAATTGGCTACAAATAGCAAAAACTATGTACTTAATGTGAATTAAAATGTATACATTCATAAAAACAATTGGAAGGTTTTAAGAATGGTGCTCACGTGAAAATACTTCCTTAAAACAGTGACATTTGAACCAGCCTAAATTCAGACTCCTTGCACAAAGCTGAAGGAGGCAATTATATTTTTAAATAGAAGGCTGTCCCACACCAACAAAGTTATAGGTACATTTCACTTTAAAATCTGAATTAAAGAGACTAATTCCAAGGTCTCTGTATTCACTTACATGAAATAAGGAAAACATTATCCTCTTTAAAAAGACTATTGAAAATATTGCATTTGCCAATAAGTTCAGTTGAAGAATAAAAAAAAATTACACACACTATGTTTTTCCCCATATATGTACCTTGCTTGCTGTATAAAGAGTTAAAAATGGAGTTTTTCCTAATCCACTAAGAGAAGTGATATTAATTATGATTCCCTTGGACCTGAAAGACAAGACAAAATATAAATTATACATTTGTTGAAACAAAACAGAAGCCTAAAATATACAAATGTTAACTATAACATCCATAAATATTTGCATAAAAAAACCCTTGCACTTGACTCCTAGTGACTGCCTAGAATAGCCATGTAATTTTCATGGCGACAATGAAGAAATGGTTACTATTACTATTACTATCTTCTTCCTGGCTGTTCTTTTTTAAAAATTTATTTAAAAAAAACAATAAATTCCCAGTCTAGGGTACAAATCTTAGATTTCTTGGTGGTTTCTCATACACATACAATTTTCACTGACTGACTGCCTTGTTTAATGACTGTTAAAAGTTCAGAAAAAAACCCTATGATTGTGACCAATCCTTGCATTTATGACTGTCGAACCTGTGATCACAAGTTCAGGCGCTTCACAACTAACAAGCATTTAATGTACATTTGAATTGTCATTTGAATTCTTCCCAACCAGCTTGCAACAAGCAGAATGGAGAATGCCTTTCACCAAAATCTGAGCCACTGGAAGTTTCTCACAATGATTCTTGTACAGGTACAATAATGCATAACACATTATGCAAAACTATCAATGTGTTAAATAGTAAATATAAAAACGAAATGGGAAACTTAGTCCTGAGAACATGGCCAAGTTCAACTCAGAAGCATTCCAAAACTGTGACACTGATATGGGGAAGACATATTCTTTGTCTCACTTATCAAATCCGGGAGACTGCACGAAAAAAGACTTCAGCACCAACTTTAATTTCATCAAGAGCTTATGTGAAACCAAGGAAGATCTTGCTCAATCAATACATCCTTTAAACAGTCAAGAAGGGAAAATGTTTTTAATGGCCAAAATTTCTAAGTTTTTTGGCTTTCTCCAATCATGAAGAGACTTGACAAATGAGCCTGGATAGAAAAATGGACTACTTAGGCAAGGAGGAAAGAAGCTGCAGGCAGGCAGAAGACACTTTAATGCAGAACCAAACACCGTGGTTCAAAAAGAAGTATATCAAGCTAGATGAAGAAGAGAGATACTTATGATAGGATGGTTTTCTGTATCCATTTGGGGGGAATATAACTGGAAGAAACTAAGCAAGCAATAATTTTTAATTTTCAGAAAAATTATCTATCTCATGTAACAACAGCACAAATGGAAAAATGCCAAAAGTACAATCTACACTAATATTGAAAGGTTGCCATCTCTTAGCCCCCTATTATTCCAGTGTCTTTTGCTTTGTGCATAAATTTTCTGTACCTGCCATATAAGTAAAGCTTGTTCTCACTCTATTCTCTCCGTTTTCCTTCCAGTGATACTCAGGAATGGCTTTAAGGTTATTCCCAGGAACATCCCAGAAACACAGCCACCCCCACAGAGTAGCTTGTTGTTGAGTTCTCACTGATGAGTCATTCAGGCTTTTTAATTCCATTTTAAAAAGAAATCACCAAACAGTGAAAATAAAATAAAAAAGGGAATCAAGTAAAGATAGGCTTTCACGGTCTGATGATTCATGCACCCAATCCCATGACTCACACAGCATTACACTGCCAATAAAACATGGAGGCCTGACTGATTAGTCACAGTAATGAATTTTTCAAAGAAAGGATTTTCCCCTATAAATAATAATGGCTGTCTGGATGTGTTTATGTGACTCACCTTTCCACCATGCGAGGAAGCACCAATTGTGTCATCTGAAAGAAAAATAAGAAAACGATTGAGTAATATGCAGAAAACAGACTGAGGAAAGCCCTCTCACAAAACAGCTGTCCTCTCTTCACCTCAAAAAATTATAGAAGAATTTGAAGGCCGTCATTTGTAAGGCAGTGTATTTTTATTCTATTTATGCAGTTTGGTTTTTGGATAAAACATGTTGAGCAACTCAGATAAGCTGCACTTATAAACAGCTTAGCCTATCTGATTTTGCATTATTACACAATGGTTTCAAAACTTCTGTATGTTACACAGGTGAATTTTCTCAAATATCTAGTGCTAATGCTAGACAGTGCAAGAAATCAAATTTAATTAATATCACAGCAAGGAAAGCAAAAGTGGTTGAACAATACAATTGTATGAGAGGTATCAGCAATGGCAGTCTAGACCACTTATAATAGGGGTGTCAAAGTCGCAGCATCAGGTTGTTGTCACATGACGTATTGCAACTTTCTCTTCGCTGAAACGGGGGTGGGGGTGGCCAATGCGTGACGCATCCAGCCCGCAGGCTGGAGTTTGACACCCCTGACTTATAAGAATATGAAACAAAAGTCAACTAACTGATCATGCATTACAATTCCATAAGTCTCAGCCAGAATGATTAAGTGGGTGGTTGTATGAGGCACTTCTCATAATCCATTCCATCTTAAGAGGAAAAGAAGGCACAGCATAAATAGGCAAAAAAGATGAACAACATTTTCCAAGCTGTTGATCACACAAAGAAATCAAAAACTTTTGCTTTGTGATTTTTCAAGGTAAAAATTTCCATTATTTTGTAATCACTGAGTAAGTTGGGGGGCCATATAAATGTTCCTAGATAATTAAGTAAATAATCTAGAAAAGCAAGCTTTTAACATTAAAAAATGATTCTAAAAGTATTTAGTTTTCTTACTTTTGAAATAAATTGTCATAATATCAGAAAAAATGGTTCTCCAGCCAAAACTATGAGGAATTTAATTTATCTTTTAATATATCAACTGTACTATAGCAGTTACCATTAAAAGTGAATGCATTTTATGAAAAAATATAAGCTATTTTTTTTTACAGTACAACCACCATTATATTATGAGAACATGATCCAATCTACAATTTTCATTTTGAATCTAATTCAAATTGCAAGTTTTATGCCACAGCTGCCCTAATATTGGGCTTCTTTTGCCACCTGTTCCCCTAATATACAGTCTGACAAAGAACTCCAGAAAAGATAACGATGCAAAATTTTCTGTGACATTTCATTGTTAACCATTTTAAAAAATCATATTGGTTGTTTATGATAAATTGCCCTGCAATTACTTGAATTAGATAAATTAAAAGATTATACTAGTTTCAGATTATTATATTTCAGATACAAAATGTAATAGAGTATATTAGGGATCAATTTAGTAAGAGAAGTCAGCATTCTAAAGACCTGAAACAAATTCAAAACTAATGCTGGAACTTATATGCTGACTCTGTAAAACCGCTTAGAGACCGCTGTAAAGCAGTATATAAGTCTAAAAGCTATTGCTATGATCCAAGTTTGGCTGTTGGCAACTGACTCATATTTATGATAGCTGTATTGTCTCGGTATCATCTTTTGCAACCTTCCGACAAGCAAATCAATGGGGAAGACAGATTCACTTAACTGTGTTACTTACCTAAATTACCTAACAGCTGCTGTGATTCATTTAACTGTAGCAGGAAAGCTCATAAATTAGGGCAAGACTCACTTAACAAGTGTCTCGTTGAGCAACAGAAATTTTGGGCTCAATTGTGGCCACAAGTCGAGGATTACCTGTAATCCTGATGTAGCATATTGATACTTTCTACATTCTAGAGCAGGGGTGTCAAACACAAGGTCCGCGAGCCGGATCCAGTCAGCAGTTTGGGGAGTCATGTCAAGCTGGCCATGCCCACTCAGTTGACCATGCCCCTCGCCCCCTGAGGTCAACCACAGCCCTGATGCGGCCCTCAATGAAATTGAGTTTGACACCCCTGTTCTAGAGTAAGAAAACATTTTTCTATAAAAAAAATATCAAAATGGCTTGACAGGCTCAGATATGAACAACTTCAAGTACCTTTTACTTTTTCTTCTCCAGGAAAACATTATACTATTAAACATATGTAGAAACACTTCTAGAGGCTGCTAGACAAAATGGACTTATGGAGAAACTGTATAATTGCACCTGCTTTACAGAGATGAAATTGCACAGAAATTGTTTTAGACAAATACTTTTATTACTCTATATGCAAAATAGTCAATTCTCCTGCATTAGCACAGCTTCCCAAAAATGGCACTTACCTTGCACATAGATAGGACATTAATATTTATGATCTTGTCAATTTGCTGTAATGGGGGAAAAAACATAACAGCGTATCATGAACTCTTGATTTAAAAGTTTGCAGTAATGAAGGTGACTATACTATGTAGAAATTATCTGATCAAACTTTGGAGCCCAATTGGGATCGTGTAATTTAAGACTGGACTTCATTGGTACCCAGCATTAGAATGCACTGGGTTCAGGCTTATCCACTCAACATTGGGAATGAAAATGTGGCTCAAATGATACCCTTTCCCCTTGGCATTTCCCCAAATTATACTCACGTCAGATGTGCCCATTTTGAACTGAAAATCTGGTAATATTTTTTTTAAAATATTTTTATTTTATCGCAGATAGATATTGTTTTATTTCTGGGTTGTGAGCTGCCCAGAGTTTCAGTCAAGATGGACCTCTATAAAAAGTTTTAAATGAATACATTCACTAATTTGTTGTGGAGTCAAGAATGAGTCTTGATGGGAAAGAAGTTGCAAATACAAGTTCTGAATGTACTGAGGGACAGAATCTTCTTAGACCAAAACTCCAGAGAAGATGGTTGAGGAAGCAGTAGAGCAAAAGATGGCATAAAAGGTAGGTAAGGTAAAGACTGAAAGAAAAGCAGCATCACAATTTGAAACAGCAAATATCGCTATATTTTTGGGGGTCAAAATTACGTACTTCTACCATTAAGGAGCAAGTACAACTATCTTTTTTTTTCCATCTTGCTTTTCAATGCAGCTTAAAGAACTCCTACATAATAATTCACTTTGTTATCTTGAATCCTTGTGTGAAATGTGACATAAATCAATTGAACATAAGTTGTCAATAAATCAGTATTTTCTTTAGGTGTTGTTTTGGGAGCTGGGGTGGAATTTTTATCATCGCAGATTTCCACATAGCTGTGGTGGTACAGTGGTTAGAATGCAGTACTGCAGGTTAACTCACTGCTCACTCCCATAGCTTGATTCTGAGTGGCTCAAGGTTGACTCAGCCGTCCATCTTTCCGAGGTTGGTAAAATAAGGCAATATGGTGATTCTATAAACCACTGTAGGGCTGTAAAGCACTGTGAAGCGGTATATAAGTGTAAGTGCTATTGCTACTGTATTAGTTAATATAAAGTATATCATAATTAATTTAAAGACCTCATTTTAATGTTTTATGTGATATTGCTTAAGCTTGTTTATAATACATCTTGTATGTATTTTACCAAATTAAAGTGCAGCTCAGACAATCAGGATACGTTAAACAAAAAACAATTCTTGCTTTTTATGCCCAATATAGTAAGTAGCCTCAATTATTAATTTTCTTGCATATGAAACAAAACCAAAATACTTCTACAAAACCGAGAGGCAAAGAAGTAAATGCAACATTAATTCAAACAAGACTAATGCACTTAATATTGGGGATTTTAATGAATGTATTCAAGGTAAGAAGATGTGAAGTATCATGACTCCTTGGATTAGGATTAATCATTATACATTTTGATTCAAAGTTAATGAACTGTTCATAGGACTGTTTATAAATCTGGGTAGGGGAGGTGCTAATAAGTTCTTGTTTATACTTTTGCAATTATAATCCTATTAACAAATCAAATAAAACCAGTGTCACACTTACAAATATTTAAACTTAATATTAAAAATTAAATTTAGAAGACAGGTATGGGAGGAAAAGAATACTTACTCTATCTAAATCTGGAATCTCAAGGAAATATTCAGGATACTCATATGAAGTGCCCACGTTGTTCACTGAAACATACATAATTTTTAAATATACACCCTGAATATATGATATTCTAAAATTAAGTTTTGAGAGCACTGTGTTTAGCAAATAGTTAAGTGGCATGTCACTGACATCCCTACTTCCTATAGGCATCAATGCCTGAGATTATGCATGTATTAAAGTTTCTTAACATGTTATTAATCAAGGCACAGAAGAAGAATGAACACAAAAAGACTGTCAATAGTGTCACTTCTATTACCTATTAAAAGTCATAAAGCTAATTTGGTTGGATCCAGACTTAGCTATACTTACAACAGATTTCTTTTTGTTTTCACATGACACCAAACCAGGATTGTCTACTATGGTTAATTTAACAAGTCATAATGGCCTGGATCACACATAGCACTAAGCTATAACAAGATGATTCATATGTTAAGCTAAACCATATAGCTCAATCATTTTGTTTGATATGTGACTTTTGCTGTTGAAATCAACAGGACTTAATTTATCATGATTTCAATATATCTGTTTTAAGAAGCTCTCTGGGTTTAATCTATGTTTAAATTTCAACTCATCAATTGCAGTCTAAATTCACAGTTTAATTCTGGCCTACCAACTTGGATCCGATTATAATTTATATTATAAATTAAATAACAGATTAAAATACAGCTTTTCAGTTTAGTTACAGCAAGTTTTCTGTTCCATTATGCAGATTCACTGACTTGGTCCAAGTTAAATTTAGACCAAATCAAGAAAAAGCATGATTTTAAAAGAATGCAAATTCTAATTTATATAACTGTGTTTATGATTGGTACATATAGCTAAGAAAATGTTACCAGCTAAACAACGTAAGATATAGCAGTTCTTACGATGCAGAACTTTATATGTCAATGCAATCTTACTATAGTTTAAGTGACATATAGCAATCCAAGAGATTAAACTTTAAAACAATGAAAATAGCAACATTCTAGCAAACATGTAAGTTAATATATAGCTGAACATTCAACATACCATATTTTTCAAACTATAAGGTGCTCTGAACTATAAGATGCACCTAGCTTTTGGGGAGGAAAACAAGAAAAAAAATCTGCCTCTGCCTCCCAGCAATTTGCCTCCTTG